>JALIZF010001723.1:290000-644578 GCA_029948255.1 Telmatactis stephensoni | reverse complement strand
AACGGTCTTACATGGATGACCCAAACATCGACTGGAGAGAAGAAAAACCTGACTACACGAAGGCTGACAAGTTGTACTTGAACGGGAGGTCGAAGAAACACGAGTGCAACTCGCTGGAAAAAGTCGTGGAAAACTTAGTGAAGACTTTTGAAATGGAGGCAACTCATAAACCAGACTACAAGGCGTGTATCTTTATGAGTAGTATAGTGTGAGGTGAATTATACCACCTTTTTGAGGAGTAGCTCCTCATTTTAGGGAGAGGGGTGGCCAAAGATTGCTGGGCTGCCTCCTCAAAGTTGGTGGATAAGGGTAGTTGTTTACATGAACTTTGAATTGAGATGGAAAAAAACCTCTTGGTAGTAAAAAAGGAATAAGAAGGGATACGTTCGTTTTAGTGAACTTCGCATGGGCTTCCTGTGGTCAAGCTTGCACATGCGCAGACTTTGATCGTCGTGTTGGACACAAAGTCCTCTAAAATCATCATTTGTGAACTTATTGATTCATTAATTTGTTAATTCATTAATTATTTATTTTTACATAATTATCATTATCAGTTATGAGTATAATACGTCCTATAACATATTTTCGTTGTGTTCACCAGACATGGGGAAGTATTGATCCAGAGCTGTTTAAGTTTTGTCATTAACAACATCGCAGAGTTCGATGGAGAAACCATGGGAAGGATTGGTTCGTACAATGTATTGATTCAAAGCAACCCGCTGTATGATTCTAAAAGTGAGACGTTTGAATCGTCACATAAACTCTTCAAAACAGCCTTCAAGGATGGATTTGCTTGGGAGGTACTAGAAATCTTTACAGGTGGGTCGAAATTGTCGGTTTTTTCTTCATCTCTTCTCTTCACTTTTCTTCTTTTATTTACTTTCTCTTTTCTTCTCTTCTCCTCTCCTCTCTTTTCTTTTCTTTCTTGTCTTGATTCCTCTCGTTAAATCTTCTTTTCTCTGTTCTTCTCTTTTTCTACGTCTTTTCTTAATTTCTTCTTCTCTTCTCGCCTTTCTCATTTCTTCTCTTCTCTTCGATCTGCACTAACTTTGAAGTCTTTTCAGTGATCCTGTGTTATTTCTTCTCCCTTATTTCGATTCCCTGTCCGTTGTTAATAATAATAATAAATAATGATAATAATAACTTTATTTATATAGCGCTTTCACATAGACTGCCCAAAGTGCTGATGCATAAAATTAAAGATATAACTACATAATAATGTTAATCACTGAAAATAATCAAAAATAATGTTGAATCTCTTTCTCTCAACTCTTCTCATTCCAACTTGGGAACTGGCTATACACGAGAGTTGCTAATTACCTTGTACTCTACGTTTTCATTCCCTAGGGCCACCCCGTGTGGTATTTTCATGGCGTCACTGGGGACACTTCACTGGGCCATTCCGAAACAGCCCTCCCACAGGAGAAGAAATCGAAATGTACGGAATGGCTGTGGCAGTGGTGGATGACAAGTTGAAGATTCAATCAGTTAATGTGTATTTTGATTCCAACCAATTACTTGCAAAGCTGGAAGGCAAAACCTTGGGCAAAACCACTAAAACAGAAAAATATCTTTAGATCTAGACCTGCCCCTTTTCAAATTAGATTCGGCATCATTTGCATTTCTGGTATTTTGTACAGAGACCTGGGTTCAAGCGAATACAAAACGACCTTTCAGTACAGCTCATTAAAACTGGGTTGTTAATCATTTCATATTCACCCTGGTATCATTACGTTACATACTTCTTATTGCTGGACACGGCTCGTAAGTGATGCCCCGGCAGCCATCTTGGATGAACTTCAACAAGAGGTCCATTTAAGGTGTTACTTCGTTTCTTCAATGTATTTGCTTTATTTAAGAGGCGCCATCTTGAATTTGTAAATGACCACGCTTGACCTCGTTTCTGTGTAAGAAACAAAGACATCTGGTTCAAGATGGCGGCTCCGTGATTAAAGCGAATTTGAGGAATACAACTATGTATATCCCGAGCTTTCGGGTTACCGCCCCATCTTCAGGGAAGTAAACGCACCCCCGCACAACTTACAAATCAACCGTCACCTGGCGCGCGCGCAACCTAGTGTCATGCTCTACACCCAAAAATCATACAAAGAAAAACATATAAATATATTTTAAAATGCATTAATTGACTTTCCGAATTCATGGAAGGAAAGAATTTGGAATTGCCCTCCCACAGTCCCTGTTAAGCAAAATGTTGTCATGCTTGGAAATCATCCAAGTCTCAGTCCATTTCGTTTTTGCCCAATGATCTTGCTTGATTCCAATTTACAACGAAGAGTTAAGAGGTCTATTGTCTGCTCATCACATATTTTTACCACTTCTTTGTCGTTAATTTGATTCCCGCCCAAAGCCGGGAATGGATGAAACCCAGTATGTATCATTATTTATAGCATAGCTACAATCTTACGCGCGCTCTGATTGGCCAGAAGCTATGAACTATTTTCCAATGGACTTCACTGCGCGCGCACTAACTTCGTCATTGTCTACTCTTTTTCAAATCGTTCGTTTTTAAGATGGCGACACATATAACGCGCGCTCTGATTGGCTGAAAAATCTATCAACTATTTCCCCATGGGCTGCACGGCTCCGTTTTAGCGTTCTAGGCTCTAGTGTTATAAATCAATTACTTCGTCAATTACTTCGGCGTTGTCTTGCGTCGTCTTGCATGCGTTGTGTTGAGTCATCGTGCGTGGTCTTGCGTGGTTTTCCGTTGTCTTGCGTCGTCTTGCGTCGTTAGCGTGAACCAGGCATTATGTCGTGTTTTATCCACACCATAGGAAATGCAGCCAATCAGAAAGCAGGAAAGCCGTTGTATATTCGGCGGTATTCAACTGTCTCTTCCCATGATACATTGCCATTATTTGCTGTATTTTCTATGTGGGCTTAGTCTAGGATAAAATAATTGTATGTATTTGCTACCTGACGCATAAAATCAAATCAAAGCGATTTGATCATGAATTCATGCTACGGGGACAAATTCTAATGTAAGTCAGGAGTGATTTTGTAAGAAATGGTTTCCAATTTTATTATTCAAATAGGTATTTAAAAGTAAATAAAAATACCATCACTTGCGAGAAAAAAAGTCCTGATATTCGAAAAAAGAAAAAAATAGGAAAAACGTCCAGACATTCGAAAAAAGAAAAGGAAAAAAAGAAAGAAATTTGTAATGTCTAGGAAATGCACCCCACAGAAACAATGCAGTGAGATATATGAATAATTATAATTAAAAATAAAAAAATGAAAATGAGATTTATCAGAAAAATTATTAAAAACACCAAACATTCAAAAACAAGTTAAAAAGATACAATTTTAACTTAAAGCTTGGGAAAGAAACGGAAAAAATGAAGAAAAAAAGAAGTCGAAAAGAACCCGGCGTCGACGAGGATCGAACCTGTAACCCCTTAAAGAGCACCCCCCGGAAATAAAATAACAGACTGGATGAATAACTGTAAAAAGAAAAAAAGAAAATGGAATTTTGGGACGATTCTCCCGAGACATTCATAGAAGCTGAGACATCGAATCGACTTACGTTACGGATGAAGATTTCGGCCCCATCCACGCTATCCCGGTGCTACATATTACAGTTGACTTAGCCCGAAGGCCAGGGAGGGAGACGATATCCGGACCCTAATCCATACCTTTAGATATCACCTTAGACCGCTGCGCTACCTAGACACTTAATAATTTTAATGACTAATCGGGGTAGTCTATTCGGCGAAGTTTCATTGTAATGCTAGTACTCCCCAGGGAAAGAAATGAACCAATCAGAGTCCAGCTATCAAAAAATAGCTGTTTTGTAAATAAATAGAAAGAGAAAATAAAAGAATATGTTTTCAGGAACATCGAGCTTGTCTGCATTGTTTTACTCCATCGATTTGTCCCAATTCCCCAGGGAGATAGAAGAACCAATCAAAATCTAGTCGATTGAAGAGGGATCAATAAATTTCCATGATTATTTTAAGTACAGCAAGCTTCAAGCCGTTACGTACGCTATTACTTGATTTCTATTTCCGTTCCAAAGTGAAATGATCGGCCTCACTGAAGATGTTCAGTTGGAATCCACTTTTCTTATTTCAGGAATATCCCTAGAGCTAATCAGATTAAGACATCAGCAAAGGTTAGTTATTTTATAAGTTAAGGTGATTTAAAATTTAGATTGATACTTTTAGCTCATCGTTTTAAAACAAAGCTCGTAGTTGTTTACATGTACGCATTCGTTCTTCAATATTAACACCAAATTTGTTAGTTACATGGTCGATTTGAGATTAATTGTGTAAGTAGACGAGAAATTAAATTATAACTGATCTCGTCAAAATGTATCCCCGAAAACTCCACAGAGAATCTCGTTAGGCAGAATGCCAAACTCGCGCAAGTTTTTATATTGTCGTATTCAAAATATTGGGAAATGTCATTTTAAATAACACAAAAAAGTAAACTTTTTAAATCTTTCACAGTGTTTCATTACATGATGAAATCTTTCAAGATTTATGAATTACTTATTTTTCCTTCGTTTTTGCATTATTGCTATCCCTAACGCTTTTGATTGACGTCCCCGAAAACTCCACACGCGCGCAAAACCACTGCGCATGCGTATATTTTCCAAAACAAAATTTCACAGAAAATCAAAGAACAGCATGAGCTAAAATTGCTGCTGTATTGATCAATTTTAAAATTGTGTGATCATTGGTGAAACATCAGGTAAATAAATCAGATAAATCAGGTATGCATTTCAAATACAACAATTGTACAGCTTGGGCTACCTGTGGTTTACCTAATTAATTCATGGAAATGTTCCTTGGCTTTCACGCTGTTTTTCTCAGAGTATAAGAAAAGCTGTGAGAGTGTAAACTAAAGGTAGTTAAAGCATGCAAAGTGCTGCAAGTTCACCAAATATGAATGTTAGACACTTAGAGAATTCCTTATACTTCCGGTTTAAAAAACGTTTTGCACGTGTGTGCGAAACTCACTTTTCGAACGAGAGAAAAATGAGATTAATGGTGTGTTTGTACGTAGGATACGTTATCTGGAATATACAAGTTTATCATCGTTTTCGTTTTTAATTTTCTGTCCATCATTGCCCAGAAGATGGACAATTTTGTCCGAAAGCTTGGCAGAAAATTAAAAAGAAAGGGTAGTTGAACTTGTTTATTCCAGAGTGAACATTTAATTTTTGGAGGAGGCGTGATGTAACCATTGCGTGACGAGACGTGGCGCTTCGCGGCCATTGCGTGACGAGACTACACGATATGAGTAAGTACTTGGTGTATGCAACACCAATTGTAGGCAACAATAAGTGTACAAAATAGATTGAATATCAATGGTATAGAGTTATTTTATTTAATCCGTGAAAGAAAGTTGACTAGATCTACTATACTAGTAGATAAAGAACAAAAGAAAACAATGGGTTTAGAGTCACCTCTAACTATTAAGTGAATAAAATACTCCCGGGGGGGGGGGACTCCCATCGAAAATGGGCGGGGATGATCGTCGGAAATTTTCAAAAATACCCCTAAAAGATACCGGAGTCTTACGAAGGTGGGCGTGGCAGCATAAGATTTCTACCCCTAAAAGATACCAATTTAAACGCTGTCGTTGCTGTTATTATTATGTAATATGTTATTCTCTTAAAAAGATACCCTAAAAGATACCAGCTTAGACTTTGGAGGCCCCAAAACCTTTAATACACCCTAAAAGATACCAGATCCCTGATTTTGACCCCTAAAAGATACGACGATCATCCCCGCCCAACGATATATGGGAGTCCCCCCACCCCCCAGAAAAATACTCTATCATCTATTGATACAATTGGTGTTACATACACCAAGTACTTACCTGGAGACGTGTTTGAGACTCACTGCTGTACTATGCAAGTCCTTTAATTTCGGCAAACACACTAAAAGACAAGCTATAAGAACAATGAGACAATGCCCTCGAACGTGTACAGAACATTTTCGCTAAAAAAATGTGATGTTAGCCCTAGTCTAGGAAGACAGCGTAGAATCCGTAGACCAACCGTCCCGCGTCGACCAATAAAAATGCAAATTTGAGCCCGTGACCAAAATAACCCCTGCAGTCAAAACAAAGATCACTTTCACTTCGTCGATCAATCGAGTGTGTCTTACATGCAACAAAATTTACTCCCCAAAATGCTGATCAACTATCTCCTTGCCATCGCTTTACTCGCCGTTGTGACACCTTATGGTAAGTTCATTTCTATTCGTTGGTCGATGATTGTTGCTTTTCATTGTTAATTCCTAATTCGGCATTGAATATTTGTTTTGCTGATCAAGTAGTGACATCTATTGAACCCTTTTATGATCTTACACGCTTGTCAATATGTTCAATTTTACCATGCAGTCTATTTTATCATAAACAAATTGAAAACTCGAAACATATTCCTGTAAAATGTATATTTTTATGCGAGAATGCCAAAAGATAAATCTTAGAGTTCGAGAATATTCTGATCAAGCCTTTTGACACACCCAGTCTGATAATCATGTGCCTTCGCTAAGACCGATAAGACTATATTTTTCCCGAAAAGTACAGTATTTTGCTGGATAAAAGACATTTTGGGATTGGTCGTTTCAGTGGTATTTTGAGAGAACAAAAATCTAATTGAAAAATTATGAAAATGTGGGGAATATATGAGTAATTGCACAGACACACTTGTCCAATTGCATAGAAAGATTTTGGTATAGATATTATAATCCATTCGCGTGATTATGCTGATCATTTCAACTTTCATTCCTACAAGAGGTAACATTCTTTTATATATGATTTTCAGTAAACTGTAGCGTATTTTACTTATTCATAAATCTACATCGGTAAATTGTAAATAAATGGCTGTCACTCCCTTCGCTCGATCAATTGAAATCTCGCGACCCTGCTAAGCAAGTGGTATGAATATGTATAGCGGCAGTATTATACAATAGTATTATAGAATTTAGAGCATCGCATTGTATTCGCTTAAGATTGGAATTAAAAAAAGTATGAATAAATTATAATTCAATAAGTTTCTTTCACTAGAATCACATGGAATGTTTTTTGACAACAATAATAGGATGCAGCCAGCCGGCACGAGTCGTAAATATTATCCCTCTCTCTGCGGTCAGAACAAGCGTAAATATAATATATTCCAAGCTCCGAAAGCCGTCCCAACGAAATTTTTAATCAAGAATCATTTGAATTGTACTTATTGCCCACGCTTTTTTGAAATTTACCTTTGTTTGTGATTTTCGTTTTGCTAATCGGGGAGGAGAGAGGCGGAGGGAGGATGGGGAGAGAGAGTTTGAGTTGAGAGTGGGTTTTTTTTTCATATTTGAATCTAAAATTCTTAGGAATGCAAGATGGCCGACTACAAAGAAAATAGCTTTCAGAGACAGGCTTTTCCTGCAGTACAACAATGTAATTTGGAGCTTTTAACTCGAGATATACCTATATACTTATAAGAGCTTCGGAATGGGCTGTTATTTTGAGCTTCATCTCCAATACTTTGACCAAATATCGAACTCTAAATGGAGTACTTGAAAGCCGAGGCCCTCGCGATAACGACTATTTCCTATGAGCTGGAAAACTACGAATTTCTCATCCTACATGTTGCTAAACGAACATACATAGAAGCAAGTCAATTATATTCCTCATTCAAGCATTCAAGAGATCTTGAGAGGTTTTTGTACTGAATTATAATTTTATATCGGAATGACATGAAACTAGATTCCATTGACCTTGTATTTCGCGTTTGGTCACGTAACGTCTTTTATTCATATATAAAACATCCGATCGAAACATGAACGAAAAGATACACGATTTGTTATTGTGTCAAATATACCGTTGTAGAAGTCTTTACAGCAAACAATTGAGATATATAGTGAAATAAGAAGTTGAATAAACTGGTATATTTTTGCATGTTGGAGATATTTAATACCCATGCATGATAATAGAAAAGGGCAAACACTAGTTGTTGACAGACAAACTGACTAATCAAGATATTTTTACTCGGGCTACCTGTGGTAGCTCGAGTCTAGGTTTACCTTTTCGGTCTATCAATCTATCTATATATCTATCTATCTATCAACGTCGCAAATCGGCAAATTACCCAGAAGCCTTTGGGGTACACTGTTGACCACGAGGCTTCCTGTGGTCGCGAGAGATTGAGAACAAAATGGCGGACGCTATCAATCGGAATTTTTCGAACTATTGGCTTTTAATCTCAAGATACTTTGCTTTAATCGTTAATATCGAATTCTCGAATTTAGTGATGACCTTCTTACCAGCTGTTGTAATCAACTTATAATGTATTGATCGTCCAAGAACACAAGACAGATCGATTTGTGGCAGCGAACTTCACTTCAGTGAGGACAGACATGTAAGACATGGAGATATTGTCTTTAATAGATCAGTAGTTTGTTTTAATTAATAATATTTCATAATATTTGCTTACACGGTGTCTACAGTCATGCTCTTCGTGAGAGCCGTGTTAAAAACGAACTAAATTAACTAACAATATCTACAATGTTTATCAGTTAACTAGAAAGACTGAGGAGATTCTTGCCTTTGCGTGGTGACAATAATTAAGCCAGGAAACAGGAATTAATAAATGGTGCAAAATTACACCAAATAAACAATGGAAAACAAATGATTTTTTTATTAACTTATAAATATTTAGTGCAATCTGTATTTTTTACAATGTCATGATTATATTGAATGCACTTTATTGTCAATCATGCTCAATGTTAGCAGATAAGAATATAGTGATGGATAATCATGGAAATGGTAGTAATGTTTATGAGACCTTATATTAGCAACAATTGAAGAATAATTTTAGAATGTACAAAATGATATTTTCAATCAATGAAAAGTGATACTCAACCACAAATTTGTACAAGCTTTGTGCAACCATGCTCACAGAAACAAGACAAAATGGATTGAATTGAAGATATTATACTGTATGTAGTAGTATCAGATTGATGTGCACGGAGGAGCTATATATGGTATCGGTACTGAGCATATATTGTATGACATTACACTTCTTCAAATAAAGCGCGCATCAGCAACTGACTACTGCTATAATCATTGATCTGCTCCATATTAAAAACATGGTAATACATGTATTGAAAAGTTGTGTTAAGAAACTGAAATGATTTCATAGAAAGGTAACTGTGGTACTTCTAGAATCTACCAATGGGACAACAGCAATATCAAAATCATTTTTAACTTGGACATCGAAACAGTCTGCCACAGTTTGTAAGTTTTGTTTCCATAAATCAAAGTAAAAAAGTACAGAATAGAAATTTAAATTGTCTGAGCTATAATGTATTATCTATAGATCATATTGGATCATTTGGTAGGCATTTACAAAATAAAGCAGACTGTATACTGTATATGTCTGGCGTGATAAAAAGACCAGAAGTATATTAATAATCACCATGATGTGGTACAATTATGTACAAACTACTTTCTCCCCAATATAATTTGTGTTCTACTCTTGTCATGCATTTTTGCAATCAAAAGACACTGACAAGTCAAACTGGTTTCCATCAACTTCTGTTCTCCATTTCTCCCCAAGTACTTTACACAGGTGTAGCCCGAGTGAACGCCTATTAGGCGTCTAGTTTAGTTTAAGTTAGCCGATTCAAAAAAGGTCATTATGTTACGGTTAGCTATTTCCCGGAATGATGAAGAATGCGTGAAACGGCTCGGGAAGAGTACGAACGGAGCTGGTCATTGGAGCCTCTCTTAAAAAGGGCACGAGTGAACGCACGTGTGCGTCTAGTTTCATATTTGAATCTAAAATTAACTCACGCAGGTTCAAGTTTTCGTGCGTTCGAGTTATCGTGGACGAAATTACAGGAACTAATTAATGCAAGGAAATTAGTTTTAGTTCCATATCAAACTTATTCCTTATATCAATGAACATTTGCTAAAGCTAGAGTCCAGGCCCTCACGAAAATTTTTTTTGCTACTGCGCTTGCATTTTCGTTTATATTTATTTCCTCGAGTACTTTTTTTTGTGCCCTCAACTGTCCATTCTCTTCTCTAGGTGAAGCAACATCTATCTCACTGTAGTAGATTTTGAAACTGTATGACTTCCCATTTTTCCATTTATCATACAATCTTCCCCCCTTTACCAGCGGCCGGTATTTTTTAAACTTGAGCTTCGATACAATTTATTATTCTGCTATTTACTAAAACACCTCTAAGGCCTGACCGATCAAGTAGCTCTTTTACCATCGCCTCCAAAGCAGATTCGTAGCTCATTCCTTCTTTTTTCATGCGGTCCATTTTCTTGGATAAAGTGTAAATTAGGAAACTAAAATGCAAAATATTTTTTAATGAATTTTTTCAACAAGGAACAGGCAAAATGGACATAATTTTGAACTTACTTATTGATCTCGTGTGTAAACATTGGTGAATTGCCACCAGAAAACCCTTGATTTTCTTCGGAGTTTTCGTCCCCTGCAGCCAACTAGGGTAACACTTGATAGGAAGCTTAAGGTCAAAATTACTAGCCATATACCTTTTGACCGCACTTTGCCGTAGTTTAATTTCTCTCAATAATTGCGTATTTGATATCAAAACACGCCTAAAATAGTGACGTAGGTTTTTGAATTACACAATTACCAGGGGAGTCTGGGTTATTTTCTATCGTGTACCGTCACGCACTCATACATCGCTTTGTAAATTTTAGCTCCGATTAACCACAAAGAATCGCAAAAGGCCGTGGTTTAATTTTATTATTATTTTCTTGAAATACTAACTGATCTATTCCTTTAGCATTACTTTATCATATTCCGTTGGTAGGTTTTTGGATTTCTTCAACACTAAAGAGTAATTCACAAAAAATATAGCAGAAATCGTGCTATTTGAAGCGGTTTGCGGCCTGTAATACGAGCCTCAAATACGCGATGCGTGACCTTTCGTACTTTTTGTTAAGCGTAAGTTTGATATGGACTTCAAAGAGTACAAACACTAAAAGTGTGCAATACTTTGCACTATTGAGGACTAAAGGCGCTGTTACATTGTGCAATTTTTTCAGCAACTTGTCTCGCAACGGCGTTGCGAAACCAGTTGCTGAGAAAATTATGGCCCTGTTACACTGTGCAATTTTACCCAGCAACGTGCAATATTTTTGGCCGAGGCAAGCTGGGAGCAAGACTCAAGATGGCGAAATGAGAAATTGCAAAAAAGATATAGAGAGACTTGTGTCGAAAGCAACTACGTACCACAAAGTGTCGGTATACGACGGAAAAAAAATTGCGCATGCGCTCATAGAAAACGTACCTCAAAAATTGCGAGGAAAGTTGCTGGAGGGGTGATACACTATGCAATGGCGTTGCAAGTTGCTGCAATGCAATGCGAAAAGTAGACCTGAGTTCTACTTTGTGCAACGCTACGCGCAACAAAAAAAATTGCGAGACAACCCCTGTTACACTGTGCAATCCTCCAGCAACTTGTTTCGCAACGCCGTTGCGAGACAAGTTGCTGAGAAAATTGCACAATGTAACAGCGCCTTAAATAGCACTAATTAAGGTTGGTGCCTACTAGTATGATCACACTTAACCCGTGAAAAAGTACAAAATCTACTTTATACTAAAAAGTATAAAATTCTTTGTTTTCCATTGTTCAATAATGTTATTTTGCATTATTTAGCTAGTACAATTTCACGGATTAAGTGCGCTCACTCTAATGCGAAGAAAATGATTTTGGCCTAAAACCATATGGGTATCAAAGAACCCATCATAGGCAGCTAGAATTAAAAAAAATTGGGGGTCACCGTGCATTTTAATGAATTACACGTCATCAAGTGTTGCAAAAACTGCATATTCTAGAGGCCCAAAGAAAAAATTATGAATACTCCATATTTTGAAAAAATGTCAAACTGTTTTTACTAAAGCGTTTAAAACGCATTTCTATCATTTGTCAATGCCATAATAAAAACAAGGAATGTCAATTTTTTTGAATAACTTTTTACTAGTTTTAGGCCTGTTTTAGTTCCTGACTGCCAAATAAAATGAATTTTTGTGATCAAGTTTCAATTTTAAATTTATGAAAATTTTATAAAATTGTAGGTTAATCAAAAATAAAAAAGAGGGGTATCCATGCGATTTAAAAAGTTATTTGCCGATAAACAGTGCAGAAAGCAGTGCGCGCTGACAATAGTAGGCAACAACCTTAAACAATAGAAAAAAACTTTGCATAATTTAGCACTATTTAGTATTATTTATATTGCACACTTTTAGATTTTGTACTCGACAAGATTTTACATATACAGCGTTTTGCAAAAATTCTGAGAAAGCCAAGTATATACATATATACATATATCAGGTGCATTATGGGTAATTTTCAAACTAAAATCGCTAAAATACCGGCAAAAATACAAATTCTTTGCAAATTTACGATGTAGTTATTCAGACTTAATGGTGATAAGCACTTTGGTCTGACTTTTTATGAAAAAGATGCTATTTTAGAGAAATTTGAAAATATGCAAATTAGTATATATGCATATATGTATATACTTGGCTTTCTCAGAATTTTTGCAAAACGCTGTGTATATATATACAGCTATTTCAAAAAACGTTGAATACTGAATACTGCATTCCGCATACTGAATAGTGCATTCAAAGACCAAAATGTCTTGTAGTTCAGTTTGTTTTGGAGATGACATAGTGAAAATCCTCTATAACAGCTATAACTAGGCAAATAAGTGGCAAAACGACAACGGAAATGATCAAAAATGCAATTTGTAAGTCTTGGAATGCACTATTCAGTATGCAGAATGCAGAATTCAGTATTCAACGTTTTTTGAAATAGCTACCTATTTCAGAAAAGGTTGTCCTCAGTTTTAATGCATACTGCATAGTGAATACTGCATATCAAGACCGAAATGCATTGTGGATATCAAATTTCGGGTATTTTTCACAATTTTTATAAGTAGAAAAGTTGCGGAAAAAGTCTACTTAGATTCAACCTGAGAGGAAACAGAGAATCGACATTAGTAAAGCCTCTTGTTACCCAATTACAAATTGTCCATAATACATTTCAGTCCGCACCAAAACCAAGGACAACCTTTTTTGAAATAGGTATATATTGTCACAGAACGAGATGGCCCTTTGAAATACATCAAAAACTTGAACTAGATTCATCAGGATTATTTCAATGATATGTTTTTAGTCAAGAATAGTCAAAGTTCACTTATATATGAACTATTGTATACTTAAAATTCCAAAATGAATAAAAAGCCAATATCAAAGATTTCATAACGATAGAAATAGCAAAATCTGGAACTTTCTGAGATGTCTTGAGTTTTTATTCCCTTGATCGTCATATTATACTCACTCTCGTCACAGAGTTTTTTTACTTAACTTCTTTCTCTTGAATTTTCAACCTGCACGCTGCTTTCGCAGCTCAAATTCGCGGAGAAATAATAGAGAAAAACCCCTGGAACCAAGGTAGTGATACTGTTACTTTCGACTTTTTTGCATTGTACGTACACCGACATGATTGTTTACTGTGAAGAGTTATGAGACAGATTATCATATTTACTACTGTCTTATTTTGATATTTATTCTTTTCTTTCTTCTTCTCTCCCTCACTCCCTCCATCCCTCCCTCCCTCCCTTCCCTCCTTCTTCCCTCCTTCTTCTCTCCTTCTTCCCTCCTTCTTCCCTCCTTCTTCCCTCCTTCCCTCCTTCCCTCCTTCCCTCCTTCCCTCCTTCCCTCCTTCCCTCCTTCCCTCCTTCCCTCCTTCCCTCCTTCCCTCCTTCCCTCCTTCCCTCCTTCCCTCCTTTCCTTCTTTCCTCCCTCCCTCCTTCTTTCCTTCCTTCCCTCCTTCCCTCCCTCCCTTACGGCCTCATTTCAATTCTTTGATCCAAAGTAAACTGGCAGAATTATTGTTGGTGGCCATTTTTGGAACTGTCTTTATACTTTCAGTGTCTGCCTTGACTTGCCTCCGTTGTACTAATGTCACTGGAGATGACCCACAAGTTTCGTGTGGAAGTCCAGTAAATCAAACATGCGATGCTGACCAAGATAGATGTGAGATAATTTCCTTCAGAGTTCATGGGGGATTCGGTCCTGCATGGCTTATGGAACGAAACTGCAGCAAGAGTGCTATGTGTGGTGACCGATGCAAACAAATAAACGAGACGAAAGTTCAAAAGACCATGACTGAATGCAGAATTCATTGTTGCCATGGCGACCGCTGCAATTCCGAGTTTCCGGCCAAGGTAGCAACAACTGCACCGACTGGGACCACTACTGAATCTACTGAACCAACAAAACCTGAAGTGAAGGCGGCTTCTCCAACTACTTCTGGAGTGTCGCCCATTGTACACTTGATCAGCGGTATTACGTGCGTAATGATGTTAGCCATTAGTATGATGGTAAACGAAGTGGTGATGTAGCCTTAAGCATTGTCACGCCAGGTTCTGGTCAGTGCAAGTCACGCACGATTACTGTAGCGTCAACAAGTGAAATTGTTGATCAAGTTAGAACTGAATGTTAAACTGGTTGTAGATTATTTCGTTTCTTAAAGATAAAACTGCTAAGTTGATGGACTTTATTGTTGTAGCTGCAATATTTGTAGAAACTGACAATTTTTTATTGATTGGGTTTTCTGTGGCACGTCTTCTTTGGGGAAACGTATGCTGACGGTTTTCATTAAAAACAACCGTCATCTGAGAGATTTAATTTGTAATTCCGAGTATGGGTTTCATCCATTCCTTCGGGAATCAAAACAACCATGTTGGATGAACTGCTGTGACGTCACATGCAACCCAGCAATGGTTATGTCCCTCACGTAGGAAACTGCCACAGGCAGCCCACTCATCGTAGTAAAAGACAAATCAGATAAAACCCAAACAATTCATGTTAGCTTCAGCTGTTTACTCAATTGCGAACTATTCTATCGATAACATGTACGATCTAAATATGTAAAGTTTGCTTAGCAGTTAACGCGTGGATTTAGGAGAGGGTAGGGTAGGGGAGGTTAATGTTGGAGGTGGAGGAAGAGAAACCTCCCCTTCCCTCCCCTCTATATAACTTTAGACCTGCTCCTTTTCAAATTAGATTCGGCATCATTTGCATTTCTGGTATTTTGTACAGAGACCTGGGTTCAAGCGAATACAAAACGACCTTTCAGTACTGCTCATTAAAACTGGGTTGTTAATCATTTCATATTCACACTGGTATCATTACGTTACATACTTCTTATTGCTGGGCACGGCTTGTAAGTGATGTCCCGGCAGCCATCTTGGATGAACTTCAACAAGAAGTCTATTGTTTGCTCATCAAATATGGTTACCACATCTTTTAACAAATGGTCAATGTGTTAAATGTATCATTATATATCGTTTGTTGTTATATGTTGCGAGTGTGAACCAGGCTAAGAATGCAATTATGAAATAGTGGTGGTTTTTAACTGTTGAATTTTGTTAATTCAAATCGATAAACCGTTACTTCTCTGTTCCTTACATTGTGAATTACTGATTGAAAGTAAAACTTTAAAGTGATACTGTGTGATAGCATTGACATAAAAGAGGCCTAAGTAGAATGAAACTGAAACTCAAACCACGGGATAGGTTCTGTGTGTCCAAGGAAATCAAACAACAGCACCGTGTGATATGAAGCTCGAAGTCACGTTTGGAAACTTGCATTATTCAGACGGACCTCAGTGAAATCATTCGGTCGATACAAATTGCGATTCCCAAGAAAAAATGCCTCGAATTTACGATAAAAGTTAATTATACATTTAAAGTCTATATTTATCTAAACTTTCTAAAAATTCGAGGCATTTTTCTTGAGAATCGCTATTTGTATCGGTCGAGTGAGTTTGATTGACGTCCGTGTGAATGCTAGTTTCAAATCGAGACTTTGATCTCCACACTTCAACAATAACGGTAGAATCTCGGCAAACACACTCAAGGACAAGCTTTAAGGACAACGAGACAACAAAATTCACTCCCCAAAATGTTGATCAACTATCTCCTTGCCATCGCTATACTCGCCGTTTTGATACCTTATGGTAAGTCCATTTCTATTCGTTGATCGATGATTGTTGGTTTTCATTGTTAATTCCTTAATTCGGCATTAAATATCAAGTAGTGACATCTATTGAACCCTTTTATGATCTTACACGCTTGTCAGTGTGCTGAGATATACTATGCTGACTTTTACCACGAACAAATTGAAAACTCGAAACTTATTCCTGTAAAGTTTAGGGGAGTATTTTTATGCGAGAACTGGGCAAAAGATAAATCTTAGAGGCTTTGATTTCGAGAAATCAAAGACTTTCTGATCAAGCTTTTTGGCACACCCAGTCCAACCATGTGCCATCGCGTGGGGCCGATAAGACTATATTTTCCCCGAAAAGTACAGCATTTTGCTGGATAAAAGACATTTTGGGATTGGTCGGTTCAGTGGTATTTTGAGAGAACAAAAATCTAATTGAAAAATTATGAAAATGTGGGGAATATATGAGTAATTGTACTGACACACTCGTCCAATTGCATAGAAAGATTTCGGTATAGACACCCGGTCGCGTGATTATGCTGATCATTTTAATTTCATTCCTACAAGAGGTAACATTCTCTTATATATAGAGTCGTTACACTTAACCCGTGAAACACTAACTCAATTTTAGTGTGTAATAGTTCAATAGAGACAAAAGAGAACAATGGAAATATGGTCTACTAGTAACTAGTAGTCTACTAACTATTTTACGGGTTAAGTGTAATCACTCTAATTTTCAGTAAACTGTAGTGTATTTTACTTATTCATAAATCTACATCGGTAAATTGTAAATAAATGGCTGTCACTCCCTTCGCTCGATCAATTGAAATCTCGCGACCCTGCTAGGCTGAAGTGGTATGAATATGTAAAGCAGTATTATAGAATTGAGAGCATCGCATCGTATTTGCTAACTGAAAAATTATGATATGAATAAATTATAATTCAATAATTGTCTTTCACTAGAAGCACATGGAATATTTTTTGACGACAATTAGGACGCAGCCAGCCGGCGCGAGATGTAAATAGTGGTTGGGTTCACACTAGGTCCTCAAGTTAGACTTCAGTATAATATACAGTATAACAACAATCTCCGTAGTATTGAAGCTTCTCTGGTCGTTCTGTTATGCATCCCCCAAGCTATCAAGGCCATATTTCGGCGAGTTTTGAACTGTAAAGAAGGCAATCGGTGCCGTATGGGACCTGTTAGCGAGGGGGGGCTCGGCAGCTTATAAGAAATTTAAAAGACTAAGAGTAGGGGACGGGTCCAATTTTTTCATCGATGCCCATAATCCTTTTCTTCCGCCGTATTTGATCCAGCGGAAGAAATGCATTATTGGATGCATGTTTGGACGCGTACAGTGTTTTTACTTGCATGGACCAGCTATGATTGTAGCGCAGAGAATGCCAAAACGGGGTCAACTTACATACCGTGCGTTACAGCCTATCTTATAGTCAACCTCTAAGGCCCCTTTTACGTGATTTATGTGGCCCCTTCCTCCCTTCCTTCCTTCCTTCCTTCCTTCCTTCCTTCCTTCCTTCCTTCCTTCCTTCCTTCCTTCCTTCCTTCCTTCCTTCCTTCCTTCCTTCCTTCCTTCCTTCCTTATTAACTTCCCTCCCTCCCTCCCTTCCAGCCTCATGTCATTTCTTTGATCCAAAGTAAACTGGCAGAAATATTGTTGGTGGCCATTTTTGGAACTGTCTTAATACTTTCAGGGTCTGCCTTGACTTGCCTCCGTTGTACTAATGTCACTGGAGATGTCCCACAAGTTTCGTGTGGAAGTCCAGTAAATCAAACATGTGATGCTGACCAAGATAGATGTGAGATAATTTCCTTCAGAGTACATGTAGGGGCATTCGGTCCTGCATGGCATATGGAACGAAACTGCAGCAAGAGTGCTATGTGTGATGACCGATGCAAACAAATAAACGAGACGAAAGTTCAAAGGACCATGACAGAATGCAGAAGTCATTGTTGCCAAGGCGACCGCTGCAATTCCGAGTTTCCGGCCAAGGTAGCAACAACTGCACCGACCACTACTTCTGGAGTGTCGCCCATAATACACTTGGTCAGCGGTACTACGTGCGTGATGATGTTAGCCATTAGTATGATGGTAAACGAAGTGGTGATGTAGCCTTAAGCATTGTCACGCCAGGTTCTGGTCAGTGCAAGTCACGCACGATTACTGTAACGTCAACAAGTGAAATTGTTGATCAAGTTAGAACTTAATGTTAAACTGGTTGTAGATTATTTCATTTCTTAAAGATAAAACTGCTAAGCTGATAGACTATTCTTGTAGCAAGATAGATAGATAGATTCCTTTATTTACAGAGGGTTATCCTATCAGTGACTATCACTAGGAGCCCTAATATAAAAGAAACATAAAAGATAAAAGTACCAGAATAACGAGAAAAAGCACATATCAAATACTAATACTAAAATTAATTAAGAAAAAAATTTAAATAGGTAAAATTGCAATGAGACTAAAAACTAACACGTAAAATCTATAAACAATTTGAAAATCAATTTAACTACTCTTGCTCTTAAATCTATTAAAAACTATACATCCATTATAATAAAAGGATCTCATAGCACATTCTGTCCTGACGCTAGATAGATGAAGTAAGGCACTTTGCCTTGTAACCCTTTTGACAATATTCTTATTAAAAATGAAATAGTTCTTAAGGAACTGAGGTACACGGCCAGCAATACATTTCTTAACTAGATTATATACATGCTTATTTCGTCGTAATTCTAAAGTATAATAGTTATTAAGGGATCTCATTGCTTCATCACTACTTGTTGTCTTCATAATGATACGTGTAGCCCGCCTTTGCAATCTTTGTAGCAGGTCAGCATTAACCTTTTCACAACAATTCCAAATTGTATCACTAGCAATATTTGTAGAAACTGACAATTTTTTATTGATTGGGTTTCCTGTGGCACGTCTTCTTTGGGGAAGGTAGACGTGATCAAGAGACCATAATACTAAGAGAGCGAAACTCAGTATTGATGTCTGTGCCATGTTCGTGGCGACTAAGGCTATTTTTAGTAACAGTCGCCATCGCGCGCGCAAGGCTCTTAGACAATAGAATTCAAAAGGCGAAAGCAAACGGTCCCGTCCACGCGTACGTCAAAAATCAAATTCTATTGGTTAACGTTGGAGGTGGAGGAAGACAAACCTCCCCTTCCCTCCCCTCTCCCTCTTTCTTTCCCTTACCTTTCGTTGCTATGGTTGGTTTTACGATTTTTTGCAAAAATGTCACTTTTGGAATGCTCCCGTTTCTTTGGGTCTTAAACAAAACAATAATAAAGAATTAAAGTAATGAAACACTTTGTTATCAACGTGCTTTGAAGATTCAATTCAGATCATCGAAATCGTCCCTTTCATGCTAATTTTAGGTAGTTTATTTACCCCCAAAACAGTCCCTAAAAGGTACCAGCTATGTCTCTGGTAGTCCACTTAAGTCTGAGACACCCTAAAAGGTACCAGATTGCAGATTTCGACCCCTAAAAGGTACGACGAGCATCCCCGTCCATTTACGATCGGAGGCCCCCCTCCCCCACGGGCTAAAACCACAAATTTCAAGATATCGCTAAAGTTCAACGAAATTAAATACGAAAAATATGCAGCAACAAAGAACAATATAAATCATATTCAAGTCACAAAAAATCATTTCGAAATCAGTTAATATTATGCTTTTGATAGATAAGGGGATTCAATAAAATTCCGATGGGTGCGCTGCGACCCATGACCGCTCTCAGAAGTTCTGTAATAAATCAACAATAGTACAGTAGTTGGCGCGCTGTTAAAAATACCCTAATATCCATCACGAAAGCGGGTAGTTTTTAACTTGTACTTTTTTATTGAATGGTCATAGTGTATTTCAGTTCTTTTTTGAATTGCTAGAGTTTCAGTGCTTCAAGTTAAGAATAAAATCAAATTTGGCGGGAACTTCCGATACAGCATATAGCAGCATGGAACATAATGGAACTTGATCACAATACCCTCCCACTAGCAGATATATAATTACAGCTAGTAACGTTCAATATCATATACATACTTTTAGATGGGAAGAAACATCAATTCTATGGCTGCTAAGATGATTTTCTTGAATCTTCATTTCGCATGTTGAGCCATTGTTTTTTCGTTTTGCTCCAAGAGCTAGCTTCTGATTTTGGAGAATTTCTTTGAGGGCAGACGAATTTATGACAGTTTGATCAGCAGATTCTTCCCCATCATTGTTAGGGAATACCAATCGTCTTGCATGTTGTAATGTATTAGCACGACGAAGCGTAGGACAGGAAGACATCTTCAGTTATTGAGCAGATTGAACTCAGTGTTTGGCTTTCTACTAATAAAATGATATAAATGCTCAAAATATATATTACCGCATTTGTAATGTTCAATAGCACAAAGAAAATGTATTAAGCAAACTAAGGAAGTGTATCTTTTTTACTTACGTTAAAATCGAAGACTAATTATTGAATGTGTTTCTCCTGGCTCGCGCCGAATAATAATTCGAATGTTGTTATAGTGCGCATGCGTCTATCCTGTCAATAACTAATTTTGACACGTCATCGCATATTTGTATATCTTGTGTGACATTGTTCTGGCATCCCCCCAGGAAATTTGAAAAATAAGGCCCTCGGAAATGCAGTTTTCAGCGTTTTGAGGGGCATTTGCAACATATCCATTCCTTTAAAGTAGTGAAGATTTTCACATTCAGAAAAGGCTTCATTGTTTCGTTTCTGAAAAAAATATAGATTAGATTATAATTTAATAACAATTTAATTACTCTTTTACAAAAGTGCCAAAATTTCGTTTCCGATTTACGTTTCTTCCAACAAACTCTTTGTCGACGTCAACCACTGAAATGCGACGGATCTGTGCGCTCATTATGACAGTGTAGAAATGCGACGTTGTTAAATCTTTGTTGCGACATGTTTACCCTGAGCCACATCTTAACTCTTCTTGCCATAGAAAACATTCTCTCGCCAGTGGCACTTGTAGCAGGGTTGACATGTATCAGTGTACACACATTAACGACTTCGCTGATCAGTTTCCTTTCGCCAGGGCCAAGATCCTTTACTGCCTCTAAAACGTCTTGAAAGCACACCATTGAGAAAACTGGCCATTATTTACATTGACATCTGTTTATTGCATACTTTACACGATTAATTTACCGAGAAAAGCCGGACAACTTATTCATATATAAATAAATAGCAAAATTCAAAATGGCGGCGCAATTATTGGGGGGCTATAGTCCCCCAGCCCCCCTAGCTCCGTCCTAGCTCCGCTAAGTCGAAACTGAAACTGAGATCACTACAACTGAGACCGTCCATTCAAAGAATTCTCCTTTGTAATATACAAGTCCTTTAATCTCGACAAACACACTAAAAGACAAGCTATAAGGACAATGATGAGACAACAAAATTCACTCCCCAAAATGTTGATCAACTATCTCCTTGCCATCGCTTTACTCGCCGTTGTGATACCTCATGGTAAGTTCATTTCTATTCGTTTATCGATGATTGTTGCTTTTCATTGTTAATTCCTTAATTCGACATTGAATATTTGTTTTACCATGCTGACTTTTACCACGAACAAATTGAAAACTCGAAACTTATTCCTGTAAAGTGTATAGGAGTATTTTTATGCGAAAACTGGGCAAAAGATAAATCTTAGAGGCTTTGATTTCGAGAAATCCGAAAGACTTCCTGATCAAGCCTTTTGACACATCTAGTCCAACCATGTGTCATCGCGTAAGGCCGATAAGACTATATTTTCCGTTAAAAGCCGTACAGCATTTACTGGATGAAAGAGATTTTGGGATTGGTCGTTTCAGTGGTATTTTGAGAGATCGAAAAATTTAATTGAAAAATTATGAAAATGTTGGGAATATATGAGTAATTGTACTGACACATACACTCGTCCAGAGATTTCAGTATAGATATACATTTTCGATTTCATTTTAATTTTCATTCCTCCAAGAGGAACATTCTTTTATATATAATTTTCAGTAAACTGTTGCGTATCTTACTTATTCATCGGTAAATCTACATCCGTTCGGTAAATTGTAAATGAATGGCTGTCATTTCCTTCGCTCGATCAATTGAAATCTCGCAACCACGAGAATCGCATGGAATATTTTTGACAACAACAAGACGCACATAGTGCATGAGAATGAGCTAGGCAGCAGGGCATCGCTCATACCTGCCTAATCATAGAAATTTAGTTCGGCTCCCTGTGACATCGTTTCGTCTACTTTACATCAGTCAGTTCTCATCTTATGGACACTTCAGTATAACGGATACCGTACTACTATGAAAAGAAGCTAAATACCCGACATAGAAAATACGTCTTGTTGTATGTCTTAAAGACAGTTTAGTCATGTTTTTAGTTCAGTACTGAAAGGGAATATTTGTCTGCTTCGCCGGCAAGCTGATTTGAACTCATGGAAGTATCCACGGTCTCGATTCTAAATTTCCAATGAAGAAGCTTAAATTTTACCTTGATTTAGACTCACGTGAAGCTGTTATAACGCAATGATTGTATTTATAGTGCAGTTTTAAATGGAGTTTAGGTTATTAAATGTCCGTGGCTCGTGAAAAATCCTGCATGTTTTCCTAAGAACTTTCTGGAACGTGCGCTGGCTCGTTTTCATGCCTGCCTCGTTTTCATGGCACATTCTCGACTACGACGATAGACTTATAGAAAGCCTAAACCTAAACTCGTGTCGGCCTACGTACGGCCTGGGCACGAGTAATTAGGACGCAGCTAGCCGGCACGAGACGTAAATATTATCTCTCTTTCTGAGATGTCTTGAGTTAATTAGTCACTTGATCGTCATATATATTATACTCTCATCCCAGCTAGGGTTTTTTTCCTTTACTTCTTTCGATCCTTGAATTTTCAACTTGCTCGCTGCTTTGGCAGCTCAAATTCGCAAAGAAAAAATAGAGAATCCCCTGGAACCAAGGTAGTGATACTGTTAGTTTCGACTTTTTTGCATTGTACACCGACATGATTGTTTACTGTGAAGTATTATGAGACAGATGATCATATTCACTGTCTTATTTTGATATTTATTCTTTTCTTTCTTCCTTCTTTCCTCCCTCCCTCCCTCCCTCCCTCCCTCCCTCCCTCCCTCCCTCCCTCCCTCCCTCCCTCCCTCCCTTCCTTCCTTCCTTCCTTCCTTCCTTCCTTCCTTCCTTCCTTCCTTATTAACTTCCCTCCCTCCCTTCCGGCCTCTTGTCATTTCTTTGATCCACCGTAAACTGGCAGAATTATTATTGGTGGCCAATTTTGGAACTGTATTTTATACTTTCAGGGTCTGCCTTGACTTGCCTCCGTTGTACTAATGTCACTGGAGATGTCCCACAAGTTTCGTGTGGAAGTCCAGCAAACCAAACATGTGATGCTGACCAAGATAGCTGTGAAATAATTTCCTTCAGAGTACAAACGGTATTCGGTCCTTCATGGCATATGGAACGAAACTGCAGCAAGAGTGCAATGTGTGATGACCGATGCAAACAAATAAACGAGACGAAAGTTCAAAGGAACATGACAGAATGCACAATTCATTGTTGCAAAGGCGACCTCTGCAATTCCGAGTTTCCGACCAGTGTACCAACGACAACTGCACCGACCACTAATGAGACCACCACGGAGTCCACTGACCCAACCACTACTGCACCGAACACTACTGAGATCACTACTGAACTAACACAAACTCAAGTGAAGACTAGTAAGGCTCCTACAACTGCTGGTGTGTCGCCCATTGTACACTTGGTCAGCGTAATTACGTGCGTGATGATGTTAGCCATTAGTATGATGGTAAACGAAGTGGTGATGTAAGCATTGTCACGCCAGGTTCTGGTCAGTGCAAGTCACGCACGATTACTTTAGCGTCAAATCAAATTGTTGATCAAGTTAGAATTTAATGTTAAAGTTGTTGTAGATTATTTCGTTTCCTAAAGATAAAACTGCTAAGCTGATAGACTCTATTCTTGTAGCAATATTTGTAGAAACTGACATTTTTTATTGATTGGGTTTCCTGTGGCACGTCTTCTTTGGGAAAAGTAGAAGTGATATTATCTTCAAAATGCTGACGGTTTTCATAAAAAAGCGGTCATCTGAGACATTTAATTTGTAATTCCGATTATGGGTTTCATCCATTCCTTCGGGAATCAAATTAACCATGTTGGATGAACAAACTATACATGCTAGTTATAATGAGAAATCTTCAGTTGAAGTTCATCCAAGATGGCTGCTGTGTCGTCACATGCACCCCAGCAATGGTTTGTTGTCCCTCACGTAGGAGACTGCCACAGGCAGCCCACTCATCGTAGGGGAGGTTAACGTTGGAGGTGGAGGAAGAGAAACCTCCCCTCCCCTTCCCTCTCCCTCCCTTCTTCCCTTACCTTTCGTTGCTATGGTTACAATATACGGTGAACTCCCTTAAGACGGAGGGACCGTCAGCAGGTGTCTTAGAGCAGTTCAAATGCAAAAAATATACATCGGATGGTGATTTGGGCAGAAAGGGAACAGCCATGGGTGTCATGGCGTTTTAGAGAGATGTCTATTAGGAGAAAGCTCACTTCATAGACTTCTGTGAAAGTCAAATTGACTAGAAGAAGTTTGGGTTGAAGCGGATAAGAAATCCCCCTAGTACCTTTGCTTCGTTCTTCAGTATTCAAAAACCATGTCTGATGTCGCTTTTAGTGAAAACGTTATCAATACCTTGAGAGAATATAGTATGGACTTTTTTGTTATACAATAGATAACACTGATATTGTTCGCTTGTAAGTTTTAGACTCGTAATAGCAAAATTTGGGCGTTAGTAATTTACGCACTGTAAATTTTTGTCGTCCATTAAAAATAATGAACAAAAAAATGTATGCAAATGTAATTTTTTTCCGTCTCACCAGGAGACCATAATACTAAGAGAGCGAAACTCAGTATTGATGTCTGTGCGATGTTCGTGTCAACTAAAGCTATTTTTGTAATTTCGCCATCGCGCGCGGAAGGCTTTTAAACAATAAAATTGATCTGCCGAAAGCAAATGGTCACGTGCGCGCGCACGTCAAAAATTAAATTCTATTGTTTGAGACTCCTTGCGCGCGCAATGGCGAAGTTACTAAAATAACCTTAGTCGCCACGAACATCGCACAGACATCAATACTGAGTTTCGCTCTATTAGTATTATGGTCTCTTGGTCTCACGTAGTACTTATCTACAAACGGATTAACACCCAAAAATATTTTTTTTACTTATTTTCATCAGCTTGTTGTGGTATACATTACAGTCTAAACACTTTTGGGGATAATTGCCACGCTTGTGAACAATGAACCATGAAAGCGAATACTATACAGTATAAATGATAAAAAGAAAGCAAAATAAAAAATAATGGAAAATAATAATTAAACCGGGAATTAAGAAGCGGCATGAAAATGTGTAACAAAAGGTATCCAATCAGACTCCACGTCCAATGGCACATCACACTGACATTTATAACGATTTGAAATACAAAGTTAGCATATCATTAAGTCATCTTGGGTGTGTTGAAAATACAGGTCAAGCCATCAAACTGCTGCTTCTGTTGCTAACTTCCTTACTGTTCACAGACTGTTATCCAAAATGCTTGCTACAAACCTTTACATCTGTGTAATTCTATTGTGCATGGCGCCTTTTGGTGAGTAGATTGTATTCAATGAAACGGATGTCTTGCTTTAGCATAATGATCTGTAAAAACGTCGACAATTTCAATGGATTGGTACTCGACGTAGCTCTAAAATTCTAAATTTTCCCTTCTCTAAAAAATGTTAAGCTGTACGTATTACTTTTTAAGGAAAATATTCAATATTTCACTGCAAGCGTGCTGCAGATTCGCAAGCGAATTTCTGGGCGTTGTTTTGACAGAGCATGTATTTTTGAATATGAATCTTTTTTTTCTTTCTCTATATTTTCCCGCGCTTTTTTAGATTCAAGAAAATAAATGAAGATTAATTTCGAAATCTAGTCCTAAAAATATCAGAATTGCTTGAAAAAAGATTTTTTTTTTCAATTTTTGCATTGGTTAAATTTACATTATTTGGTGCTGGCCTTTGCCGTAGTTTTGCGTCAATGCAAATGTAGAACTCAAAAATGTCTTGTTTACCCTAACAGAAATTATGTTGATAAATTTTGATTAAAAACAAAGATCGAAAATCTCTTTTCTTATCTTTGTATCTACTTATTAGGATCTATTTTGAGCAAAGCAATTTGTCAGATAAATTTCCTTTATTCAGGAAATATTTCATGAAAACAAACAGAATAACTCAGAAAGTGACAATCTGTCACTTTCGTTCAAACGAGTTCGCGCTCATCGCTGAGCAAAACTGGTAAAAGCTTTTAAGTTTTAAAAATACTAATATTCGTATAGTGTGGACTAATAATAGAATCGACTCAGTTATATTACCTCGTTCTCGCTTTGAATTATTTAATTCTGCTTGTTACATTATTTTTAATATATACAAAAGCTAAACTTCGTTGATCTTAAAAATATTTGTTTTGGCGGAAATAGTCTGTTGCTCTATAACTGAACGCTTTTCAGAGTTCAAGCATCTAGCTAATGAAGAATTCTGAGAGTCCTTTTCCGGGCGTCAATGAAACTAAATTACGGCTACAGCTTTAAAAGCATTTTAGAAGAATATTTTAGTATAGGCTTTAGTAAAAACAGTCAGCGCGCGCGGTGCGACTGTCGATATATGAAATCGATGATCGAATACGGTATGGTCACACCTGGGTCTCAATTAACATAGGAATTGTACTATCACAGAATTAATATTTCTTTTCGAGTGCACTTCATCAATAAGTAATCAGCTTAATAGATTCTTTGCATAAAGATTTAAATCGCTTGCAGATAAGACCATAACCTCATTTTGACTCAACTTGACAATGTATCGATTCGGAAATTTTGTTTTATTGACCCAAAGTGAGGCGAAGGATGGTTAATAGTTTTATGTAAAGTGTTTATACTGACGTTTTTAAGTCTAAAACTCATAATATGCAAATCATTTATAATTGTAATAGGATTGAGTGGAGTCCTTATGCGACACGATACGAGAGATAACAAATTTTGACGATCAAGTGTCAGTCCAATTTTTTTATTCTGAGTACAGACAGAGTTCGACGATATGAAGTTCTGCTACCAATTTGTTTATGACGCAGCGGGAAGCAATGTTTGTTCAGTTGCTTTTAATATGAAAAGACCTAAGATTACAAAAATAAAAATAAAAAAACCCTGGACATTAAAAGGAAAAGAGTTTTGTCAAGAGACCATAATACTAAGAGAGCGAAACTCAGTATTGATGTCTGTGCGATGTTCGTGGCGCCTAAGGCTATTTTTAGGAATTTCGCCATCGCGCGCGCAAGGCACTTAAACAATAGAATAAAATAAACAATAGACGGTCCCGTCCGCGCGCATGTTAAAAATAAAATTCTATTGGTTGAGGGCCTTGCGCGCGCGATGGCGAAGTTACTAAAAATAGCCTTAGTCGCCGCGAACATCGCACAGACATCAATACTGAGTTTCGCTCTCTTAGCCAGTATTATGGTCTCTTGATAACAGTCGATTTCTAGGCTGGCTAATACCAAGAACTAACGATGAGGGCACTGACCACCCAAGGCTAGGCTCCCACCTCACAAATCAATAAAAAGTATATATTGGCATTTCTAAGAAAATATTTTGACTTATGAACATTTGGGAGATCCAATTACTTTCATATGACTATTGCTTTAGTGATTTGAATAGTTGCTGGGATTGGTCAATTCAAAGCTTTAATGCGATTGGTTCCTGCAATTGTCTGATAAATGATAAACTAGGACAACCCCTCCGCCAATCAGATTTGAGGAAATTGTAATAATTATGGTTAGCACAAATATCAAAGATTGATAACTTGTCAGTGTAAAGAGATTGATTATCTAGTAATAAAATATATGTTGTGCATCACTGGTTTGTATAAGATTCACGTCAATCATGCATGTCGAATTCGTTGCAGGGGTGGCATGGTTGGCTGAGTGGTTAGAGCGCTGGCCTTTCACCGCTGTGGTCCGGGTTCGAGTCCCAGCTTGAGCGCTTGGATCATATGTGAATTGAGTTTGTGTTGTTCTCTACCATGCTGCAGGAGGGTTTTTTCTCCGGGTTCTCCGGTTTTTCCTCCCTCAGCAAAAATCAACATGTGAGTCGAGTGATTATTTGCAAAATACTTAATGTAGAGGTAGTGTGTGTGAGAGTACAGTGTCCCCCAATTAGTGCGCAAGCGCTAGAAGACTTGGACACTTAAATAAACAGTTATTTATTTTATTTTATTTTATTTTCTCCCACTTTGCATATGTCATGGTGTTAGTTTTGGCCATTTGATCAATTTTGTCCTTTTTAACTATTTGGTTTTTACCATTTACAACTGACTCTCTCTCTCTAAATTATCCAGCTTCCTTCCAAACAATATTTACTTTTAGTAGATTTTGACCAACACTTCTGAGAAAGTTCATCAACGTAGTTCAAACCGGGATGCACCTGCTCTTAGCTTGCCCTTGCGCACGTTTGCTAGAGAACGCACTCCCTATGTTCGCATATGACGGCTTGACACCTTTCCCAACTTTAGAACATAACTTTTTACTGGAGGTACTGAACTTGTTATGGAAATAATTATACCAATAGTTGAGAAATAATGTTTACTCACGATAGTGTATATTTCATAAATGTTTATAAACTTTTTGTTTTTTAAAACAAAAAGTTAAAAATTTAAAAATTAAAATTAAAATTAAAAGTTAAAAATTTAAAAATTCTTCTTTTGTTTGTAGGAATGAGCCTAACATGTCGTTATTGTTCTAACTTGTACGGTCCTTTTGAGGCGCAAGATTGCAAGAATCCCACTAACAAAACATGTGAATCTGGGGAGGATCGTTGTATGTCTATCAAACTGGAAGCTGATATGGGATTCAAAGATTCAAGACATCAAATGGCTCTCAACTGCACCAGTTCTGCCTACTGCGACGAAGAACAATTCTGTACACAGCTTAACAATACAGCTGGAAAAGGCTTAATAAGGGAATGTAAAGTTAATTGCTGCGCGGATAATTTGTGCAATACAGTGCAAGTGCATGAGGAACCCACTGATGTTCAGCCAAATGCCACAAGTCTCCCTACCAACGCCACTGACAAACCAACAACTAAAGGTGATGTTGATTCTGCAGGGCTGTGGGTTCAATCAGTCAGCGGTTTGGCTGGTTTGTTGGTGTCGGTCGTTGCAATTGTTATCTACTAGTGTGATAGACGATTGTATTAAGGCATCTTAGTAGCACTAGCTACTACTAAACAGTTGAGATCGACTTAACATGTATCGAACACTAAACACCACTGCTCTTCTAGTTTTACTGTGCGGCACGTCCAACCGCGGCTACCCAATTGACCTCTTTACACATTTCGAGCTAAGGGCAGGCTTGTAACATGGTATATGGGATCAGGGATCAAGCTCCAAATTATGGCCAGGATCAGGGATCAGAGGCCAGGGCTCAGGGATCAAATGGGTGGGATCGAGGATCAGGGACATTGGGTCAGGATCAGGGATCAGCTCAGGTTTTTGCACCAAGGATCAGGGATCAAAAATGTCTAAAAATATGGGCTCAGGAATCAAAATTTCCGTAAGAACCCGGGATCAGTGAGACGAAAATATACCATGTTACGAGCCTGTAAGGGTGTAGAGAAGTCTGCTGATTCAAATCACTGCTCTCCAAATCTCTCCAAATTTAGCCCTCCTAGGACGTTTTGTATATACTTTACTTATCGATATGACAAGAAAAATTGAAAAATTGATTGGCTAATTTGTAGATAAGTTATATTAGCCATACACGGTAGCGCGCGTCGCACAGTGATTTGTTAATAATAGTAATGCTAGTTAGGTATACTTTGTTAGTTCAGTAGTATTGAAGTGGTTTCGTATGATCGAGTGAGAAGCGGAACACGCCCGTGGCGTGACCGTGTCAGTGGCATGCTGTCTTTAAAACAATTCGAAGTACCTTGACGAACCGTGCCGTGTTGTAGCTAGCTGTACCATGTTCCTGTTCGAAAACCGCTTTCTACCATGCAGTATAAAATTGCCCTATTTTACTGATGACGTCACATCAAAACAATCTACTTTTTTAAACGCCAAGGAACATGGTTGTAGGAACGAGGGGACAAATCACCAACGACACAAAGAAAAAGTTATATAAAATACAGTTTGTAGATCGAAGAAAAGTTGTAACAGCGATCAAATTGCAATAAATTTTGCAATAAATTTGACATGCAATTTTGTTCAAATTCCTTTTGTTCTTAATTTACGATTCTGTCTCCATCGTAAAGAAGCCGTGACGTCATAATGAAATAGGGCAATTAGCAAAATTAACTATGAATAACAAGTCATATTCCGTTAGGTTTGAGAGTTTCTGTGTAATGAAATATACAAGTAGCAAATGTATTCAGCTGATCGTAAAAACGTTTGCTTTCCATAAATTATACGTAGGAAAATCCTACGTCATTTCTTAATATGTAATATTGAGATTGTAAAGTTTCGACATAGTCATGAAGTGACATTTTTTTAGATAAGTAGATCAAAATATTGCTGTTATTATGCAAAAAAAGATCATGATCCCGTCTTTCACAGGGCGTACGTAGGTAACTTGGAATGCGTGATTCGTAAAGTCGTTTGCAACGAAATCATTATTGGAGACTAAAAGAAATTTGAATAAATGTTCAAATTTTACGACATTCTGAAATTTGGAAATGAATATAGTAGTAGCGATGTAAATCGTCCGATATGTAAAAGTTATCGTGATTTTGGATGCACGATTACTCGTATATATACGTAGGCTTAGCTTTGTGAAACGTATCTGACAATGTGCGTTACGTTAGATATAACAGAATGTTTGAAGAAATTGATAAATGGAATGGATTGATGGACGGATGGAAAGAATCGGTCGGATGATTGGGACGACTATATGAATGTAGGGATCGAACTAAGGAACTGTAAATGGAATGATGGAGATACACAGTGACAAATATACTGGTTTTATTTGTATGCCTCGTTTATGCAATAAATGAGTGCAAGTCCCTCTAGCCATTGTAAACTTAACACATCAAGGCAGAGGTATCCATGGAAACACGAATGGTGCATGATGTATGTAGATATACTATATTATACTATACGTTGTAGAAATTAAGAGATAAAATTTTAGGTTCTGTATCAGATAATGAATGTGCTAATAATTAAATGAGTTGTCATAATGTATTAAAATGACATTGGGTAAAATCCCAACACTAACAAGAACTTAAGAAATGCTGAATTTATGTACTTGCATAAAATGTATCAACTACAACTTGAACTATCATATTGTTGTGTGGTTTTTTTTTTTATGTCGTTCCCCAGCGATTCCACTCTCTGAATGCGGGCGATGGAAACGGACAAATAGTTGTCTAATAGAAATTTCTCGTATTTTCGGCACCAGGCCCCCAAGCTTGACACTGCCCTTATACAAGCCTGAGTGAACTCAGGGTCAAAATGAATCCGGCTCGGTCTGACAGCTTTAAGTGTAGTACTGCCCTTCATGGGTGTCACGCCAATTGCTATTACCTCATACCGACCTCACATGTATAGATTATCAGATTACTAGACTGCGAGCAGTTCCACTTTTCCCTCCAGATTCAGCAAAAAGGAGTTCTTAGAGGACGAGCGGTATTACTGTAATCCTACCATTTTTGCGCTCTTTCCAACGGAAGTGGAATCCTGAGTGAGTGTAATATCAATTGTTGCTATGGAAACTTCTGTAGTAGACGACAACACATTTTCAGCAGTTGGGGGGGTTGGGGTACTCATCAGCCAAGCAAACTAAGACCAACTTCTAAAAACGCCAATTGTGCTCATAGAGCACTTCAAAAAGTGAGGTATTTTAGAAGCTCCGCTATAAGCAGATAGCAAGGCTACTACTGCTCCCCTGTCCCCTTTTTCTCAAAGCAAAAACAAACAACCAAAATGAATCAACAAAAATAAAGTGAAATCATGTACGTCGTGTCCGACGTCATAAACACGTGACTTTCGATTGTATTGTTAGTTACAACGGTAGCAGTACTTTATATGAAATAAGTTCACTTTTAATTTCAGTGTTGAATAAACCCATACGTTGGCAAGATGAATCCTGTTTCTCGTCGACTGCTTAGTGTAGCGTTGTTGATGCTATTATTTCCAGGAGGTAAGAACCGAAAAACACCACTTTGATGACATAGAGTTTTTATCCTTTTTCAATGTGCATGCCACCTTTGTTAATTGTGACAAAACCTTGTTAGAAATAAGTTAGAGTAAAACCTCTCGGAGATTTAAAGAAACGCTGTTTTAGTTCTTGTTGATTAAAGCGGTACTTGGATGAAAATAAGCCAAAATTGTAAATGTCTTGAAACTTAGTAAAACCTATCTGTACGACTCCCAATAATCACCAAAAGCAACATTTTCTTTACATTCAAACGAGACGAATAGAAATTGTCAAGTATTTTAGCATTTGAGTTGTGAGTAAATGACGTCATTTACCCAACCCTATTGTTCTTTTAGACTTTATATCAAAATTTCTCATTGATAATAAGTTTGGAATGCAGATTTTTGGGCAGAGGGTAGCTGGTTATTCAGCTACATTCATCTTCAGATAGAAATTAACAGTTTCCAATTTGCATCGATTTTCATCCAAGTGGGCCTTTCAAACTTCACCTCTCCCGAAGTACAAGGCATTAAATCTCTGAGACGCATTCACCAATTATTAGTGACCTTTGAGGGTTTTCATCTTTGACCCTAAAATTGCTTGTATACAAAATATTGAGATTCACTTCCTATTAGTCCAGCCTATTTTTGTCCTTATTATGAAAGTTTCCGCCCTGTCCAATGTTTATAAATCGCTAAAAACGCAAGTACATCTCGGAAGTTCTCTTATGCTCGAATTTGGTTTTTGAACTTGTGAAACAATAAATGTTAATAAATCTGAGTTGATTTTTGGATTCATCAGAATTATTTTTTAATTAAAATATGCTATCCTACATAGTTAACCAAAACCACAGTATAAGCACTTTTGTTTTCATTTAATTTGAAACGACAGTCGTGGGACAATTGAGATTTTTTCCAGTCCTGCATATAATACTGATTATATTTAATGGCGATAATTGAAACATATCGACAACTAAAATTGCTTTGTTGTCAAATTGATATTAGTCCTGTTCGTTATCGACAACTACATATACTTTTTCCAGTGTGCGGTCTGTGGAGCTCCACTCAAAAATCTCAGATAGAACAACTTTTTTTTTTTTTTTTTTTTGCAAAATATATATATCAGTACTGAGAATTGTCTGAAAGCAGGTATGACATCTATTAGATATTTATCAGATCCAAAGTTGCCATGCAATTAAGTTCTCCGCCGTTGACTGGTTAGTTCATTCTCAAGAATAATTTCAACTTAAGCTAGGTTTATGCTAGCGTTCTTAGAGCCAAAACGTATTGAGAAAAACTTATCATTAAATATGCTGAAACTGATGTACTGGCTGACAAATGCAATGAAAGTGAATCCCAGAACATGGACAAATTAGAATTTAAAAGGAAAGCAAAGCAAAGGAAAGCAAAGGGGATGAAAGAAAAGGAAATGAACGAAAGGAACAGAAAGGTAGAAATTTGACTATGCACAGCAACAACAATAGTCCAGTTTCCAGTTACTAGAGACCGCTGAGCTTCCTGACAAAAGGCGCATTTATACAGGGTTAGCCTCCTTTTGAAGAAAGACCCAAGGGAGTAAACTCGAATTTTCTGTTGTTAACAAAACAAAACAAAACCAAAAAATCGCGTTTACTCCCATGGGTCTTTCTTGAAAAGGAGGCTAACCCTGTATAAATGCGCCTTTTGTCAGGAAGCTCAGCGGTCTCTAGTAACTGGAAACTGGACTATTTGGACAACAACTTTGAGTACGCGGGGCCAAAGACCTTAATGAAACAACAACTGTAGAAACAATCTACATATATATCTGAACGAGACACACCGGGGCGCGCCATGCAGTCTTCTTCTTTTACTAAACTTCGATCGATCACGGTTTACACGACAATAATAACGTTGACGTTCAGAGTGACAGCAAAATGACGGCGGTTCTAAAAATGATTACAAACTTAGTGTTCCCGTGGACTAATGCGGAATAAACATCAATTATTTCAAAGTAGCCTGACCAAGCCTCTCTAGCTGTCTTTTAACGTTCTCCAAACCAGTCAACAGACTCAGGGCCTCCACAGACGAGACAACCAAAAAACATCGTCTGTGGGACAAGTTGTCGACAACTAAACGCGAAAATTTTAAGTTGTCGACGACTAGCAGTTTCCCTTCTGAAAAAGGGAAACTGCTCAGTTGTCGAAAACGAAAACAGATTGTTATCGACAACTTCACGTCCGACCATTTTTTTCTCGTCTGTGGGGATGGATCATTTAGTTGTCGACAGCTATCGTCTTGAAATGTACAATGAGCATGCGTAGAGAAAGCTAGTTCCCATGCTCTTGCTGATTTTGCATAGTTATCGACAACAAACTATCTAGTTTGTGGAATGCTTCATTGGATCACAAAAAGTAATCGACCACATTTAGTTGTCGATAAAAAATAGTTGTCGACAACTAATCGTCTCGTCTGTGGAGACCCTAACATAACTAAGCTAGATTCTACAACAACTAGGTTTTAACGTCACCTTTTACAGGCAGCTCCCTTCGATGTTATTCGGGTATTCGTGGCAACTTGCTGAGTAAACTTCCTGGAATTCCTAAAAAATGGGGGTGTGCTGAACCTCAAAAGGTAACTTGCCCTTCACCAAACGACCACTGTTTGACACTAAGGTAAAGATTTCTATCACGACTTGAGTTCCATACCTGATTGCTGTAATATGTCGGTTTGTTCAACGCTAAAAAAAGATGTTACAGTTTATCGACTTGTTCAAGGAATCGGCCGCTTGAACAGATCGACGTCTAGTCGAGTATTGAATACTAGCTGCAAAGCCGCATGGTATCTGTAGAATATCCCTACTTTTTCTCAATTGAAGGTGCAAATATAAAGATGATAGACGAACTTCGTATTGGGATGCAGATCTAGAGGTTCGAAATTGCATACCTCAATACTTCTCGTGCAATCTCGGCCCACCTCCTAGGCCTTTTCTTGAACATGTTGAATGTAAAGTTAATTGCTGTGAAGGTGATCTTTGCAATTACAGTGGTATGTAACATGACACGTCTATAAAGTTATTATGTTATGTCACGTCATGTCATGTCATGTCACGTCATGTCATGTCATGTCATGTTATGTTATGTATACACAGGAAGCTATTGCTAATAGCGTTAAACTAGTCTGAAATGGTTAACCCACTTACAGGCTCGTAACATGGTATATTTTCGTCTCACTGATCCCTTGTAATTTACGGAAATTTTGATCCCTGAGCCCAAATTTTTAGAAATTTTTGATCCCTGATACTTGGTACAAAAAACTGAGCTGGTCCCTGATAATTATCCAATGTCCCTGATCCTCGATCGGCCACCCATTTGATCCCTGAGCCCTGGCCTCTGATCCCTGATCCTGGCCATAATTTGGGGCTTGATCCCTGATCCCATATACCATGTTACGAGCCTGCACTTATGAAGCCTGACTAAGGGACTTGAGAATGAGATCATCCCGTATCCTAAAAGACCCCAATCGGGACTCATATTAAAGGGTACGGGATGCCGAGATAAAAACTAAAAGTTTGGACTACCAGATGCTGGCATCAAATGCTGGCGATAAAGGCGGCGTGACACTGAAAGACTGGTTTTTATAAACAAATATGGTGTACGAAACTGTAACGTTGGTGATGCCGAAAAAAGGTAGAGTGTATCGAATATGACTAAACTGTGCTATTATCTTCTTTAGGAGCTGCACTGGTTACTAGTACACTGACGTGTGTGCTGGTAATGTTTGCAAGTGTAATAGTTCTGTTAGCTGACATGATATGATAACAGTTGTCATAACACATGCATCTTTGGGTCCGTTTGAACAGGCCGATATAATGTTATGTCTGCTATGTGTCATGTTAGGCTGTCATAGTATTTTATGTAGCAGTATTTCTACATCTACATGTACGAGCATTTGTAGTTTATAGGAAAAAGTTCATGTTAATGTTAACCAGAATATAAAGTTTGATTATTAATTAATTGCAAACATGGCAATAAAAACTTACTTTCTTTAATTATATTAATTCGTGCGAAAATCGCGCGCCGATTAAAGTGTCGCGAGAATTTTATGAAATAATTAAAATATTAATATTTTACTACGTTTTATAAAGTTTAATTTGTATATTTTTGGTGATGTATTGCAGCGTGGTGCTTGTCATTTGAAGTATTCAGCTGTGCTTTAGCCCATCATTCAGCTTTTTTGCACGAAGCGGTCAATCAAATGCATAGTTTTTCTGAGTTACGGATGCCTTACCTTTAAGCTATATTCTTGGTTTGCATGTGACGTCATCAAAAAGCTAAAATCTAAACTATTCATCACACGAAACTGTTTCCTAGATATTTTGTTTATATCATTAAGAAAAGTCCTCACACAAAAAACTGAGTTCTTTCAATGAATGGTTTTCGATTTATTGCGAGTCAATTTCTGTCACGCAACACTGTCACGTATATCGTAAAGACGCAGAAATATAGGCAAATGTGATTCAAATCGTACGACTTTAACTTTGTAAGTGATAAATAAGTGTGTTTTGGTGAATATTTGCATAGAAAACATGAATTATAGCGATATTAATGTAATTTGGGTCCTTCGTGTTACTGTCCGCCATGTTGGTGTACAAAGGTTGTGCACCAAGATGGCGGACCCATACATTTCACACCAAACAACGAAGATATTTGATCGCTCGTATCTCGTTATCAAAATATTCTTATGACTAAAAATTTCGTATAGATACAAACCTTCAACTACTTTTTTTGATGCAAGACATTTTATTCAAAAATATTCTATATTAAGCCCGAAAAATTTTATGATGACGTCAGTGCAAACCAAGAATAGGCCCATTTAAGCTCAAAGAGCAAAACGTCAAATGCCACAAAAATTTCGTGACTTTCGTGCATGTATCTCTGAGATATGATGTGCTGTACTTTGGGGAAAATGACATTTTGATCAGCAGAAAAACCATCGTTTTCAGGGACCGCAGAGGGGGAGGGGCCGGTAGGGCTACAGTTCCACCGCTTTTTCCTTTTCCCATACTAGTCTCTTATATAGTAGCAAAAAATATATATCTCGACTTGTGTCGAAAACAACCCACGTACTACAAAGTGTCGGTATACGACGGATCTATTAGAAGATCTAATTGAATACGTATATTGAAATAATTTGAGAAACTTGAAGAAACAATACGTCGTAGAACTGGAATTCTTTAATGTGCTAATTTTCGACTAGCCAATACTAGTCTTCATCAGGCTAAAAAAGGATTACAATTGGAATCGGTAAATGTATATATAAGATATACAAAAAAGGCCATCCCATACAGTCTTGCATTACGTCTTAGACGTATTTGCTCCACTGATCAATCTTTCAAAACTCGCTCTTCTGAATTAATTTCATATCTCCTCAAACGTGGCTATTCACTTAATTTCCTTAAAAAACAAATTAACAGAGCTGCCGATGTACCTCGACATGTTGCTTTACAACCCAAGCCCAAATCATCTACTAACCGCATCCCATTCATTCTAACTTATAATCCCATGTTACCATCCATTTCATCTATCATCAAGAAACATTTCAACATACTCCACTCTTCTAATCGCTGTAAGGAAGTTTTTTCAGAACTTCCTGTTGTTGCTTTTATACTCTTTATACTTTTATACTCTGATCACTCTATAACTAACGTTTTACTTATCCCCATTGAAATAATCACCTCTAATCGCGATGCCATCCTCAAAGCTAAAGAAGCTCACTATATAACCACGTTTGCTAATTCCCTTGAACCTAATGGACTTAATAAACGCGATGAGACGTTTTAGTTTTATTTCCATTCTTTTTATACATATGCTGTTATAAGTATTACCATTTCTTATCTTTACTGTAATTTCCGTCTATTTGCCACATTTGTAAACTTGTATATCTATTTCCTGTTACGTCACTTCCTATATCCACATCTTATATATACATTTACCGATTCCAATTGTAATCCTTTTTTAGCCTGATGAAGACTAGTATTGGCTAGTCGAAAATTAGCACATTAAAGATTCCAGTTCTACGACGTATTGTTTCTTCAAGTTTCTCAAATTATTCTTATATAGTGTATTTTATTTTAAATTCAATTTTGTTTGTATTCCTTATATACCTTACTGGTGTTTTTGTTTGGAATAAAGTTTATTATTATTATCTTATACTTTCCAATCTTAGCTCCGTCACTTTATCCCATACTGGTCTCTTATATATCCCCACCACTTTTTCCCTTTTCCCATACTAGTCTCTTATATTTTCCAATCTTAGCCCCACCACTTTTTCTCATACTGGTCTCTTATAGTGGCCCTACTAATTTTGAGGGTGCTCCGCCGTCCCTGGCTTTATGTAAATATCTCCCAGAAGCTTTAATTCCCGGGGGGGGGGGGGGGGGTGCTCAACCCCATTTTGGATAGGGTGTGCCGCCGGAGTTCTAGAAACCTGACCCTGTTTAAGACACTCGAAAGTGAAAAACTCATACCCTGTTCAAGACAAAAGAGAAGAAAATCGACACTTACGGTATTTGACCTGACGTTGTCACTATGAAAGAAACAGTGTGAAAACAGCATGCAGCTTTGCAGTTTTTCCTCTATTACGCTTTCACGGTTGTGGTCTATCAGAGCGGAAAAGGTGTGGTGCAGCTTCGAAACAGGAACTTCTATCTCTGTTGGATACATTTTCAACAGCTAATCACAACAAATAGAATCATGACCTGAGATGAATGGAACTCAATTATTACGAAATGCAAATATGTCTTCGGAGGCGAATAAAATTGACCGTCACAAATTAATATCAGATAAGATAAGCAATACACTGCAGATCGCAGCGAAGAAAGCTGAAGTGTCCTGAAGAACAGTAGTGACAGTAGTCCATATGCAAGACCTTGGCCCTCCTACTCTCGGCTTTCGTTTTCTTATTTTTCCTTTACTACTTCTTCCGCTTGTTTATAGAAAATCAAAAGGGGAAGGGAGATAATATCGTGCTGAAATATACAGTGTAAGCAAAATTATATTCATGAAGTCTTTTCTGGAACTTAAAGGACTTACATTTTCGAATTTATTCTTGGTGGGTGTAGCAAGACGAGTTTCAAATTCCCGTTTCTTCGTAATCTTCGTCCGTCACAAACTCCAGATAGGTCTTTACGGCGTATACTGGGTCCCACTGGGTGTCTACGCAAGCCCATCGTTTATTGCTGGTACTAGTTCAACCTTATGCTGGTGAATTTTATCATGTTTTATTGTGGTATATTGTGTTTTTCCAGGGGCGTAGCCAGGGGGCTTTTTCAAACACGAGGTCATTGCAGAAATCAAAATAAGAAAATGAAATTATTTCAATAAACGAATGTTCATCTAGAGGTCAAAGGTTTTATGACACTAAGCCTACATACTCACTAGTATCACATAACAGAGTCGATCATGCAGTTACATGTAAATACAAACATTGACGTTGAACTACACCGTGAAGGGCAAAGGGTGAGACAAGATATTTTGTCACGTAATAATGCCGCGCGAAAAACACACATTTATTTCTTAACCGAGTCCGGAATTTAGGGAAAGCTTGTTTCGTGTGAAAAACACACTGAAGAGCCACGCACAAGCCGGTTGTGTCTTATTTAATGCCTTATTTGTCATTTTTTATCACGTGACTATCAAGGTGTAAAGTCTCACGTGTCAGTCTAACAATGGTTTTAATGTGGGGGGCTGGAATTTATGATAAGGAGAAAGAAACCAGCCATCAGCCAAGCAAAAGGTGTGTTCTGGGCGAGCTTCGTGCATGTGAAGATCAGAAGAGGAAACCATACATTAACGAGATGAATTATGTTGCTTGTCTACTTAGTGTGGTGATGGTGGCGTCGGTTTTGCCAGGAGGTAGGATATAGAATATATTTTGACCTTAATTTCTGCTATTTTTGAGCATTTTGTGTATTTTACCGGCGAATTCACCGAGAAGGACATGCGGCGGTTCGTATAGCACATGATTGTGCGATTACCGAGCATATTAATCGAAATGTTCAGTAAGAGCTTTCTAAAATTCAAAAATCTCCTCGTTTTTTTTGATAGTAGGAGCGTTCGTGCGTATGAATGGCGAGAATAAGTCATATTTCACCGTTTTGAATTGAATTGAATTAATTTGCTTATTTGGCACATCTTCGCTGTCGTTTACTGTCATCCCCTGATGCAGTTTTCGTTTTAGCCTTCAACAAAGGCGGTGACAAAGTTACGATTTGTCGACGTATATAGAAGTTAGAAAACCCATCGTTTGATTGTGATATCGTGATTGAAAGGTGCCTCAGTGGTCATGAAATGATAATCCAGACATATTATAAAACCAATTTATTCCAGTGTATTGTCGAGAAGTGACAGTTGTAAAATCAGCATTCTTGCAGATCGTTGATGGGATCACGGAAAGGCAATTCTGTTTTATCAGCCACATCAACTCAATTGTACAATGCTCTTGAGGGTATTCGAACAGACCGAAGATTTTGATTTTTCATTTTTGTGCTGAGCTTCAGCACAATCAGTGTTCAAATATTCTCATAAGTGTTATCTATAGTTCAGGCTGATGCTTCATCACAAAACACTGAAATTCTTAAAAGGCTAATGTCCAAACCCCTTATGTATTTTGGTAAATTAGAAATAGAATGTATGGGAAATTGGCGTTCTTGTTGCCACATTGCGACAATGGACATATCGAAAGCGTCATAGAGCAGATTTCGTATGACTGAGAAAACAGCACAGACACGGCACGGCACGGTGGCAGGAATTTCAAATGTTTTTATAGACATTTATACGGTACTGACACGGTAACGGTACGGCGCGGTAATTAAGTTTCCCACTCATACGAAAACGGCTATATATATCTCAAATTCCGTGAACGCTATTTGCCGCGATGGATTCACAAAATATATGTAAAAAAACAACAACAACAAAAACAAAAACAAAATATATCAAATATATCAAATTAAACAAATAAATAAATGAAATAGATAAAATCATTACTTTTCGATTTTCACTTCTAAAACGCTTCACGTTGAATATTTTGTGGTTTATTTGTATGTGTTTATTGAAACGCTAAACCATCAATTCAAAATGGATGACCCGCGTAATATTTTACGATGCCGATTCCGAGAAAAACCGAATGGTTTCCGCATTCTTAATTTAAATCATATATGCTTTTCATTTTGATGCAGAGAATGGCGAACCTTTTTTGTTAAAATTTCATCCTTCAGGCAGTTTTTCCGGCTTCATTCATAGTGCTGATCGATAGAGAAATGTTACCTCGCTGAAGTACAGTGCATATTTATTGTATACACGTGGTTCGTTCGTTACCATCTGTTCTTCAAAGAAAATAGATATTGAATAAATAGCGTGAAGTGACCGTTGATCATTTCAGTATATATCAATCCCACAAGCACAGAAAGAAAAAAATCTGTCTTAAGTATCGAAGTTAGTTAAAGAGGCTGTCAGCTCATATTATGGCTAGCTATAGCGGTTTTGTGCTATTGCAATAGATGTCATATTCGATTCGCTCCCGTGAACATATTTTCTCAACTGAATAATAGATTTTCAATAGAATACTTTATGGTTGAGAGCACATGAAGGGCAATTTTTGTCCGTAGATTCAAGGACTTTTATCAGCTGATTCAAAACAAGTAATTCCTGGGTTTCATATGACATCATTTTCAATCTTGTTGGAATTTTCATCAGCTGAAAGACAAGTTTTCAATAGAATTTTCTCTGGGTGAGAGCACATGGTGGTCAAACATTAACCACCATTTGAAACCCAGCTTTCTAAAACTCATTAATAATTCATAAGCAAATAGACCAATTGAAGACGTTCATTTGGTCACGTGTTGAGATCTTTATACCAGATATAAACACTGATGCATAAACATGAGTGTTTTATCAAAATCAGTTAAAACACTCATTAATAAAACATGTGTGTTTTAACTAACTCATGTTTATGCATGAGTGTTATATCAGTACAAGGTCTCAGTATAGTTGTCGGATCATTGACCTCGTACAGTACCGACGAAACTTCTAATGAGCGTCATGCCACTCTATTCTGATGTTCAGAATTCTTTTTACGTGTGGGTTGAAAATTTGATTATTCTGCGCATGCCTATATGTACGAAAAAAATGATAAGCTTATTTCTTCAGTTATAAATATATTTTTTTCATAAATTCATTGCTATAAGACTTTCAAATGATGGGTTTTAGAAGTCATTTAAAAAACTCGCTGATCGTGTTTTATCGTGGATATAAATATCCACGATAAAACACTCCTGCTCGTTTTTTAAATATCACATAGAAAAGAGTTGCACATCAGTATTGAGTAAACAATGTGGCGTTTTGCGTAGTTTTCGGTTACGGGAACGAAGGTAAAGGGTGCGGGCAACTTCCGTTTATCTTAGCAACTTCATTATCAATATCATGGAATATAATTGATAATTCACATCAATTGTTTTATACTTTCCCCTTTTTAATTATGCGTGATTATGCGGTTCAACCACGAGTGTACATCAAAGCTTGTGCCGACAACCAGTTTCTCAGAATATATCCCTAAAGAAACTAAAACCAAAACGATTTCTTTCAGTTGGTCTCAGTTACCCACAGCTTTATTTTGCAATACGTTACGAGTTTCATAAATTATCTGGGTAGAAAAGGCTCTTTATTTCGCATTTCGAACCTTCGTCCCTCTAGGGGTAGGGCAGCGAATTAAAATTTTGGCAACCAGGGTACAGTTTAATCATATACTAGATAAGCGTCCCAGTGGGGTTAACCGTCAACCGTCGAATTAAAAAAACACCGTCAAGATTCAACATTTAGCAAAATTCCGAAATTTGTAACCGTGAACCGTCATAGCCACAACCCCATTGAGTCCTTCATGCAAGATCGGCGATTTTATCATGATCCGGGGAAACAGCTGACTTAAAATACTTCAAAAACTAAAACCTTGAAGATCATTGAACGGATTCAAATTATTCAGTATAAAGATCATGATTTCTATCTAGTGGAATCGTCGATTTGGACCCCCTTGACCGGATACGTTGGAAACCGCATCTTTTTTCCGCTTTTGCAATGTACGCTGAAATGGCGCTCACTTAGATAAAAGACAACGCCGAGATACTGGAGGGAGGCGAACCCAGCAAAACAGCGTCTTCATATTTATTCATTTACATTTAAATAAAACACCGTAATTTTGATTAAACTTTACTTTTTGATGAAAAAAATTAAAAAGGAAGAATTAATTGAAATCCATTGGAACATAACTGGCAACCCATAGACCTACGTATCAGTTATTGATTCATATTCAGCATTGCTCTTATCAAGGAACTTATTTCAAAGTGCGTCATAAATTATTTCACAGTGCGTCAGCTTTATTATTTCAATTGCATCGATTATTATTTCAAAGAGCTTTAGTTATTTCAAATTAAGTGCATTCAGATTGGTAAAATCTATTTCAAAGTGCGTCAAAAATTATTTCAAAGTGCGTCAGTTATTTCAGCGAGTTAGAACAGCGCAGATTGTGATTTGAGGCCCAAGACGAAAAGCTCATTTTTAACTCGTGCTCCCTACGGGAAGCCCAAGTAATTAGAATCCGCCCTTTTATACCACTTGGAGATATTGATGCATATTAATAATGGCTTCCATTTCAAAGAGTCCGCAAGTTAATTTATATATGATTTAATAAGTATAGGCTGTTCTGCATACAAGATTCAACAGCCGAAATTTATTAGGGGAAAAAACACTTTTCGATAAATATATTTTATAAGTGATGTACTGACTGACAAAATCATTGAAAGTAAACCAAATGAGGGAAGAAGAGGAAAGGAAAGGAAAGGAAGAGAAAGGAAAAAATATAGAGAAAAAAGGAAAGGAGAAAAAAGGAAAGGAAAGGAAAGGAAGTGAAAGGAAAAAAGATAGAGAAAAAAGGAAAGGAGAAAATAGGAAAGGAAAGGGAAGGAAGTGAAAGGAAAAATATAAGGTAAGCAGAAGAAAGGAAAGGAGAAAAAAAAGAAAGAAGTAGAAAGGAAAGGTAATGTAAGGTAAGGAAAGGTAAACGGGGCAGAGCAGAGCAGAGCAGAGCAGAACAGAGCGGGAAGAGGAGATAAGAGTCTGAAGGAACTTTGACCACAACGACAAACTTTGATAATCAAGCGTTACCTTTAATAAGCCAACATCAGCTCTCGGTCTACATCGGTCTGTTTTGTGTGTGTGTGTTGTAAAGCGCTTAGAACAGATTTGGATAGGCACTATATAAATGTCATGTATTATTATTATTATATTATCATCATCATCATCATCATCATTATTATTATTATTACTATTGCAGGCAACTCTCTTAAATGTTATTCAAGTAGCTGTTCCAACACTACCACGCCTGGGTCTCCTACAGTCATGAGGAGATGTGATGAAGCTCAACGGGAAATCACTTGCCCTCTTGGAAGCGACCGCTGCATGACAATGAGGTAAATTTGCAGGTGGCATTTTAGATATAGTACGTGCGTTCTGATTGGCTTAGAAGCGTTCTAGACCAGACTATGTAAACACGGCAAATTTTAGCTTCGGCCTGTGAAAAAAAGGTTTGGCAAACGGCTCATGCTTTCTCTACCCTCTCGTGTTCATCCAATACCACGCGTGTTTACGTCAGGAAGACAAAAAAGGAGCAAGGATGACACAGTTGGTTAGTGCGCGGCCTTCGGTGCAAGAGATCCAGAGTTCGATCCCGGATCTTACATCTTTGTTTCGACTTCTTCAGTTTCGTTTCTGTGTAGCTTTAAGTAGCTTTAAATACCCTTAAAATTGAGCACTGATGGAGAGAGGGGAGTAAAATAAGCGCACCGTCGACCTCAAGTTTATCAGTTGAATTACTGTCACGATTTATCGAGGTAAAATATGGTCCCTTAACTTCGCTTTAAACCGTTTTATTGGTCAAATTTATCCACTGGATCGGGATTTAATTTATTTTTATTCATAAATATATATATTATTATTATTATTATTTATATATCTAACGTATATCCACTCTTCGTGCTACCAGGGCCAGGACTGGTTTACTATTAAGGAATAAAAAACGGTTTCCCGTGTTTGATAGCCTGATCAAAACACTTGTGATGTTGGGAGAACACGAGAGAGCGTAGTGGAAGCACTCGCCTACGGCTCGTGCTTTCACAGCTCTCGAGTGTTCTCCCAACATCACAAGTGTTTTGATCAGGCTATCGGACACGGGAAACCGTTTTTTATTACTTTTATAAAATAACTAACACGCAAATAGACGAAAAAAGGAAAAGGAAAACACCGGCGAAAAAACAAATTGACGTGAGCGTGTTTGATACTGTCATCAAACACGGGTTTTCAGCCAATCAGAGCGCGCGTTATATAAGAGTTATTTTATTGCTGCGAGCGAAGCGAGCAGCTTACTATTCGTGCAAAGCTCGAGCTTTTCAGCGATTTTCTCGTGACGTCAAAAAACGTCATCATAATCAGTTAAAGTTAATGCATGGTCAGTGGTCACTGGATATACAAGTTGTGGATATAAAAGAGTGTTGGTAAGTATGTTATAATGGATTTCTTTTGTATCTTTGACTGGTAAATAATTAGGGAAATTTTGCTTATTGTTCTTTTAATTTTAGTCAGTCTTTGAATCAATTTTGAGGTAAGTTGAAACTTAAGTTTATGTGCTATCATGTTCGATATCATGTCCAATTCAACCCTCATTCGTCAGTGCAAATATTTATAAAGATCACAGGCTAGTGACGTTTTACAGGCAGTTTAGTGATGGTTTTAGAGAAAAACAATGATCTTTTACGAGTTTGTCCGCACTTTTGTTGCTGCCTGTAAAACGTCACTACTAAAGAAACAGCCTTTGACCTTTATGAATATTTGTAGATAGCACAAAAGCTTGGGTTTCAGCTTACCGATCTAACACGATCACGCAGCTTGATAATTCTCTCAAAACTGATTCAAAGACTGACTAAAATTAAAAGAACAATAAGCAAAATTTGTATTAACAATATCGCTAATTATTTACCAGTCAAAGATACAAAAGAAATCCATTACAATTCATTTACCAACGCAATTTTATAACCACAACTACTTGTACGTTTACGTAGGGTTTCACGGGTTAAATTACCCACTCTCAATTGTTGCTGTATACCTTGCATACTTGCAGCACTTCACTTTCTATTAGAAATGGCTAGTAAGTATGAATACTGGAATAACATAGCTACAATCTTACGCGCGCCCTGGTTGGCCAGAAAGCTATAAACTATTTGCCCATGGGCTGCACTGCGCGCCCACTATTTTCGTCATCGTCTTTTTCAAATCGTTCGTTTTTAAGATGGCGATACATATAACGCGCGCTCTGATTGGCTGAAAAGTCTATGAACTATTTCCTCACGGGTTGCACGGCTCCAGTTTTAACGTTCTAGGCTCTGTTATAAATCAATTAGACAACAGAAAGCCGCTTGCCCATTGCGTTATAGACGCACTTGACTCTTAACAAACTAGAGTCATACTCGGCTACGCCTCGTGCCACTCTTACGTTTGTCAATCGTTCTTTATATTTTCTCTCGTGCGCCTATGACGCCATGGTCGCGCGGCTTTCTGTTGTCTAATTGATAATTGGCTTGAACTTTCTAGAAGAATTAATCAAATGAAGAAAAGAATAAATATGTTGGTCAAGGAATGGGCTGGTTGAACAATCTTGTCTGGTAGTTATCACTTATTGGATGATGCATGAGCAGAGCCATAGAGTATCAGCAGGAGGTGACAATGCGGGCGACATTAGTAAACTAAAATCTTATGTCTGTTTGTTTGTTTGTTTGTTTTTCTTAACGTACAAAGGTCGAAAATGAAAATGAGTGGAATGACTATCGACGCAGAGATGCGCAATTGCACCATGTCTTTGATGTGCAATTCCAAAACAATGTGTGAGGGAGTAAACGCTACAGGCGCTGCGGTTGAATGTCAACTTGGCTGCTGTGAGGGCGATCTTTGTAACAGCGGTGGGCCAATAACAACACAAGTACCTCCAACAAGCGGTGGTCCCTCGGGTAAGTATATATGGGGAGATAAGACTTCTAGACTACGCTATCTCCAGAGCGTGTATCTGAGATGATTCATAAACGTATCCTTTCTTGAGACGGATTACGGGATATTTGAAGAAAAAAATATAACAGGGATATGGTGCTGTTACGTACATAGATTATTTCAACGAGCGTGCGACGTATGGGATTCTATCCACGAGTTATTTTGTATAGTAGATGCTGTAGTCCATTCTGATTGGAAGTATCGCCGATTTTACACCACCCGGGGGCATCCTGAGACGACTTTGAGTCCTTTTATTTTTTCTCTATGTTTTTTTTTAAATATCCTCTCGGAAGTTTCCAATAGTCCAGTTTCCAGTTACTAGAGACCGCTGAGCTTCCTGACAAAGGCGCATTTATATAGCTAGGGTTAGGCTCATTTTCAAGAAAGACCCATGGAAGTAAACTCGATTTTTTTCTGTTGTTAACAAAACAAAACAAAACCAAAAAATTGCGTTTACTCACATGGGTCTTTCTTGAAAAGGAGGCTAACCCTGTATAAATGCTACTTTTGTCAGGAAGCTAAGCGGTCCCTAGTAACTGCAAACTGGACTATTTATATATAAAGGTGCAACCCCTCCTAATGATATCCTGGATCCGCCTTTGCGTTTAAATATCTAAACCTCAGCTTTATTTATGCAATGAAATTCTCAAGATGCTTGTGATAAATAAGATAACACTATTATGTGCTTTGTATGTATATGGCTTGCTTAACTATTCTTATCTCTTCCATCAGGAGCTGATTTGTCTTGCTATTCTTGTGCGAGCGCGAATTTCAAGTTACCCGATGTCGACATGCCCGAAGCTGACTGCAAGAATCCTGCCAAGCAAACTTGTGGTCCGGACTTTATCCCCGGGACGAAGCAAAATCGTTGCATACGAATCACAGCAAAGAAAGGAGACTCTGAATATGAACTGCGCAACTGTAGTGGAGCATACTTTTGCAACGCTGCTACGGCTTGTGCTATGGCCAACCAGACTGGAGATCTGACTGGATGCAGCATTTCTTGTTGCCAAGGAAACCTTTGTAACAAAGACACTGCACCATCGTCCAAATCCCCATCGACCAAGCCACCATCACCAGAAGGTGGTTCTACTAGCCTTACTGGTACACTGACGTGTGTGCTGGTAATGTTTACAGGCGCAATAGTTCTGTTAGCTGACATGATATGAAGATTGCTATCTTTTTTTATCAAAGACGTTTTCTGCAAACACTCTTAACTATGTTGATCAAGTCTCAGTGCTCTTTTATCTTTTTTTTATTTTTCAAGTTCTTTTATCTCAAAAGCGAAATGTGGGGTCTGTATAAACTTTAGACTGAACAAAGGAAGAATTTGTTTTTTTGTAACAAAGTTCTAAACCCCGTACAACCACTCTCAACAATAAGTTTGAACGCAACGTTTCATTTCGTTTGTTCTGCTATCCCCAAAACGTAACACAACAAAGTTGTAGCGAAAATTAGTAATTATTATGTTTGAAGCTTAGTTAAAAGGTAAAGTTAATGATAATTCTTGGTAACTGCGTGCATGTTTGTCATTATGACTCCAGTCAATTTACAACATGATGTATTGTTCTGCGGTTGAGCCCATCACTTTCTTTTAATTAATGCTTTTGTGATTTGTGGATTCCTTAACTTTGAGTTCTTGGTAGACCTGTGACTAATTTTGTTTGAACAATCACGTGATCCAACTTCAATCACGTGAGCCAATTCCAGTCACGTGATCCAATTCCAAATAGAAATGGGTGCAATGCATATAAACTGAATCGAAGTCTTATCTAGACCGACAGGGTCATCTTTTTAAATAGAAATTAGCGTTGTATATTCGGCGGTATTCCACTAATCCTTCCCATGACACATTGCGCCAATTGCTGTATTTTCTCTGGTGTGGGATAAAATAGTTATACAGTGGTTTATTGTGGCATACTGTGGACATCCCACTAGTCACTTTTCTTTGTATACCCAATCACCTAAATACTAGAAAATACACTAGTGACTCGTGGGATATTCCACGGTATGCCATTGTATAACCACTATATATACAGAGAAAAATCCTAAAAATATTGCTTGGGTTTCCTGTGGTCAAGACGCGGACGCACGTAAGACCACGAAATCTCGCGCATGCCCAGTCGTTTTGCCACCTTGTCATGGAAAATAACAAGCCAAGTACCAGATCGACACAATCGAATTGTTTTCCCACCAAAAACGCGTGTTTGCCTGTGGAGAGATCTCAACGTGCACGACATTCCTTATCCAAACGTTTCTGCAATGGCCAACAAGCAGAGGGATTTTTTAGAAGGTTGAAAAACTCTGCTGGCAGAGTTGCAAAAAGAATGCCCGCAATCTAAGGTATCAATACGACTGTCTCCCGCCATAAAAACTTGGTTAATTTGTCAACTTTTATTCAAAGAATTAATAGTCGACTTTAATAGTCAGACGGCAGATTTTAACCTATCTAATGAAGAATATACGCTTCTGTTCAATGAAGCGCATACATGTTTCCATTTGCGTAGTTAATTAGATTCGGGCCGCGTCGTGCGCCCGCAATACTCATAGGATAGTGTAGAAGAGAGTGTGTATATATATATTGATACACTTCGTGTAGCATACACGAAGTACTTGCCGAAATCTTTGTCTAGGATCACAGGTAGCCCAAGCTTATATAATTTATAAGAGAATGTATGGAGAAAATGAATTTTTACTAAATAGAAATATCAAAAATGACAAATCAGCCATGAAACTGAGTCTGAATGTTTAAATAAACGTCCTCTTTCGCCCTATGTTATTGGTTTTCCGATTTAGCCGTTTTTTAATTTTTTCCCCTTTAGTAATATAATAACTAAAGGTTGGCAACTCACGATCTCCCTAGAAGCCACACTTCTTTCTACAACTTCTCAAAACTCCCCGAAATCCGTATAGATCCACATAAAACCACAAAAATCTTTTAGCCACATTTACACTGAACGTTCTTGATCACTTCATCGTTCCTCCCCCGACTTTTCAAGGGTTGAAAATCACAATTTTCAGTCAATTTTTCGCTTGTACCGAACCGTGGCCAGACCTGCCTGTGCACGGATTAACGGCTTTCCGTCGGGATTCGTCCGGGAACCGCCACGAGCTCAGTACGGAGTTAGTGCGGAGAAGTCCGGATAAGCCCGTCGCCGACTCGTTAAAATCCCAAGGTCAAGCTCTTTTGGCGGACGCGCGCTTACACAACCCAGTGGCGGGAAAATAAACATTGCAAAAAAATTAAAGACTCACTAAAAAGTGTTTGACCGAATACGTTTCAGTATTCGCTTACTTTCTTTTTTCGTATAAAGTGTTTCTGTTCATCGAAATGAGAAAAGGAAAGGTACAAATATGACGATTTCTCGTCAACACAAGAAATATCCAGCAAAAAAAGACACGTAAAGTAAATGAACTATAAAGTCGTTGTAAAAATCTACATGAATGTAAATCGAAATTATTATCGAAATGAATGACAACTTCGGTTGAACATTAAGAAAGGAGGTATAATGAATTAAGCAAGTAAGGACATACCTAAAAAATGGAAATTGGTAGTCCAGAGCACCACCACTTTTTCCAAACTTCCTTTTCTTCAAAAAAAAAAAAAAAAAGCTTATATGAAATATATATATTTTCCTTTGTGATGCTTGTATATGTCGTGAAGAGCCGAAGAGATTGTTCCTTCAAAATAGTCACTTTATACGTCCCAAATGAATGAAGAAAGAAAGCAACAGAGAAGACATTTACTAAAACCAAACACTTGAGCTTTCCGAAGATGCGAAAATGACTGAAGAAACCTGTTTATAGCGTCCATGATGATTTGAGTTGAAATATCTCACATAATAGAGCTGGGCTGTAGAGAGTTTGAGAGGGCTTCAGATTCGGCACTAAGTAAATTTTTCCCTCACAACACTTCATTGGAGAATGTGCCTTTTCCATGGACATCCAAATCAGTTGTCAACAAATGCCTCGAAATGAAAGCTAGTTCAAACAATTGTTATTTATATGCAGCTCCAAATCCTCCAAGACTGCGTGAACTTTTACATAAAGAGTCAAAGCACTTCATGAAGTCCAAAAAGCTGAAGGGAAAATGACATTCCCTGTCCATTTTCTATACACATGTCTAAAATCAACGTCTAAAGTGGAGGGTCACTAGGTACAGTACTTGCTTTGCAATGTTTATTTTCCAGCCACTGGGTTGTGTAAGCGCGCGTTCGCCAAAAGAGCTTGACCTTGGGATTTTAACGAGTCGGCGATGGGCTTATCTGACTTCTCCGTACTAACTCCGTACTGAGTTCGTGGCGGTTCCCGGACGAATCCCGACGGAAAGCCGTTAATCCGTGCACAGGCAGGTCTGGCCACGGTTCGGTACAAGCGAAAAATTGACTGAAAATTGTGATTTTCAACCCTTGAAAAGTCGGGGGAGGAGCGATGAAGTGATCAAGAACGTTCAGTGCAAATGTGGCTAAAAGATTTTTGTGGTTTTATGTGGATCTATACGGATTTCGGGGAGTTTTGAGAAGTTGTAGAAAGAAGTGTGGCTTCTAGGGAGATCGTGAGTTGCCAACCTTTAATAGTTATTATATTACTAAAGGGGAAAAAATTAAAAAACGGCTAAATCGGAAAACCAATAACATAGGGCGAAAGAGGAAGTTTATTTAAACATTCAGACTCAGTTTTATGACTGATTTGTCATTTTTGATATTTTTATTTAGTAAAAATTCATTTTCTCTATACATTCTCTTATAAATTATATAAGCTTGGGCTACCTGTGCTAGGATCAACACAAATTGGTCCAAATTTTATTTCTTAACAGAGTCTTGAATAAACCATGACATATGAGGTATATACCTTGTATGTCATGGTTTATCACGCGACCACAGGTTTTACGTGCTTCTAACAATGGTCTCAATGTGGGGGGTGTTCTGGACGCGCTTCGCGTGCATATGAAGATCAGAATAGAGGAACCCATAGATTAACGAGATGAATTCTGTTGCTTGTCTACTTAGTGTGGTGATGGTGGCGTTGGTTTTGCCAGGAGGTAGGATATAGAATATATTTTGACCTTAATTTCTGCTGTTTTTGAGCATTTTGTGTATTTTACCGGCGAATTCACCGAGCATGACATGCGGTGGTTCGTACAGCACATGATCGTGCGAGATTACGGCCGAATTATTATAATCGAAATTTTCATTAAAAGCTTTCTAAAGGTCTAAAACCTTGTTTTATTGATGAGGAGCGTTCGTGCGTATTGATGGTCGCAATTTTAAAAAGAGTCTTATTGACTTGTCCGTGGATCTCTATTAATTACTTTCTAATAGTCATCGATCACATTTAGATATACTTTGTTCACTTCGTGCTGACTTGGGATTTAATTAATATGTTCTATGGTATCGTAGTGTGTGTGTTTGTGTGATTTGTGTGTTAATTATCCTAAATTATCCTTTTTCATGATATTGTCTTCTAACCGCCATCTTACACATACATCCCTTAAATTAGTACTTAAGTCCACTGCTTAGCTTGATTAGCTTTTCAGTTATTCTAAGCAGTGGTACTCAATTTATTTACTACTGAATATTACTCTTAATTATCATGTAATACTTCAATATGGCGAGTAGAATAAAGTATCTTCTCTTGTCTTGTAATATCGAGAATAAGTCATATTTCATCGTTTTGAAAAGTTGAGGTCTTTGCTTATTTGGCAAATCTTCTTTCGTTTACTGTCATCCACGAAGTCTTAGTTTGAGCCGTAATATGCTTCAATAAAGGCGGTGACAAAGTTAAGAATTGTCGGTGTATGTAGAAGTAAAAAAAACCCGATCGTTTGATTGTGATATCGCGATTGAAAGGGGCCTCATGAAATGGTCATGAAATGATAATCCAGACATCTTATGAAACCAATTTATTCCAGTGTATTGTCAAGAAGTGTCAGTTGTAGACGGTGCCATTCTTTCAGATCGTCGATGGGATCATGGAAAGTCCAATACTGTTTTATCAGCCACATCAACTCAATCGTACGAGTCAACGTTTTTGAGGGTATTTGAACAGATCTAGACCGAACATTGAGTTCAGCACAATCAGTGTTCGAACATTAATTCAGGTTGGTGCTTAATGTCAAAACCCTGTATGGCCTGCTCTGATACATATATTAATATTTATTATACAATTCTCAAAAACGCGCGTATATTGTTAATATGCACAAGAACGCAAATAGTATTAGGTTAGTAACATTTGAATGGCTTCCCAGTGCAAAGGGGAGGAAGAACAGCACCATTTAAAACCCTTTCTTTCTTGCAAGATATTCTTTTCAGAGGACATCCCTCATTTTTCTCCTCAGTGGAAAGGGGGGGGGGGGGGGGAGGAAAGGTCAGCAAAACCAATTTTCCTTGCACGAATTTTTTGGGGGAGCTGTTGGTCTGCACCGATATTTATTTCTGTGTGGTAATTGCGCAACACCACCTCCCCCTCAAAAAACCTAATGGTCCGTCCCTAATCAAAGTCAAAAGTGTCAATAAAAACGACATCATTTGTATTGATTTTTGCAGAATTGTATAATAAATATGTTATTGGTTGATTAACCAGGGAATACAGTCACTTGCATTTTGGCTCGCCTAAAGGCTCACCAAAATACAGCGTGACTCGCAAAAATACACAGCTGTATTAGCTGATTAGTCGACCCATAACCTAAATATTATATTAAATATATACTAGATAAGTGTATCAATGGGATCAACTGTCAACTGTCGAATTAGAAAATCTACCGTCAAGACTCAACATTTAGCAGAAATCCCGAAATTTGTAACAGTGAACCGTCGTAGCCCCACCCTCATGCAAGATCGGCGATTTTTAGGATGATCCGGGGAAACAGCTGACTTAAAATACTTCAAAAACTAAAACCTTGAAGATCATGGAACGGATTCAAATTATTCAGTATAAAGGTCATGATTTCTATCTAGTGGAATCGTCGATTTGGACCCACTTGACCGGATAAGTTTGAAACCGCATCTTTTTTCCGCTTTTGCAATTTACGCTGAAATGGCCCTTACTTAGACAAAAGACAACGCCGAGATACTGGAGGGAGGTCAACCTGACATTCACTTATATTACATTAAAAAAAATTAAAACACACTGTAATTGTAATTACTCTTTAGATTTTTGATTAAAAAACTAAAAATTAATTGAAATACATTGGCGCAAAACTGGCAATGCAAGGATAAGCCACGTGGCCTATAGACCTGTTGATAGGCCTACGTAACAGTTATTGATTCATATTCAACAATAATCTTATAAGGAACGTATTTAAAAGTGCGTCAAAAGTTTAAAATTCAAAGTGCATTAAGATTCTTAAAACCTATTTCAAAGTGAGTTAATTATTTAGAACAGCGCAGACTGCGAAGGAGAAAGGAAAGGAAACGAAAGGAAAGGAAAGGAAAGGAGAAGAGGAATGGAGAAGAAAAGAGAAAAGAGGAGAGGAGAGGAATTCGAAAGAAAGGGAAAGGTTATGTAAGGGAAGGAAAGATAAGGTAAGCAGGACAGAGCGGAGCAGAACGGACAGAGGATCGAGGAGATGAGAGTCAGGAGCTGAGGAAATTTGACCAGAACGACAATGATAATCAAGCGTTACCTTGTATTGCAGGCGACGCTCTTAAATGTTATTCAAGTCGTTGTTCTAACACTACCATGCCTGGGTCTCCTACAGTCATGAGGAGATGTGATGAAGCTCAACGGGAAATCACTTGCCCTCTTGGAAGCGACCGCTGCATGACAATGAGGTAAATTTGCAGGTAGATATAGTACATGCGCTCCGATTGGCTTAGAAGCGTTCTAGAAGAGACTATGTAAACAAGGCAAATTTTAGCTTCGGCCTGTGAAAAATGTTTGGCAGATGGCTCATGTTTTTTCTACGCTCCCGTGTTCTTGGAACAAAAAGGTGGTGGCAATGCGGGCGACATTAGTAAACTAAAATCTAATGTCTGTCTGTTTTTCTTAACGTACAAAGGTCGAAAGTGAAAATGGGTGGAATAACTACTGATACAGAGATGCGCAATTGCGTGATGTCTCTTGTGTGCGATTCCAACGCATTTTGTAAGGGAGTTAACGCCACAGGCACTGCGGTTGAATGTCAAGTTGGCTGCTGTGAGGGCGATCTTTGTAACAGCGGTGGGCCAATAACAACACAAGTACCTCCAACAGGCGGTGGTCCCTCGGGTAAGTATATGTGGGGAGATAAAACCTCTAGTCTACGCTACCTCCAGAGCGTGTATCTGAGATGGTTCATAAACGTATCCTTTCTTGGGATTACGGGATATTTGAAGAAAAATGACAGGGATATGGCGCTGTTACGTACATGGATTATTTCAACGAGCGTGCGACATATGGGATTCTATCCATGAGTTTTTTTGTATGGTAGATGCTGTAGTCCATTCTGACTGGAAGTATCGCTGTTTGTCGCACTAGAAAACATAGCGTTCCAGGGGCGGATTTAGGGGAGGGGTGCAGGGGGTGCGCTCCCCCCTCCTAAGACGACTTTGAGACCTTTTAATTTTTCGCAATATTTAAAAAATTCCTCTCGGCGGTTTCCAATTTTTATAATGGTGCAACCCCTTAAAAAGACGGTGCACCTACCCCTGAAGATATTGGATCCGCCCTAAACCTGAGCTTTATTTATGCAATGAAATTCTCAAGATGCTTGTGATAAATAAGATTACACTATTAATAGTGCTTTGCATGTATATGACATATTTAACTATTCTTATCTCTTCCACCAGGAGCTGATTTGTCTTGCTATTCTTGTGTGACTGCTAATTTCAAATTACCCGATGTCGAAGGCATACCCCAAGCTGACTGCAAGAATCCTGCCAAGCAAACTTGTGGCCCGGACTTTATTCCCGGGACGAAGCAAAATCGTTGCGTACGAATCACAGCAAAGAAAGGAGACTCTGAATATGAACTGCGCAACTGCAGTGGAGCATACTTTTGCAACGAGGCTACGGTTTGCGCTATGGCCAACCAGACTGGAGAGCTGAGTAGATGCAGCATTTCTTGTTGCCAAGGAAACCTTTGTAACGATTACACTGCACCAACTACCAAACCGCCATCGACCAAACCGCCATTGGCCAAATCGCCATCGACCAAACCGCCACTGGCCAAATCGCCATCGAGCAAACCACCATCACCAGAAGGTGGTTCTACTAGCCTTACTGGTACACTGACGTGTGTGCTGGTAATATTTACAGGCGTAATAGTTTTGTTAGCTGACATGATATGATGACTATTTTCTTTTTTAACAAAGCCGTTTTGTGAAAACACTCTTTTAAAACTATGTTGCAAACACTCTTTTAAAACTATGTTGATCAATTAAGGCTCAGTGTTGGGCATCAATGAAGGCACCCACATGCTGAACGCCCCGAAAGACAGCAACTTCAAACTTCCAAGATTGCTTTTGTTTTTTATCACAAAAGCGAAACACAAAGTTGGGACTGTTTGAACTTCAGACAGAACAAAGGAAGAATTTAATTATTTTGTAACAAAGTTCTAAACCACTCTCAACAATATGTTTGAACGCAACGTTTCAGATTTCGTTTGTTCTGCTATCCCCAAATCGTAACACAACAAAGTTGTAGCGAAAATTCCATGCAATAGAGCGTCTTGCACTCGATCCGATCACGTGACGCGATTTTACATGATCAATTTATTTAGCCCTTTCTGGAGCTCTAACCGAATAAATTTGACAAATTCATATCTTCGGTGAATAAAGTAGCTGACGTCAACTGGACCGCACATAACTCGAATTTAATAGTTTTCACGCTGACAAGGCATAAAAGCGTTTTATGACCTCTCAAAATCGGTTATATTCAAAACCGATTAAAACTGATTATTTCTATCTGAAGATGAACATAGCTGAATAACTAGGCCATCATCGTTTGAGTTTTGTGATGAATGTCCCTCCTTATAGAGAAATTCTTAAAGAACAATAGGGTTGTATGTATGGCGTCATACATACACAATTTGAAAGCTTGACAGTTTCTACCTGTTTCTTTTGAATGCAAAGAAAATGTTGCTTCATGGTGACTATTGGATTCATTAAGCAAAAATTAAGTAATGTTTTAATGTTTTAATGTTTTCATGGATTTTCGTCCAAGTAGCACTTTTTAAATAAGCTCAATGTTTTGTATATTGACCTTTTAGACTCAAAGAGCACGTTCTAGTTACTAGCTCAGACTTGTTCAGCCGTCAGGGAATCGAGCACCCGCGGTACCCATGGTGAAATCTTAGCCTACGATCTAGTGCAAAGGGTAAGACAAGATGTTTCTTCACGTGATGACGCCTGAAAAACACATATTGTATTTCTTAACTGAGTCTTGAATTAAAGGGAAGTTTGTTTCGTGAGAAAAACACACTGAAGAACCACCCAAACACGCGTGCTCATTGTCATAGTTTATCACGTGACTACAGAGTTACAAGTAAACAATCCAGCGGTCAGCAAGATAGGTGTGGTTTTGAGCGCGCCTCGTGCATAGACTGATTCCATAAGTCGGTCCCAGTTCGCTCTCTGACGATTTTTTTTTTCGCTCACGGGTCCGACTTATTTGCAAACATACTCAGAAATGATCCGCATCTCGAAAAAACGAGATAGCCAATGAAATCGTTTGTTATGCCATTCAAAACATTTTGACCAATCACATACTATGTCTTATTATACCGATCTGAAACTTCACTTCCGGTAAGACGCCATTTTGTTTTTGAAAATGAATTACCAACTAAAACGAAGATAACGTTAAAGCCGTTCCAAAGAAAAGCTATTGAACAAGTTCTAGAGGGGAAAGACGTGTTTGTTTATCTTCCTACAGGATGTGGCAAAACGTTTTGCCTGATCTATTAGATGCAAAGGCCGCCAACGGCAATTTTTTTGTATCGCCTTTGACGCCTTGATGAAAGATCAAGTGGACAGTTTTAGGAAGTTTATACTAGATTCCCGCTGCCTTTGCCGGCTTTACCGGAGAAGGAGAAGACGATTCCACTGTGACAGAAGAGGCCAAATTTGGCAAATACAAGGCTAGTAATGATTGTAATATTATCTGACAAAGCCCAGTGGTTTTGGTCATGCCCTCGTGAAACAAGTTCTGCAGTTATAAGCCGTTTATCTCTCTGGAATTACATCGAAGGAGTTTAAAAATATTTTAGGGTATATTGATGTTGATGAGGCTCATTGTGTAACTCAGTGGTAAGCTTATGTTTTAATAAAATTTGAATGTTCCATGATGTGTGTTGTTATCTTTGCCTAGATTCACGCCGTAAAGATTGTAAACTAACTCTTCATTCTCAGTGCCCACAATTCTTCTTTTTTCTTTCTGAGAACTGCAAACGTCCTCAGCTCGATTTAAACAAACTTTATAGGAGTACTTTTATGAGAAAACATCGAATTGTAGAAATAAAGAAACGTTGAAATGACTTGCGAAAAATTATGGAATTTTACTTCCGGCTCATTAGGTATTCAAGAGCCTCGTTTTGGTTTGTACAGCAACGGCTGATGAATGAGATAAGTCGGACCCGTGAGCGAAAAAAAAAATCGTCAGAGAGCGAACTGGGACCGACTTATGGAATCAGTCTAGCCTCGTGCATTGCATGTGAAGATCAGAAGAGGAAACCATAGATTAACGAGATGAATTCTGTTGCTTGTCTACTTAGTTTGGCCCTGTTGGCGTTGGTTTTGCCAGGAGGTAGGATCTAGAATACATTTTGACATTAATTTTTGCTATTTTTGATTATTTCGTGTATTTTACCGGCGACTGTACTGAGCAAGCCATGTGGTGTTTCGTTTTCCCAATTACTCGAAATTTTCAGTATTCAGTGTTCGTGCGTATGAATAGCGAGACCTATAATTCGAATTTCACCGTTACGTTTTGAAATGTTGAACTCTTTGCTTATTTGCCATATCATTATTCGCTGTCGTTCACTGGTCATCCGTGCCGTTTTAGTTTTAGCCGTACATGCTTCATCCACAGCATGAAATTGATTCTTTACGTACATTTATTGAATGCGTAAATATTCGTAAATATCGATTCAATGTTTACGCGTGTTTTACGGAATTCGTAAAGGTTTTGTTGTACGTAAAGATGCTTAAAGACCTGTAAACCCACGTAAATATGATCACATTTACGGCGCAAATCGGATATGCTTAAATATACGTAAATAAGATATTTACGGATTTTTACGGTGCTTTACGTACCAAAACGCGCATTTTCATGTCCCTTGACTGATCGCAATATTTTTCGTGACAAAACAATTTTTGATATCGATTTTATTCAAAAAAACTTTGCAATCGTTTCGTGATTGCAGAATATATAAAGTGAGCAAAGAAGGAAAAAATATGTTCTACAACGCACACAGCGACATATTCTGCCTCTTCATAGGTGGATCATAAAATATTTTAAAATATTATCAAAACTGTTTTTAGCATTACCAGATTTCGAAGAATAATTCTATAAAACCAAGACAGCAGTTAGTTTAGCTATATCTTGATGAAACATGATCACCGGAAGTAATCGCTTAAAACCGACCAATCAGAGCACGCTGTTTGATATTTGCATTTTTGCCGCTCATTTCGAAATCGTTGGGCTTCGTTACGGTTGTTGAACACGCCGTGAATATTCTATGAAGTTTGTCTTGATAAATGCTCTCTATTACCAAAAAAATCTACAAATTGTTGCTTGATTCGATGGAGAACACAAAGAAAAAGTTTACCTTCAAAAGTACTGGAAGACAAAACTGATAGAGAGGCTAAAAAGATGACATGATCACTACAATTTATGTTCCGATGCACTGCTACTGTCACAGTCAACAGATCTACAATGCTAAAATGTCTAAAATGACTTTTTGGTAAGTGTTATATCCATAAAAATTATATATATTTTTAGAGCTCAATAAAATGTGATTGTAGCCTGTCAATACTTCATTTTTATAGACAATTTATTCACAGTCGAGGGCTTCACGCCGGTCACGCCGGTATTGATTCAACAGATTCGATGAATCGTGCCGGGCTCGAGGGTAGCTTGCAATAAAACCTTCGTTGTGAATTATCATGAGTCAGTTTAAAAACTTTTTTCTATGCAAAAAGTGAATCTAAGAACAGTTTCTCGTAATATTGTTTATAGGGTGTGTAGTGGCTTTCTGAAGACAGGACTTTGGCTCAACTGATCAGTCTTCAATTAAAACAGTGATCAAGCAAGATACTTGAAGATAAGAGGACAGTTTACTATTTCTCCAAATGAAATGAGGAGTTAGCAAGCAAGTAAACGAGCAGTACTATTAAACCTTTATTTAGCAATTTTAGACGGATCAGACTATATATGAACTCTGTACCGAGCTTTGTGAAATCTTTTCCTAGACAACCCTCAAAGGGACATGGAGTTCACATCTCGAGCGGCAAAACGGACCCCAAACCAGAAGCATAACTGTTATTAATACTTTCAAAAGTTGTCAAAATGTAAAGAAGGATATTTACAAATACATAATATCCATAACATTTATTTATAAAGCTCAATAAAACGTTTCTTTTAACTAGACTTTTGAGAGAGTGATCATTTTTTTCCTTTACGCAGCCATTACGTATTATTTAAGAGACTTTTACGTGATATTAACGGAATTATTAATTTCTTAAATATAGCAAAAAGATTCGTAAAATTCCGTAAAAGAAGTATAAACGCATTATTTACTAGACTTTTACGTGATGTTAACGGAATTATTGATTTCTTAAATATCGCGAAAAGATTCGTAAAACTCCTTAAAGGCGGTATTAACGCATTATTTACTAGACTTTTACGTGATGTTAACGGAATTGTTAATTTCTTAAATATCGCGAAAAGATTCGTAAAACTCCGTAAAGGAGGTATTAACGCATTATTTACGTGACCGTCAAGGTGCCTAAAGTGTCTCACTACGCTCTTTAACGGTTGCGTAAATAATCCGTAAAGGCAATATTTACGCAAACGCATAGGGAACGTAAATATCCGTAAAACTAGTCTTTACGCACTCATTACGCAATATTTGCGGACACGTAAATGATAAACTTCATGCTGATTACCAACAGGCGGTGACAAAGTTAAGATTCGTCTGCGTATGTAGAAGTAAAACACAACGATCGATTGCCTGTGATTCCGTGATTGAAATGATACTCCAGACATCTTAGGGGGTATTTACATGGCACAAGGCCATCCTAGCACTGGGATCATTCTGTTTTATAGTAGGATGATCCTAGTATCCGAAGTGAAGACACAAATTTCCGTGTAAACAGAATGCAGTAAATGTATAGCCGGCAGGTAGGATGATTCGCCTGCTAGGATGATCATGATGAGCTAGTGCCATATAAACACCCCATTATCAAACCACATGCTATTCCAGTGTATTGTCAAGAAGTGTCAGTTGTAGACGTTGCCATTCTTTCAGATCGTCGATGGGATCACGGTACTGCTTTATCAGCCACATCGTATACGCCTTCCCAATTTAACAACATATGCGCTACTCATTTTGATGAAGAAAAAGGCGAAACATAAGCGAATCTTTTTGTTCAAATTTAGTCATGGCTCTCGCAGTCTTTCCTGTTACAAATTCACAGTGCTGTGATCACTAGAGCGAGAAATAACCTCGCTGCACGGAGTAACCATTGCATCTATTTATTGTACACGCATGGCCCATTACTTTCTGTTCTTCAAATTTAATCGATATTGAGTACATATCATGTGAAATGACTGTTGATGATTTCAGTATTAATTCTACAAGCACGGGAAAAAATAGCAAATCTGCCTGAAGTATCCTTAGTTAGTTAAAGAGGCTGAAGTTCTTGTAGAATACTCAAACGTGTCTGTTATGGCTTATGGCTAGCTATAGCGGTTTTATAGAAATAAGTTGTACATGTGCACAGAGTAAACAATTTCTGAGCATTAAGCGTAATTTTCAGATCCACAAAACACATTTTTAATTACACAACACTGAGCCAAGTAAGTTCATTAGCAACACATGGAATATCAATTGACATTAGGCTCAGATTTCAGCCGTCAGGGATTCGTGCGCCCACGATACGGCTGGGTGCGTGAGCAGAAAGTCTTTTCTGTGACGTTTATAAACGCATTATCTGTCAAATCAAGGGCAAGAGGTCAAAGTGAGTTGTCTGTGTAAATCCCCTGGGGGGGGGGGGGGGGGGCGACTCCATTGTAAAAGAATCGCGGGTATGCTCGTCAGAAATTTTCAAAAATACCCCTAAAAGATACCGGAAGTCTATTTAAAAGGGCGTGGCCGGACGATTTTTTAATCCGATAACAATTTAATGTACATTATTGATAAAAAAACAAAACAAAATTGGATGGTCAACATGCTTTTGTTGGGCACATCAGTTTCTTCCATTTGAGAACGAGATAATAAGCAATGGGCTCTTTTAACACCCTAAAAGATACCAAATCGATTTTTACCCCTAAGAGATACGACGAGCATACCCGATCCTTTCTCAATGGAGTCCTCACCCCCCCCCCCCCCCCCCCGAGTGTAAATCTAATACAACGAACCTTTGTGGCCTTTATTGTCCGTGAAAAAGCCTGCATAGTACGAGAGAAAATCAAGTTATTTATAAGACTTCATATAACAATGGGCTTTTGGCAGGTCTTGCGTGACATTTTGAATTTTAATCCAACAAAAACAAAAATATAAAGGTCATGATTTCTTTTTATAGTGAGATCGTCGAGTTGGCTCCGTGACAGGATACGTCTGAAACCGCATCTCAGTTTACCGCTTTTGCAATGCACGTTGAAGCGGCGCTCTCTTAAAAGCTCTTAGACAAAAGAAACGCCAAAATACTGGTGGGAGGCCAACTTAGCAAAACAGCGGCTTCAAATTTATTCACTTACATTTAAAAATAATTAAACATCCTGTATTTTTAATTACATTTTGCTTGTTAATCCCAAGAGGAAAGATAAAGCCCATTTTTAAACTCGCGCTTCATACGAGAAGCCCGAGTAATAAGAATCAGCAGTAAATACGCCTCAGCGTCCCCTCAAATATACTAGCCATGCAGAAGTGTTCAGTAACTTTCTATCGACTGTTCCGCGGCATATCACTTTCCCTACATCAGAATTTTGAGATTTTTATGCTGGTGATGTATCCACCTACGGAAAACATGTTTTTGAAGTAAAATTATAGAATGTCGTTTCTTAAAAGAGTTTTCTTAATTGAAAACTTTCAACCAAGCACTGAGAGCACAACAGACATGAAAAGCTAACAATTTGCAATCTTCCTCACATAGAATTTCTGTCCTATTTTAACCCAGAAGAGGTATCTCTAAAAGGAAATCAAATCATTCAGTAATTAGAAAAAATCAAAATATGTGTCGTAGCATTTTTTCCGGTTTTAATTAATAGGATGCACAGTTTAAACAATACCACCATTAGCACCTTGCTTTATTCCATGCCATTCAGCACTATAGACCGTCCATCTTACTAAACCAGCATTACTTTGTATTGCAGGCAATTCTCTTAAATGTTATTTATGGCGCTGTTCCACCACGACGACGTCGACTGTTTCATCGGTTTCTTGTGATGCTCGACATAGACACACTTGCCCCCCAGGAAACGACCGCTGCATGACAATGAGGTAAATTTGCAGGTAGCTTTTTAGATATAGTACGTGCGTTCTGATTGGCTTAGAAGAGTTCCAGACCAGACTATGGAAACACGGCAAATTTTAGCTTCGGCCAGCGAAATAGGTGTGGAATACGCGGCTCATGCTTTCCCTACGCCCTCTATATATTCCAGAACCAGGCCTCTTTTTATCCTGCTTCGCTTCGGTAAAACAGAGTTCAGAAAAAATGCATGCACATGCATTACATGAACCAATCAAGCACTGTAAAATTTTGGTGTGACCTGCATGGTTACAAGTCTTTTTGACAGGTCATATAGTGCTTGGATTTGCTCCAATTTGAGTAAAATACATACTTAACCGGCTTCGATGAATTCGTTTTCAAAATGAGCCCCATATAGCTGATTTAATTCAGATAAACTTCAACAATAGCTTTGTAGGATATTTTGAAGCTTGTAATACTAATGTCGTTCGTTTATCCCTGCCGGCCAGGTACATTCCTTGAAGATTCCAAGATCCTTGCTCTGCTTTCGTTCTCATTTTCTTCTGAAAATCTTAATAAATCGGTGTCTTAAACCTCGATGAAAGGTCGAGGAACCGCCATTGTTTGAAAGCACAAGCGACATGATGGAGAAACAAAAGGGCGGGAAAAAGCGAGCGCGAGCGCACATCCGGAACCTACGATACATATTTTTTCATATTTTACCCAATGAAAATGTGAAAAATACGAGTTTGGTAAACTAAAGATATCGACTACGGCGAGCTTTAACTTTCCAGAAAAAAAAAAAGGAAAATAAAAATAGATCATTAAGGGGAGAACAAAGATATTGATCAATTCTATGTCTTTTTTCTTCTAACATAGGACGAAATTGAAAATGAAAGGACTAACTATCGAGGAAGAAGTGCAAAATTGCACTATGTCTTTTATGTGCAATCCTGCCACAGTTTGTGAGAAAGTCAACGTTACAGGCGCTGCGGTTGAATGTCAACTTGGCTGCTGTCAGAGCGATCTTTGTAATAGCGGTTGGCCAATAGTAACACAAGTACCTCCTCCAACAGGTGGTGGTCCATCGGGTATGTATAGATAGGGAGGTAATACCACAGTAAAACGTCTCCTTACGGACACCTCCATAATACGAACACCTCACTATAACGGACAGGATTGTTTGTCTCCACAGATGGAACTCCATACATTCATTGTAAATGAAATCTCTATAAAATGGACACCACTTTATCACGAACTCTTTTCTTTGGCCTTTTGGTGTCCACTTTAGAGAGTTACCTTCAGGGCTTGTTTGAGACTGTCCTAAAACTGATCATAGATCGTATCCTTTCTTGGTAATACGGGATATTTGAAGGTGGAATTATTACAGGGACTCACAAACCATCTCAGAGGTCCACTACACATTGTTCTCTTGTTGATTTATTATTGAGCTCTTCTACATAAAAATCAATCAACATAATCAAATGTCTAGAAGATTCTTCCTTGGGCTTCCGCCATTTTCATGCAAAGCCTGGAAAGCCATTTTATTGCCAAAAAATTGCCAAAAAGTGCTTTGCATTTGTACAGCTTGCGTTAAGAGTTAACTATTCTTATCTCTTCCATCAGGAGCTGATTTGTCTTGCTATTCTTGTGCGAGTGCGAATTTCAATTTAACCGATGTCGACCTTCCCAAATCTGACTGCACGAAACCTGCCAAGCAAACTTGTGGTCCAGACATCATTCCCGGGATGAAGCAAAATCGTTGCGTACGGATCAAATTGCAGCGAAGAGGCGAAGAATATGAAATGCGCAACTGCAGTGGACCATCCTTATGCAACGCTGCTTTGGTTTGTGCAATGGCCAACAAGACTGGAGATCTGAGTGCATGTAGCGCCAATTGTTGCCAGGGAAATCTTTGTAATGGTGATGCTGCACCATCGTCCAAATCGCCATCGAGCAAACCGCCATCACCAGAAGGTGGTTCTACTAGCCTTACTGGTACACTGACATGTGTGCTGGTAATGTTTACAGGCGTAATAGTTCTGTTAGCTGACATGATATGATGACTGTTTTTTTTAACAAAGTCGTAAACACTGTGCAAACACTTTTAAGTATGTTGGCCTAGTCTCAGTGTTGGCCAACTAACTAAGAAGTCTTAAACGTACGTTGTGTTCAAACGTATCCAACATGATATTGAAGACACTGGTGATAAACGTTCGCGCATGCTCGTAGTCACGTCTTTGTTCTTTTGTTAACTTATGCAAATTTCGATTTAAGCTTGCCTTCAACAACGGTTTTCACAAAATGTCAAAACTTAAGGTCAGTTCTTGAAACTTAGGGCCAGTATTTACATAATGTCTTCATAAATGCAATATCTTTGTCTCAAAAAAGTATTCAAGAGAAATTTTATGCATACACCGAGAACACGAGCATTTCATTTCAAGCTAAAACTCACACATTCCTTAAGAAAACATCGTAATGTGCACGCATGCGCGGACGTTTTTCACTAGTGTCGATGTTGAAGTTATCAGTGTTTTCAGCATTTTTACGAGATTTAATACTTTGTTACAAAAATTTAATTCTTACATTATATTGTTCAGCTCGAAGTTCAAACAGACTCATCGTTATGTTACGTTTTTGTAATAAAACAAAAGCAATCTTGGAATAATATATTAATAATTGTGTTTGGAGCTTAGTTTTAGAAATATACTTAATGATAATTTTGGGCCGAAAAAGGACTGGAAAAGTGTAGAAACAGGGTCCGCGGTTTGTTTACCACAGGAAGCCCAAAAATCGAAACGCATTTCTTGATACGGAAAGAAGTTGAAACAAGGATGTGAGGTCAGGATTGGGGGTCGAACTAGGGATCTCTTGCACCGAAGGCCACACTAACCAGCTGTTCCATTCTTGCATACCTTTCCAATCTTCCTCGATAAACAATTAAACAAAACTTTTACGGAGAAACTCATGCCACAGAAGCCAAACTCAGTTCCAAACAATGAGGTTAAGGACTTTGTAGTATATTCTATTGACTATCTTTTTCTCCCAGTACTTTTCTATTTTTCCCGTGCTCAAAATTAAGCTCAAAGATACAGATATGGGAAAATCTAAAGAAAACAATTCTAAAAATATTGCTTGGGATTCCTGTGATCCAGACGCGTATGTAATTAAGCCCGCGAAAAATCTCGCGCGTGCGCAGTCGTTTTGCCGCGGTGTCGCGCCAAGTGCCAGATCGACACATGCAAAAAAAGTCAAATGTTTTCCCGCCAAAAACGCACTCGTGCCTTTGGAGAGTTTTGCGTTCCTGATACTGAATCGTAAATTAAAACTTTGTAAAGGAAATCATCAACGGTCGTCGAGCAGAGGGGTTGTTTTTGAAGGTTATCTAAAAATATCTCTTTTCTCGCAGAGTATAGTAGTTGGAACGCCCACAATCTAAGCTATCAATACGACTGTCTCCCGCCATAAAAACTTGGTTAATTTGTCAACTAATTAATTACAATAAAACTATACCCGTGTGAATACCGCAATCTGACTCGGGTCTCGTCGAAACTCTTTTTATTACTTTTGTGGTAAGAATTGTGGTAGATTGGTTAAGAAATCGAAAATCCTCGATTGAAAATATTATGACAAACGCCCATACAGGTCTTAAATGTTTTTCATTCCAATTCATTTTCTAAACTGCTAAACATCATAAAGTTTTTACTTTGCATGGTGCAGGATTTTATTTTGTAACTAGTTGGGATATATTTTCTAGATTTGAGCATTTGAGTGTGAGCTGATTGCTCTTTTTGTCAAGGTGGTGAGCTTTTGTGTTTAGATGCAAATTGTGTGTGGATTCGTCATCTATTGTGGAAATCTCTCCGATTCTTTTGAAACCGTCACAAGGTGGTACCAGTGTCTGATATTGGAATGATTTACAAGTTCACGAAGATCATGTTTATCAAATCTTTCTTGGTTTTTGCAGTCGTGATTCTAAATTCTCACGCAGGTAAGTTTTTGTGTAATCTTGGATTGGATGTATCATTTGTATAGCCGTGAGCTCGATACTGTGATTTTTCCAAGTCATCGTTTATCAGTCGGCGGTCGCCAATCTTTCCACGATCTGATACAACCAGCTAATGGTGAACAACATCTGGAGCTATCATCCCTAGCATAACAAACTTCAGATTTACGTAAAATATTTTGGAAAGTTCTAAATTTTAACTCATTTAGATTTGAATAATACTCTTGACCCTCCGACTTTTTTCCTTTTTTGCAGCCATGAATACTTGAACCATTTTATTTTCAAGTTGCTTTCGTTATAACGCAGAATTTAATTTGATTATGGAAATAATTCAGATTGTACCAAAGCAATTCACGCATTTCCCTCTATTTTAATGCTTAAGTCCAGATTTTAATATATTCTCGTTCTTTGTTTTTGGCTTGGGAATTCAATACTTACGCGCGTTTTAATTTTGGCTGAGCTAAAACATGTACTTTCTTTGCAGTTAGTTTGGATAAAGTCCGCCGGAGCCGTATTCATTAGGTGTTTTTTACTTTTGCTTTGTTTCCCGTGTTTTTTCGGGTATACAATGATCAACACAAGTCTAGTTCCATCATTGTCACATTGCGTGTGCCCATCTGTCATCGGCTGTGAAACTCAGGCAACACCCGCAACAAGGACTGTGAATCGCGCGAAGTAAAATTTCCTCTTTAAGTCGCATCTGCACAAGCAAGTTTCCTTGATAAGCTTTCCTTGACAAAAAAACTTGCTCATTAGACGACGAAGAATTAAAATTGACTCTTTTTCCTTGCCAAATAAAGTTTGCTTGTGTAGATGCAACTTTAGATTTGTGAAGATCAATTCTATTCCAACGCATAAGCACAAGGTTGTTTCAATACGACGATAGAAATTCTTCCAAATTTTTGATCAATAGAAGCAATGCGTCTTTTAAACATTTGCCTTTAATTATTATGACATACTGCTAAGATTTTGCTTAATTTCCAACATGTCGTGATTTTCATATCGTATTTTTAGCTGCATATTTCATTAGGTAATTCCAGCGGTCAACTGATGTCTATTTGTTGATTTATTCACAGGTCAAACCATTCAATGCTACTCGTACCAATGTTTCAACCTGACCAACTCACATCAACCGTCATGTGCCCCGCCCAAGATAATCACGTGCCCAGTGAATCCCCATTCTCTTGTTCCTCCAAACCGCTGTATGACGCAAAGGTAGGACACGTGATAATGTTAAAGTCAGTAGCGCCCACGTGATAATCACGTGCCCAGTGAATCCCCATTCTCTTGTTCCTCCAAACCGCTGTATGACGCAAAGGTAGGACACGTGATAATGTTTTTAAAGATAGCAGCGCCCGCGTGATTGTCACGTGTCTTGTGAATCCCCATTCTCTTGTTCCTCCAAACCGCTGTATGACGCAAAGGTAGGACACGTGATGTTTTTAAAGATAGCAGCGCCCACGTGATTGTCACGTGTCTAGTGAATCCCCATTCTCTTGTTTCTGCAAATCGCTATGTAACGCGAAGGTTGGACACATGTTTTTAAAGTTGATAACACATACGTGATTATCAAAAAAAGTTGAGGTCTTCATTCAAGCGGTCGAAATCTTTATTATACATATTTATATATAAATATATATGAAAAGGCAGCTGCCTTAACCGTGCCGTGACAGTGCCGTTTTCACAGTCATACGAAATCCACTCTCCCAAGTGGTATAAACAAAGCTTTTCCACCGTTAGTAACATGGAGCTTTTGTATCATTATGCCGGAAACGTACCGCGCGCATCCGTGGCCGTGTCAGTACCGTGATATCTATAAAAACATTCAAAGTTCACGACATAACAGTACCGTGCCTCACCTTGCCGTGACCGCACCGTTATCACAGCCATACGAAAGCTGCTCTGAATGCGTATGTGCATTTTACCGGCGCCAGTTGCATGCGCAAAAAACACAACGCCGGACGTAACTGCTAAAGTCAGACGTTACTAACAGTGGTTTAAACGGACTGAACGTCCTTCGTTTACACAGAGGTTCGATGTTAACAGTTACGGCCAACGTTAAGTTTTATACAACTGTCCCCTGAGCATTATTCGTGACATTGCTTTATAGCAAAAACGAGGACAATAAAGAGTGCAAAAATAGAAACTGAAAGATAACAAGTGATCGGTGAATATCTTAAGCCGTCACATGCGAAGACGAAAAATGTGGTATTTGAAATACTCTTCCATATGGTCTTCCCTATAAAATATGCATGTGACTTCCTCGATCGTCAAAACTAAACAATAGTCTACAACGCTGCGTGGCCAACAATGCTTATTTTTGTGACATAAATAGCTTACACAGTTAGCCGTGTTTTTTTGCGTGCCGCTATAATAGCCCACTTTCAATATTCTGGCTGAGCCAGTGATAACAAACAAAGCAATTGAAGACGAGGCTCCGGGGAAACAATGGAGTAATCCTAATATATTTTTTTATTTCTCCGCAGCCTTGTCTTGAATTGCTTTGTGCGTGATCATTCAACCAGAATATCGAAAATGAATTATTTAAGGATAAAATGATTTGCGGTTAATATTTTTTTGCTTGTTTTGATTGGATTTATAGGTTTGTGGTTATCCAGTTTTAATTTCGCTGAACATCTTTGCGCCTTGGAAACGAAATACAAATCACAACTGTGCATGCGCGCATGTCCATATTTTAACATTGTTTGGGATTGGGGGAGGGGAGGGTACTCTGAGTGACCTTGCACTACTACTATAGGGTAGCGACACTACGGGATTCAGATGATAGGATGGCGAATCGAAATTTATAAGAAGTACAAAGTATTTTCAGCTGTTCGTCATGTCTGGTCGCGCTCTTAGCTTGCATGCGTCCCGCGAGTCTCTCGAAGCCCTGGGGTCACTCTCAAGCATCTATGATTCCAAGTTTCCCAAGTCCTGGTAATTCCATTACTTCTTTTGTTTTTTGTTTTTTTTTCAGATTCACTGCTAAACTTAAGGGTGGGCTAGCACACCAAGAGATTCGGGGATGTTCTGATAACCTACAGTGTCGCAACGATCAACTTTGTCACCAAGCCAAACAACATGATGATATTAAAACTTGCGAGACCACCTGTTGTCAGGGAGATCTTTGTAACCGTGAGGGACCGGTAGCTAGACATATCGCCGCTGACCCCTTGGCACCGTCTGGTAGGTTACGTTTGAAATAAAATGCATTACAAAATGTCTTAATTAAATGGTGAAACGCCTTTGAGAACACCAAGGCAATAATGAAAACTAGCATAACAAAATAACCTACCGAAAAGGATTCTGGGAGTGGAGGTATGAAATAAGGATGACACAGCGGCAAAACGACTACGCATGCGTGAGATTTCGCGGGCTTTAATACGCGTATCCGCGTCTTCATCACAGGAATTCCAAGCAATATTTTTAGAATTTTTCTTTAGATTTTCCCTTATCATATCATTGAACTTAATTTTGAGTATGGGTGGAAACGGTAAAGCACTAAGGTGACAAAGGCAGTGAAGACTTATAACGAAAACAAATCCGACCATTGACCATTGTCAAAAATTATCATTTATCAACAAATTGGGATTTCCTTTCAAAGGTAATGACTTGTCTTGTTACGCATGCTCAAATGCCACTGAACCAGGTGAGACCCCAGCAATCAACTGCAGTCACCCAATCAAACAGCAATGTGGGAATGATCCGCTGACCAACGTACCCCAAGATCGCTGCATCACCATTACAATGTCTACTAGGATGCCAGGCCCTCGCGGTCTAATGACCCTACACCAGGAAATGCGTCATTGTAGTTCTGAACATTATTGTGCGTTCTGCAAACATGCCAACGTGTCGGGAACCCTGGCGAGCTGTAGAGCAACCTGTTGCCATGGAAACATGTGTAACAATGAGGGAATGGCAGTGATGACGTCAACTTTAAAACCCTTGACAACTGTGCTAACTGAAGAGGAGAAGTTTGCAAGACATGGCGCTCAAACTGATGCACCAACTACCGCAAAAACTGGAGTTTCTTCTAACTATCCAATGTTTGGTTTCAAGTTTTCTTTCTTGATTTGTATTTTGTTAAAAATGTTTCTTTGAGTCTGATGGCCTGATCAGTAAAGCCCTAACTGGTTCGAACTCAATCATCCGTTTGAATGTCACATGTTTCATTTTTCATTCGTATCTTCCTTCAACAATAGGCACTTTGTAGGACCTGGTCACGTGATACAAGATAGAAATATCCAGTGCTCTGGGCACAAAATAGACGGCATCATTTGAAAGAGCACCTTCAAATTAGAATTTTTCGTGAGTCTTGAACACATGATTTTTTTAAAGGAATGGCTTGCCACGGTCAGTCATATAATCTTTGCAGAAAATGCAAATATAAAAAAATCCAAAATCATTTAAGCTTACAATAAGGGACGGACCATTTGATATTTGTAGGGGGGGTGGGTCAATTTTCAGTGTGCTCGAATTTTTTTTTCTGCCCCCCAGTGTTGCACGATATTTTTTTGCTGTGCCAAGCACTTGCACGATATTTTTTTCATTCATTTTTGATAGTTTATATATACAGAACGATTGTCTAATTTTTCATTTATAGTCTATATACATAATATACAAAGCATAGTTGTGCATTTACTACTATAAACGTGGCATAGTTAATATATATCTACATATCTCAACGAAAACAGGCTAAAGTTTCATTTGCAAGTTGGCTAACGGAACTCAAGGTATATCTTCCTCCGAAGTATGTAAAACAGTCTCCGTACTGATTGAATCCGGGAATCGAAATGGAATTGTTCCATGGGAGTACTGATCGGCAACCAAAAAGTTCAAATCTTGTTTTTTTTGACAGCACTTTAGGGAGGTTTTTTACGTTTGACTTAAGCAACCACCCACCCTGACAAAAATATGTTATAATATACTGATGAAAGTGTTGTAAAGGCAGAATATGATAGTATCCATCTAGTTGCAAGCGCGGAGCGCGAGCCACTCATCAAAAATTGAACTACAGATGATCACAACAACTCACTCCAGCACTTTCCCATAGACGCTGGATGCTTTTGTAAGGGCACACATGAGCATCACTCGAGAAAGACTAACCTGTTAAGATAATTTGACCTGCATTGTTGTTTATTTAATATGTTTAAAATGCGAGCGCGAAGCGCGAGCCGCTCATTAAAAATTAAAATACTAATACAGAGACCACTTTCCTGTGGACATGGGATGCTCTTGCAGTGCATATTAGCATTAGTAAAGAAAGACTAAAGTAACAAGATGAATTAGCCTATGGTGCTATTTATTTCTGCCTATGCGAGCGCGAAGCACGAGCCACTCGGTAAAAGTTCAGTCGTGTAGATGTCTGTGTAATCACTACTTTCAAGTGAATATCCTGTGCCTTTACAATTTTTCTTAAGGATCAAATAATTGATCCTTCCACAAAGATTTGTGTTACTTGCTATCCCCAGACTATATGTTACTTATGGCGAGCGCGAAGCGCGAGCCGCTTGGCAGAAATTGTGCAATGCAAAGGAGTTGAATGTCGGTCTCTCATAACAGTTCACTTCCAACAATATATTTAGATTCCAAGTAATTTAAAGCTGAGTCTTCAAGCACATCACTGACTTCCATGCTTGCTCGATATTTTTTTAATGGTAGATGAGCTTGCACGATATTTTTTTAAAGGTTCGAGAGCTTGCTCGATATTTTTTTGGGGATTTAACCCACCCCCCCTACAAATATCAAATGGTCTGTCCCTAAGCTTAAGTTTATGTCAAAAAATGTTAAGAAATGTCTTATAAAAATGTGCTGTTTTCGCACGAGCTCCTCCTTCCATATAAGTAAATTTGTACTTACCATATTTGGAAGTTGGAATAAATTTTTATCACGAAAAAAGCGATTTTCTTCGAAAATTCCATCCAAATTTACAGCCATTCGAGTGAAAACATGCTAACCAAGTCAGCCATCTTGATTTTGACCGAAAAAGGACTGGAACAGTGTAGAACCAGGGACCCGCGGTTTGTTTACCACAGGAAGCCCGAAAACAGCACCAATTTCTTGATATGAGTAAGTTAAAGGTGCTCTTTCTCAGTCATGTCGACCATTTTATAGTCAGAGTTGATATTGCGATGACATGTGCCACGTGACCAGGTCCTACAAAGGACCTATTGTTTTTTTCCATAAGAATTAATTTCAAAATCAAAATGTAACAATTTCAAATTGTACGTTGGGGCTTTCTATAACATGAATTCAGAAGACGTTCATTTTAAGACTAGTGCCATTTCATTAGAATATAGTTAACACACTCTTAAACTAAATGGTTAACGACATGATATTGATCATTGTTTAAAAGTGAATTAAGCTTATACGTAGTTAAATATTTCCGAGGCAAGAGTTAAGTACCTTGGATAAAATTCTTTAACAAAATCAGCACAGTTTTTATGTTTAAGAGGCAATTGTGATGATTATTGAAAGCAAGGTTTGATTCAATTTTGTTGGTAAACTACACACGCTGGTAGTTTAATCACCCTTGAAACAAGCCTATATGATAGCGTATAGGTTTGTTTGACAGTTAATTGATTAATTGATAGTTTACAAAGAAAAAGTGAAATGCAATGAAGTGATCAGTTAAGAATTAAATATTATAACAAATATTCCAATTATAAACTTATGAAATGTTAGAAAGAAAAGTGATACGGATGAAGTGATACAAAATCAATTTTTTTACAAATTCTAGTAAACTTTTTCATTTCATTTCATATATTATCTTTGAATACTTAGATATATTTCACAATTAAATGACAGGGGCGGATCCAAGGGGGTGTCCATAGGTGCACCGGACACCCCCTAGATGACGTCATCAGATTCCATTGTAGGAGGCCGCCATCTTGGATGTGACGTCATCTCTCAAGAGGCCTATTTGGGACACCCCCTTTGCAAAATCCTGGATCCGCCCCTGAATGACATGAATAATTAGAAGCTGTAATAGAAACAAATACTAAGATTAGAGAAAGGGTAACTATATACAGTTAACCAATTGTGCCCTTATTCTAAAATAGTAAATATATATACATTACAAATAATATAAAGAAAACACGTTTGTAAACTGATGAGATAAGAACGTGGTGAGCGCAAGCACATATTGCGCGCTAAATATAGTAGGCACGTTTAGTAAACGCGACGAAATGTGAAGAGGGCACCGAGCGCGTTGACAAATAATGTTTCCACGATAGACTACATGGTCTCTCGGTTTAAAATAACCGTTGACATCGACGACGTACGTTCTGAAGAGGACGTGAAACCAGGTAAAAATGGCGTCCAATGCAGTATCATGGTAGTCACGATACTTATCATCTCACGTCACGCTGTCACGCGTTGTCACGTCAGTTTATCAACTAATCTTTTCTTTTCTTTCTTTTGTCGCAAGTTAAGACATCCTAATCGTAACATTTCATGAATTCGATTTAATTTCGAAAATTTCTCTCATATGTTAGTTTACACTACCATCAGTGGCGCATAGGACATCCTAGTCTACAAGTATTCTATTTATAAGTTCTGTCAGTTCGCTCGTTTGCATCGGTTGACCACCACAAAGAGCACATATAGACCAACTTATAAAGTTAATGAGAATTCTAGTCATGACAAGTTGTTTAACTAAATCTTTATTCGTTTGTTTTTATTTCATTTCCAAAATTCGATGATTGCGTTAGTTAATTGTTTATATCAACAACTAAGGTTTTCCACAGATGTTGCAATTACCATGACAACCGCGAAGACTTCAAAAAACCAAGATCCAAAAAGCAGGTTGAAATGATCTTGTAATTTAATCGACCTCTTTGAACGTATTACCCACAAAAGCAATTAGTCAAGTAATTTTTAAAATGCTTGCTCAGAAATGTTCTTGTGTGAATATACAGGTACGTCAATACAGTTATGTACTTCTGTAAAATAGTAATAAATTATAATTAAAGGACCAAAGTTGTGTGTCGATTTTTTTGGTGGGTGGATTAGTTGATGGATGGGCAGACAAATGGATGGATGGATTATGAGACGGCTGGAAGGAAGAGTGGAAGGAAGAAATAAAGGAGGGAGGGAGGAAGGGTATTGCTATTTTTGTGTGGATGCATTGCATGCTTGATGGATGGACAGATGGATTGCACGAGGGATGAGTAGATGCGTTGATGGAAAGAGTGCTGGATGGTTGAAAGAAAGGAAGGAAGGAAAGGAGGAAGGAAGCCGGAAGGAAGGGAGGAAGAGAAGGAGGGAGGAAGAAGAGCACGAAGGAAGAGATGGAGGAAGGAAGGGAGGAAGGGAGGAAGGGAGGGAGAGAGGAACATGAGGAAGGAAGGAAGGAAGAAGAGGACGAAGGGAGGGAGGAAGGGAGGGAGGAAGGGAGGGAGGAAGGAAGGAGGGTAGGAGCGAGGGAGGGAGGGAGGGAGGGAGAGTAAAAGGACGGGAGGAAGAGAAATAAGAAGAGACAGCCTTAGGGATTGATGGATATTTGACTGATCGAGCGACGCGAGGGGAGGGGAGGAATGAGAAGATGGTAGAGAAAGGGATGATGGATGATGGATAGATAAAAGCGACTGAAGATAAATGACAACTGAGAGAACGTGATTGAATGAAAAAAAAAAAATTCTACTTAATGAATAGGATATGATTTTTATCCGTCATTCAATCACGTTCTCTCAGTTCAACTTGTTGCTCAGTCTATCCACAGGAATCCACGTCCACCAGACTACTTATCACGCTTCACGGTATATTGATCAATAAATTAAGTTAACACATAAACACATCAAAAGTTCGACTCAAAACCCTATATTAGTCCATGCGCTTTGTGACATCTTCGATTCCTCACAAACTGTCTCTTGTAACAGCAATCACCCATGTTTGATGTTCGATCCGACCGCGTTGATGGTTGATTAGTAGACTAATTAAAACAGCACGGAATTGAGTGACACTGTGGTAAGTTTTATGTAATCAGCAGCTGATTACGACAAGTCAAAAGGATTAGAATCATTACGTCAGAGAAACGCTCGAAACAGCTATGAATTGGCGCGTTCACGGTTAAAGTTCAACCATTTCGTCGATTGCACCAGTGAATATGGAATAATATTGAATCGTGTAATGGGTTAATGTCTTGTCGTTCTAACTATGGGGCTTATGCCATATGAAGGCAAGATTGGTGTAATTATCTTGGTAATATTATACCTTTCAGCAAAAACAGGTGAGTGGATTTGCTACTAAAGATATAAGAGTTTACTATGTTTTTGGAGCAGTTCAATGCGGGTCGGAAGAAATGTTTTACATTCGCTTGCTTGTGATTTTCGCTCGTCAAGACTTTCAACGTTAACTGTGATGATATGATGCAGTAGCCCTGTCGATATTGTAAATGCAATAACATTTCAACTACTTGAAGACAACTCTTAAAATTGAGAAAGAGTTTTAGATTGGAAAGTTTAAGAGATGAAAATAACTGCACATTGAAAATTATTGTCATAATTTTAATTACAATTGGTCTTCTTCAGGAATCTTGTTTTTGACTTCTAAAATGCTGAATTTGATTAAAGTTACTCACCGTGTAATTTACGGTTGACCGGTACATCATTCACTAGTCATTCTGAGAGACAATTAGAAATACTCGTGCAAATACTAAATCCAAGTTTAAGTTCCGTGTTTGTAGAAAGAGGATTAAGTATGCAAGCATTGCGAAACTGCGCAATTCTGAAAGATCCGTCCATATCATGCCAGGGGAAGGAAAAAAAAGTGTTTGTATGCTGATATACTATTATATGCTTTTAACAGAAATAACATCAGTTGACAAAATTGTTCGATGGATAACCACAGACACGCGTTGTAATACCACCAAAAAACCATCTGAACGCCATGCACTTAACAAATGAACAACTCCTCTTCTTTCTGTTTTCAGTTTGGAGTCAAATTTAAACAAAGCTAAAAGCACACACACAAAAAAGATAATTTAATTATTTCTTTTTTTGGATCGCAGATTTGACACTGTCGCAAATGTCAATATTAATTTGTTCCGTAATAAGACATTATTACGTCATATATCGTCAGGACGTGCACAATATAGTAGCGCGCGCTAGCTTCCTAATTAAGAACTTTCTCGACAATGTAATATGCTCGGCCATGCCAGGTTTTAGTTTGACCGTTGAACCCCAATGACCATCTTACTATTTTACAATACAGACGCAAGTCGTTGACGTCTTTTCGCCTTCTTTCCCACCGATCCTTCCTTCCTTCCTTCCTTAATTCCTTCCTTTCTTTCCATTCCTTTCCTTTCCATTCCATTCCATTCCATTCCTTCTCTTTCCTTTCCTTTCCTTCCCTTCCCTTTCCATTCCTTTCGCTTTCTTCCTTAATTCCTTTATTCATTCTTTATTTCCTTCCTGCTTTCCTTTCTTCTATTCCCTATTCTATCTTTCTCTGTTCTTTCTTTTACATGCAGTTCAAAAGGCCAATGCATCTGTTGATCATTTGTTATTCAATCAGGGTGTATTTCCCTTTTTCTGTTTCAGGCCAGCCTGATCTAATCAAATTGACAACGATCAACCACAATAAAAAGCTTTTGACTTGCGGGTAGAGATCCAATTTGTTCCACTTTCAAGTGATTGTCAATTGGTTAATAGCATTTTAGCATTAGTGGCCGTTTGGAACACAGCTGGTAAAATTCAGAATCAAAACAAATCGTTTCAGTAATCTCTGTTTTGGTACCGTAAATCTTCGATTGCACTGAGCTCTCTCTCTCTCTCTCTCTCTCTCTCTCTCTCTCTCTCTCTGGAATACGCCCACCAAAAGTGCGACTGGCTGCATCCGCAGGCTAGACCAAATTTCGCGCGCGATGAACATTCCCGATATACCATCACCGATTAGAAACTATAATAGGTTTTGGTACGCTTGATAGCATATATAGCATTCCTCGTTCTTTACAGAGATATCGAGATATGTTTTGTCATACCGGCACACACATAGAGATGAGTTTTCATCTGTTCTTTGTTTAGTTTCTTGGACGTTAAAGGAATTTTTTCAGATACTCGAGGATAAGCCACATTGATCGACATGTCCTCTTAGAGAGAGAATTGTTTCCGTCAACTGCAGGATAAATGCATGAAATTATTTTTACGAAAGGGTTAGGCTCAATGAATTATCTTCGTCAAGGAGTAAAGGGCGTGGCTCGTACATTCTACCCTTACCATTGTTATATAAAGTTTACCTTTATGAAATTGTGTTTTGAACCTCAAACTATCTTATTTGACCACAGTTAGTAAAATTACATGGCCTACAGGTGTGAACGAGGTCTAAATTCACAAGATTACATACATATCCTCAGATAATTATAGAGTTGTTTAGATAAACCTTTTCACATTTTACACGACATGCACTTATGTTTTCAACCTCAAACTTTAATCAGCTGATCATGACCACAGCATAGTATAGGTACACGTGTTTTTCACTTATGATTAAGGTGAACAAGATAACGAAGTCATTTAGATTGGAAAAGTTTATAGTGCGGTTTAAAAAATAATAATTAAAAAAGTCATTAATAATTCATAAGGGCAACACAATTGAAATCATACCATGACGAGTAAGTTTCATTCTAATTTACATACAATTTAACCTGGATTTCTTTGAAAAAAAGAAGAAATTTTTGTTTTTTCTACAAAAACATGAAATTTAGGTTGGAGTTTTGGAAGCCATTTTAAAAGCTCGCAGCATTTTAGACTTGATAAAACACTGCTGCTCTCTTTCACGAGAAAAGGTGTTGTGTGAGAGATTATTTACTGCGGCGATCACCGGCCGGGGGCGATCAGCAAGCCTTATTCGCTATTCTTCAGTCGTATACAACAAATTTACATTCACCGGCTCTTTCAATTCCTGAGAATTTTTGCTGATATCTTACCACAACTGCAAATATCTGAAAAAATTAAAAGAATACAAAAAGGTATATATCATGTAGTGTCTGAATGTCGGTAGTCAAAATTTAAGCAATATGTCGGTTGTCATTTGGTCAAAGTTCATTTCATTGTCGGTACTAGTCAGTAAATTTTAGTCCATTTTTTGCGTTGGTAGTCACGTTATTTTAATGTTTGTTAACCTCATCCAGATCCTATGATATTCTCTGAAAAATATTCCTTGTTATAAAAGACTGACTGTACGTGGGAGCTGGATTTATAGAGGGTCTCCATGGGGTTAACCGTCAACTGTCAAACGGCCTAAATGTTAACCGTCAACCATCAAATATATGAGGGAAATTTCAACCGTCAAGCGTCAAAACAATTTAACGTCAAATACACTCTAGAACAATTTTTTAAAGTTATTTTTTCCATATGCGCATTCAAGACGTTCAATACCGCGTTAAAACTTTATAAAAGTCATACTGAACCAAGAGACCATAATACTAGGAGAGCGAAACTCAGTATTGATGTCTGTGCGGTGTTCGCGGCGACTAAAGCTATTTTCAGTAATTTTATTGTCATAGCGCGCGCAATGAATGACCTGTATGACCGAATGTATGACAGAATGACCAGTATAAGTATCAGAGGTCCCGCTGGCTTCTGGAAAGTGTAATGAATTTTTTTTAGATAACTCTTATTTCATTATATGCATGCATGTGTTTTTCTAAATTACACAAAATTTGAAAGCATCAAGCTCATGTAAAGAGTTTATGTAGTTTTATTCTTGAAACCTGAATTTTAAGCCAAGAAAAATTCGAGAAGAGAAAAAAGATTATTAAAAACAAAAGAAAAAGAAAAAAAAGTTGTTGGTGCAGGCAGGATTCGAACCCACTACTCTTTAGAAATTAGGATGCTAATTTTATGCAAAATCAAACCAAAAACCAAAAAATCGGACCATGCATCCAGACAAATCGCTGAATCATCGCATGTTACGTATAGGATGGAGATTTCGGCCCCTTCCGCGCTATCCGGTAGAACGCAGCAAGCTTCGCAGTCAAAGAGGGAGGAAACAGTCGGATCCTAGGCCGTAAATGACTGAACCTTACCACTAGGCTAACTGGTCTACTGAGGGATTTGGAGAACAAAATAACCTAGTGTATCCTTTGAATTGGCTATCTATTGTTGTGCAAATTACGCGATCCCGTGGCGCAATTGGAAAACCCTTGAACTGTGAAACAAGTGAGCAGATTTGAGAACCGGGTTCGAAACCGGCTAGGGGGCCCATCTTTTTTTTTCTTTTTTTTTTCTGACTCAAAATCAAAATTATATAGTTGTCAATTAAAAATTAAAAGAGAGAGAGAGAGAAAAGAGAGAAAGAAAAAGATTATGAAAGAATAAAAAAATGGTGAAAAATACGTCACCTCAGTAAAACTAAGAAACCGTAAAATAAACAGCTGAAGGTCGGGGGTTTTAAAAATATAACAGTTTGATTCAGTTTTCCCCATGTAAGGATAATGCCTGACTATTTGCATTAGTGCATGAAATCATTTATATACATTGCTTAAGCTATTTAACAATTATTCCACGAAATCGAGTTGTACATGAGCTCATAGTCGACGTGGCACGTAGCGCCGAGTCGGCAATTAGCCATGTACGACGAGATTGAGTGGAATAATTGTTTTATTATATCCACATCCACTGGATTGTGAGAAATGCAGAACTTTAATTATTTTCAAGTTTAAAAACGAAATAACGTCGGCGAAACGCTCCGCCATTTTGTTTACTTCTCTACTCACGGGATATGAGCTGATATCCTGGTAGTAGAGGAACCAATCAGAGCGCGCGATTGATCATATCAAGTGGATGTGGGTATAATAATGGCTGTTGTTCATAGCAAAATAGCTTTTTTCGAGCGGAGGGTTCTAGTCGAGTTCGAAAAGCATCTATGTATTGTTTGGAGAGACAAGAATTGCAAGGAATACGAGGAAAACAAGGAATATAGTGGTGTTCGAAGTGCTAAGTGACTAGATGCTCAGGATTAATAACAACAAATTTCCTCTTTTCTTAGTTTCATCTATCAAATGCTATGAGTGCGAAAGCAATGGAATCCTCAACATCACGTGCGCACAGAACTACGTTCTCAAAGACTGTGGTTCGAATGACCAAGGACGAGTCTTCACCGCCTGTTTCTCACAAAACCACACCCTCAATTTCCCAATAATTGGAGTAAGGTTTACAGAGACCAAGGGATGTACATTTGATGGGGATTGTGACTTTATAAGAGAAATTCTGTGTTTTAACACTTCAGGGTTTACTATGGACTGTCATCTTACTTGTTGTGTTGGAGATAGCTGTAACATGGGGAGCTTGGCTTCAGTAGAAGCTGTCATTTCACCCACGAAGAGGATTACAGAAACAACAGATTTGACAATTCAGGCTATAGATCCAAGTTTTACAACAGCACAATCAACCATCAACGCCCCTCCAACCACGCCCAGTTTAGCCTCTACAAAGAATACAAAAAGCTCGGCATTTCAGCTTCGTAGTGGCCTATTTCTTTTAGTAGCAGTTGTTGTTTTATTGGCTTGTAGTGTAGATATTTGAGGGAATATTATTTCATCGATATTTCATTTAATGAAACTGACGTTGAAAGATATATAGTAATTGTTGATCAAAGATTTATCGATAATTTATTGTGACTTAAATTTGATGCATTTATTGAAAATATATTATCATATACTTCAAATCCGAGCATTCAGTTGCATGCGAAAGGCTCATTTACACTTCCCCTTTAATTTTTGTCTCGCGCCTGCTTCAATTCAAAATGGCCTTGAATCAAGAACAACATGCAGGTTCCAGTTGTTTGAAAGACGATTAGCTCAACCCCGAGGCTAAATCTAAAGAAAAACATTGATTTTAACCATGTATTAACACTAATCCTCCTTCAAAATGATATTGTAATTGTGTCGTCGATGTGCGCGCAATCGTTATTACATCGCCTCAAAATATCGCCACTGAAATCGCCGTTCAAATCAACGCGCGACAAAATTCAATCACCCGTTTAAACAGACTTGAATTTTCTTTTCAACTTAGTATGTAATCATTACAAATCTTGATCTAGCGTGAGTGCCGAAAGAGCTCTTATGACTGGGTAGTGGTCCAAGGATGGTCTCTTTCCGACACAAACTGCGAAGAATTACAATTAACAAGCTTCGCTTTATTCTTTTTGAATTACTGCTGGTCGGCTGAGACTGCTGACTGCAAGCGGTAACAAACCATTTCAATGCATATACCTCAACGTGCGAGGAGAGAGATGATCGAATGGATTTACATGGGGAATGGACGTTTCATTCTAGCGCATCTGAGTTGTGTGCATGGGAGTGCAGGGGGCTCTCTGATCGTTTCAATTGGAATAAGATAATTGTCTATGATAGATACAGTTAAACCTCTTTTTACGGACACCTCCATAATGCGGACACCTCTCTATAAAGGACAGATTTCTATGTCCCTACAGCTGGAATGTCCATACATTTCCTTATAAACTGTATAAATGAAACCTCTATAAAACAGACACCTCTCTATAATGGACAGGTCTCTATGTCCCAACAGCTGTAATTTCCATACATTTTCTTATAAATTAAACCTCTATAAAACCGAAACCTTTGTATAACGGACACTTCATTATTAGCCCTTGCTCGAAGGAAATGTCTTTGCAAGTACCATGCATGAAATGTGTGTCGAAAATCTCCGCTGAACGTCTCGGAGTCCAAACCATATTCCTTCGGACCTCCTTTTCCAAGTGACTCACTAGCCAAAGCTCCTGCCAAAATTGAATAATTTAAATGAAATGAAATGAAATGGAATGGAATGAAATGAGAGATTCATAGAAGAGATAGATGAGATGAGATGAGATGAGATGAGATGAGAGGAGGTGAGATAAGATGAGATGAGACGGAAGTGAAGTGAAATGAAATGAAATAAAATGGAATGGAATGGAATGAATAGTTGTTGTCAGCTCGAAATAACCAGGATCGGTCGTTTGAAAAGGCATGGGGTTCCTGTGGCGTTTCTGTTCGTTCCTAGTCTCCTCTCATCATTCCAAAACGAGGCTCTGCCACGTCGCCATTACAGGATCATCAGATTTTCACCTAAAATCTTGAAAAATTGGCGAATTGAAGCAAAATGCAGTACCTTAGACGTGATAAAAAGGACGAAGAAGAATGTAAGTATATCACTCTTTGTATTTATGTCGTAGCTATATATTTATATTTTCTGGAAATTGTAGTTTTTGACAATCGGAATTTGACGTTCTTTTTCTAGCCTTGTCGAACCCATTTCAGAACATTGACAAGGGAGTCGTTCTTCAAGAGGTTTGTGAATATTTTACCTCTCAAATTCCTTGAACAGTAAAGAATAATCTTTTCTAAGATTGTGCTGTGTTATTTCAGACAAGAGTGTTCAATGAGACGCCCATCAACGTTAGAAAATGCATTAATATTTTGACCAGGATCTTGTACTTGACAAACCAGGTGAGCCTTTGACCGGTGAATTATTTCGTCTTATTTGAAATACTCATTGATAAGTTGTACATGTTATTTTAGTATAATAATTTCGAAACTCCTAACTCTCTAATGTTCCTGATTTCTTATTTTTTTATTATTTTGTGACCACAGGGAACCCACCTTGGTACCAATGAAGCAACTGAAGCATTCTTTGCTATGACAAAGCTCTTCCAGTCCAAGGATGTAAGAACATTTATGTAATAACTGGTATATTACGTGTACTCTGATTGATCAAAAATGTTTGTGATTATAGTACACATGTACGTATGGATGATGCCATTGAGTCGTAAACACACACAAGTTTGTATTGATTGAAAAATTTCTTGTACATTTTATCAGCTGATGCTTAGAAGAATGGTATACTTGGCTATTAAAGAACTGGCCACCATTGCCGAGGATGTTATCATTGTTACTAGCAGGTATATATAGTATAGGATGAATTTTGTGATCAAACGTCTTTGATACATATTTCCAATGTCCTAATGTTTTATCCAACAAGGTACATATGAAAGAAGTTAGATCTTGGCACTAAATATTATCAAAATAATAATTTTAATTTGTAATTTTTGTTTTGTTTACAGTTTGACTAAGGATATGACAGGCAAAGTAAGAATATATGTAATGTTTGGATTAGTAGTATTGATGTTTATTGTAAGTTGTAACTTTGTGTAATCATGATCTATTTTGGTTTCGTTTTCCAGGAAGATATGTTCCGAGGTAGTGCAATAAGGGCCTTGTGCAAAATCACAGATGTAAGTGATTAACAGTACACATGATTAATATGAGGCCATTAGGGCGAAGGGCTAATTATGGTAACAATATCAAATGAATGTTTTAAGACTTGCCATGAAGTCATATGCAGCCCAGTACCAAGGTTGTAATAATCTATTAGTACACTTGTACAAGTACAGGAGTTAAAAACATAGCCATGTATTTACATCAAAGTGGAAATTTTGTGTAGGATATTGTATAACCAACAATTACTTCTTGTGTACTTTCAGAGTACTATGTTGCAAGGAATTGAGAGGTACCTTAAACAAGCTATTGTGGACAAGAACCCTAGTGTGTCTAGTGCTGCTTTGGTTTCCTCACTGGTAAGGAATACATTACAAGTCTGTCTGAATGAATGAATGGACAGATGGATGAATGAATGAATGAATGGATGAATGAATGAATGGATGGATGGATGAGTGTCTTGTCTGTCTGAATGAGTGTTGTCTGGCTGACTGTCTGCCTCCCTCTGAATTTTATGACAAGAATGACAGATTAATTACATCAGTGATTGATAGTAAATAGATCAGACAAATTGAAAGGTGAAGAAGAGCAGTCACTTCCATCAATCTCTTCTTGATTGATCAACTGAAACTTTTTACATTGTTTTAGGCTTGTCTTTGAATGAATCATTCATACTTGAATATACATGTATATGTATCTACTAATTCCAATTTACTGAATTAATGTTACAGCACCTACTCAAGCCAAACTATGATGTAGTCAAGAGATGGGTTAATGAATGCCAAGAAGCAGTATCTAGTGACAACAATATGGTTCAGGTAGGATAAATAACCTTGCTACATTTATATCAAGTATACATGTATGGATGTCTGTAATAAGAGAAATTGAGCTTATTAACATATAGGAAACAACTGATGGCAGAGAGAAGCTCATTTTTTTGCTCCTGGCATTGGAGTTTTGTTAAAATGCTGCAGTGACTTTCAAAGGTTGTTAAAAAAAGCAGATCATGTGAAGTTTAATTTCTCTAGAAAAGCACTTGTAAAATCATTGTTTTTGTTCCTTGTAGTACCATGCCCTTGGTCTTCTGTACCACATCAAGCAGAACGATAGACTGGCTGTGTCTAAGTTGATTGCTAAACACTCTAAGCATTCACTAAGGTCTCCTTATGCTGTTTGCATGCTGGTAGGTTGAATTTTAGAATAGGGCTAAATGTAATTAAATGTATTTTTCACTTGGGGTGGGTTGGGTGGCTTAACCTTGTAGGGGACTACATGCCCTATTGTTTTGTCCACTGTGTATAACTTAACTATAACTTACTAAAAGGAGATCTAACTCAAAATCAGTTATAATGTTTAAGATACTTAATGGCCTTGGGCCTGATTGTTTAAGAGAATTATTCTCCTATGTTAGCGAGCACAATAGCTATAATCTACGAAATGCTGATATTAATCTTATTCTACCGGCTCCTAAGTCTAATCTTGGTAAACGCGCTTTCTCTTACATGTACAGTGGAGCAAAAAATTGGAATACTTTATCACGAGAAGTAAAAGAGTCCCAGTCTTTGTTGTCTTTTAAGAAAAAACTTCAGTAGATTATTGCATATTGTTATTATTTCTTATCTTTAGTTTTAGAGACATTATTTATTAATTATCAATTAGATTTTATTATTTGTAATCTTTGTAAATTAGTTTTTAGCACGGCTTGCCTGAAAACCAACTATGTTGAGACAATTACCGTGGATAAATAAAGTTAATTATTATAATTATTATTACTATAAAAGTTTGTTGTATTGAATCTGTAAAAAAAAGTACTACTAATAATAAGTTTAGGGTAGGCTAAACTAGAGACATTGCTGGCCAGTGGTATGTGGATATGGGGGTTCTCAGGGCATGTCCAGAGTCTATATACATGTATGTGTACATGAATTCATGCCAAATCTATGTGGCCCACCTTTCCTGATCAGTGCAGCTCAAGCTGTTTAAGAGCTCTGCTGATTACTGTTGAGTGCTCATTGTTGCAGATAATTCATCTTTGCCATGCCCAGCCTTTCCTGATCAATTTTGGGGGGGGGGAGCTAGGTACATGCATGCATGTATTTTATAGGTATACTTCCTCTGTTTGCTCATTGTAATGGGTGTAAGGAGGTGGACTGTGGCAGGGTTGTCATGAAAATCTCCTTGGGAGGGGCCTGGTTGAGTAATGCCAGCCCATCTGTTCTGATACCCACCCCAAGCTCATTATTTTTGATCCTATCATTGTGCTTCTAACTTCTCAATAATTTGTTTTCCAACAGATTCGCATTGTATCAAAATACCTTGATGAAGAGCCTGATGCGTAAGTATTCTTGATTTGTGTCTCTCTTCTTTCTTGATTATATTAATATTAATTTAATCCTTGTTTCATGTGTATTGCAGAGCAAGTAGTCCCTTGTATGACTTCTTGGAGAACTGCCTCAGGCACAAGAGTGAGGTTGTTGTCTTTATTCTATTTTGTGAATTCTATTTTGTTTTTATTCTTTTTTGATGATATTGATCATAATAAATTTACAGCATGCATTGTGTAATCAATGTATGTTTTACTGAATAATGTTGTTACTCTTTTAGATGGTCATATATGAGGCAGCTCGTGCCATTGTGAACCTGAAGAACTTGAAGTCTAAAGACTTGTGCCCTGCCATCTCTGGTAAAATGTCATGATTTCTTCTATGTCTGTTCATTTGTTCCTTCCATCCTTCCTTCCATCCATCCATCCATCCTTCCTTCCTTCCTTCCTTCCCTTTTTCCTTCCTTCCCTTTTTCCTTCCTTCCTTCCATCCATCCTTCTTTCTTTCCTTCGTTCATTCTTTCCTTCCTTTTTCCTTCCTTCTTTCCATCCATTCAGGGGCACCAGGGAGAACAGTTAACTGATGGTGTTCCCTGCGTAAATAAAGCTGTTATTATTATTATTATCCTTCCTTTATTTTATTCACTCATTCAGTCATTCTTATCTATTCATTTATTTGATCTTTCATTCATTTGTTCATTCATGCCATTTGTTCATGTGTATCCCTCAGCTGTTTTCATTTTATTTATAACATGTGCAATGGTAGCCAAAAGTCAAACTGGTTTGAAGCTTCTCAAACCAAAAGTAATTTCATACCACAACCTATACAATGTACTGTAGACTTACTTCTGTATTTTATCACCTTTTTCTCATCAGTTCTTCAACTATTTTTGAGTTCTCCACGTCCAACCTTGAGATTTGCAGCGGTCCGTACCCTTAACAAGGTTGCTATGACACAGCCTATGTCTGTAACAACATGTAATCTTGACCTTGAGAATTTGATCACTGATGTGAACAGGAGTATTGCAACATTGGCAATAACTACCCTTTTGAAGGTAATGCCTTAAATATTTATTTACATGTATTCATGTTTAAGCAGTAGAGTCCACAAGTAACATGGGCCAAGAGGGCGGGAGCAACTTTGCTGTTGCAGCCAATGTTGCAACGTGTCCACAAGAGGAACTGTCAGTAGTGTACAATATTGGTATGGCCCCAATCAAATGAGAATACAAGTCAACACAAATTGATTGCAAGTTTTGCCTTGCATCTCATTTGACCTCTAACTTACATCATTCAACTTCGGGCTTCTTGCAACACTGTCTTGTGAGGACATGGGAGCACTTTGAGGGTGCTCAAATTCTATTACAAATTGATGCAAGTTTTGACTCAAACAAAGGTGCTTAGAACATCACAAGTTGTTTTTTCGTGTTTTTTTATTCCAAATTACTGTCAGTACATTTCCTCTCCTACAAATAATTCATACAAAAACAATCCCAATTTCCTCCTTGTCCCTTCAGCTACCAGATTTTTGACACAAGTTTTCAAAAAAACTTGGTGTTCAAACAAGACAAGCAAGTCACAACTCAAAACTTGCATGGACTTGTATTTCATTTGATTGGGGACTAAAAGACTGGTCTCAGGTGAAATTCCAACAGACATGGGAACACTCTGTACATGTATGGCTATGCCATAAATTTTAATTTGTAAGTATGTTGGGTTTCAGACTGGCAATGAAAGCAGTGTTGAGAGGCTCATGAAGCAGATTTCATCTTTCATGTCTGAGATATCAGATGAGTTCAAGATTGTGGTGGTAGAGGCTATTAGGTGAGTTACATCAGTGGTTTCAACAAGATTTGGAATAGGCAGCTGTTCAAAGTAAAATAGCCAGCTGTGGCATTAAAACAGTTTTAGAAACTGTCAGTAAGAGGTAAAAGTATGTGCCAGTACACTGCTGGTAGCTGGCTTCTATTAAAACCCTCTTTACACTAGCTGGCTATAGACTACATGATTGTACAAATGAAAATTCTAACATGATGTTTGATATGTTCCTGTCAGGTCCCTTTGCCTCAAGTTCCCCAGAAAGCATTTGGTCATGATGAATTTCCTGTCTTCAATGCTAAGAGATGAGGTACAATATTGATTTGTCTTTGATTTTAAAACAATAAGAGACTGTTCTTAAGATTTACATGTAAATGCTTTCTATGTACCATTGCATCTAAAAATGTAGCCACTTTCCATTTCTCCATGTTTTGTTTTATAATGAATTTATTGATTATCAATTTATTATCAATAAGTAAACTTATTACTGTTTACTTACAGGGAGGATTTGACTACAAGAAGGCTATTGTTGATACCATTATTACTATCATTGAAGAGAACTCTGACGCAAAGGAAGCAGGTTAGTAGAATGTTGAATTGAACTCTGACGTGTCCTGTTAGCAAGAAGAGATAATTATAATAATCTTTATTGAGGGTAAAACCTACTCATAAGCAATTTTCAGTAGGGCCCTAACTCATGAAATTGGTATATGTGACTTTCATCACTGTGACTCAAAAGTTTTTTTTCAGATTGTTTAAAAATATTATTAATACACTTTCCTTATTTCAAGAAAATATCAGTAGTTGCAGATCCAAAAGTCACTTAGGCAATTTTTACTGTCATTCCTTCAAGTGTTTACTACACAATATACTGTACACCTTAGTTCAGTATACAGACAAAATTTAGTTTGGTAAAGTGCAAATTTTTGTTTTAATTTTTCTAGGTCTATCTCACCTGTGTGAGTTCATTGAAGATTGTGAACATACTGTTTTGGCTACACGTATCTTGCATCTTCTTGGTCGTGAAGGGCCCAGATCACAACAACCTGGTAGATACATCAGGTTCATTTATAACAGAGTTATCCTGGAAAATGCTGCTGTAAGAGCTGGTGAGTCACATGATTGTAACAGTTTATACATGTAATTATTGCATGACTGATGACTGATGAATAACTACGTATGTATGTTTCTTAGATAGTTGATGGTTGTATAAGAGCCACCTAGTGGAATAGCCATTAAACCATTATTATTATTATTATTATTATTATATCTGCAAGCACAGACCATGTTGTGATTTGCAGACAGTTTGTGACTGTATATAACCTGGCCATAGAGCAGATTTTGTATGAGTGTGAAACGGACTGCGCTGTACCATGACCGTGTCAGTGCTGTGATGTCTATGAAAACATTCGAAATTCCTGCCATGGCCGTGAGGTGCCATTTTCACACTCATATGAAAACTGCTCTACCATGTTGTTATCAGTTCTATGTTGCATGGTGCAGATACAGATATACATGTATATAACTGCATCAATTTCATGTGCTGAATACATTGTATATCAAAACATTTACCACATGATGTCATGAGTCATGCATAATGTAGAACTGAGTTGTAATTTAAAGTGACTTGCAAAATGGAAAACTTTGAACATAAACTCTCTCCTTTGTCTTTATAGCTGCTGTGACTTCATTGGCCAAGTTTGGTGCTCACTGTGAAAGTCTTCTACCAAGTATTGAGATCCTATTGGCAAGGTTAGTTACTTTTACAACATTGTGAAAAGGAACTATTTGTCCAATTCTTCATCAATCCAATTGGAAATTATATGTTCTTATTCTTTAGGTGCTTGTTGGACACTGACGATGAAGTGAGAGATAGAGCTACCTTCTACCTGAAGGTTCTACAGGAGAAGGACAAAGGCTTGTCATCAGCTTATATCCTCAATGGTAAAATAATTATATTACAAGTGGATGTCTGCCAGTAGCTGTCTAATAAATGTTACATTTGTATGAAATCTGAATGAGGCCTAAAGCTAATCAAAGGCTTTGATAGCTTACTTGGTGGAGCACTGCACCAGTATTGCAAAGGTCATGAGTAGGAATCACATTCAAAGCCTGATTTTTTGACTTTCTTTAATTATTAACTTTGATAGCTATTCATTTCAATAGTTCTAGGCCCTATTTTCATATATTAGTAACAATATTAATCATAATCATTGTCATCATTATCATATTCATCTTTATTGATGAGTCTTTATGTTGATATTTTATTTGTCAGGTCTTCAAGTATCTATTGTTGGATTAGAAGCAGCTTTACATGCTTATGTCAAGGACACCAATCATGGTGCACCCTTTGACCTCAAGACTGTACCCCTTGCAACCACGCCCATGCAAGAACAGGTCATCAAGGCAGGCAAACCTGGTAAGATTCATCATTGTACACACTTCATTTCAAGAATATGAGATTATCAAAAAGAATTTGTTGTGTAGGCGACTTCATAAGTAGATGGGAACAAAGGCTTCTATGCAGACTTCCTGTATTAAATGTTCTCTATGAAGCTGCTGGCAATATTACGGTACCAGTCAGCTCAGCTTTTCTTCTTTTAAATTTACTCACACTGCAGTTGTATTTTGGTGCTCTGAACATTTCATGATATGTTTCAAATTTCTACCTTTCTCTGTCAATCAACCTTATCACTGTTTCCCACCATTAATTTATCCATCAAAAACATTTAATAAGTCATTTCACATTTTAGAAGACAACAGTTTCATTTCAGTTTATTTTCTGTGCTCTGGTTTTAATTGTGATATATTATATCTAAAGTAATTGAGACACCTACACCAACTACCAAGGCAGCAGCTCCAGTTGCAGCCGTCAGACAAGATGTCTATGCAAGTAAGTTTACTTTAACACAAGACAAACTGGAAACTATTCATTGATATTGCAGCAGTTGCAAAAGGTATTGTTTGAAATTTGAAATTGATCTGTGTTTTCTTCTTGATTTCTTTCAGCCCAACTGGCAGCTATTCCACAGTTTGCTAAAATTGGCCCACTCTTCAGGTCTTCACCTAAACCAATTGAACTCACTGAATCTGAGACTGAATATGTTGTTAACTGTATCAAACATGTGTTCAATGACCATATTGTATTCCAGGTAATGTAGGTCAAACTATGTAGCTCTGTATTAGTCTAATTTACCCCAGGCACCCCAGGCAATCATTTAGCTAGAGCAGTGCGTAACATCCTAGCTTACAAAGCAATATGAAGCAAATAGAAGGGTCCAGGTTCGAATCCTTATGGAATAAAAACAAAATTTTATGCTTTATTATGTCGTAAATATTATCTTTTCATGTGTTTGTATGCTTTTTTTCTGGTTTGGAAGCATTTTAATTTTTTTAGTTCTTCTATGTAAAGGGTGAAAAAAAATAAAAAAACCCAGCTTCTATTTGCTTTATTATATTGCTTTGTATGCTAGGATGTTACACGCTGCTTTAAATGATTGCCTGGGGTGCCTGTGAATTTACACAACGACCTTTTTAAGGCAGGGCACCTCCAATTTTGGGATATACCTCGTGTTACTCCAGAATGAAATGAAAAAACGGGCACCAAAGGGCTGAGGAAAAGTGTCCACATTATAGAGATATTCTTTTATAGAGGATATATTTGTAAGGAAATGTATGGAGATTCCAGCTGTTGGGACAAAGAGACCTGTCCGTTATAGAGAGGTGTCCCTACAATGAAAGTGCACATAAGGAAAGATTTCACTAATACCTATTTTCCTTACATTTTAGTTTGATTGCACCAATACTCTAAATGACCAAATACTGGAGAACGTGAAGGTAGAAATCGAACCTTCAGATGGCGAGTTTGAAGTAGTTTGTGAAATTCCTTGTCCACTGCTACCTTATAATCAACCAGGAACTACGTATACACTGATTAAACTACCTGAGGACCCTTCATCTGGTAAGTAGTACCGTGGTGTGTTTGTTGCTACTAAAATGCAATAATGTTGACCAAAAGAATAAAGGGACTTTCCTCGCAACGTTGCTCGTATTAATACTCTGCAGATCACACGCTACAAAAGTCTTTTGAGTGCAAAAAAGAGAGAAAGAAAGAAGGGAGGGAGGGAGGAAGGAAGGATGGATGGATGGAAAGAAGGAAGGAAGGAAAAAAGGGAAGGAAAGAAAGAGAAAGGAAGGAGAAAGAACGAAGAAAATTTGTTGCCCTCAGGGGTTATTCGAGCTACATTTACTCCTTAGCTTACCGCTCAACTATCTTGCGCGATAAGTTGAATGATTTGGTTGGCCATCTTTAGATGAATTCCCTTATTGCTGCAAAAATATAGAGTGATATTTTAGCCTGCAAAGCAGGCGTTTTTCATTCAGGGGACACCAGAGAAAAATGAGGGGTAGTGGGAGGGAAAAAGAGGGGAAGAGAGAAAAGTATTAAAATCATGTAATGTTCCAAAGACGTGAGCAAGCAGTAATCTATTGTTTTACTTCTTAGTGACTTGTACTTTTACGAACACACTCAAGTTTGTTGTCAAGGACTGTGATCCAAACACTGGCGAACCTGATGAGGAAGGATACGAAGATGAATACGTTGTAAGTATATGAACCAACCAATCTCAACCGGTCTAAGTACATTATTTACTGTTCTGAGGAGAAGTGTGTGTGTGACACCCTCATCTTCTTTCATTTACAGAGGGGTTGGTGGTGTGGAATGGGGAGATCCCCCCTCTACCTCCCCTTCCACCCTTAACTGTCTTATCCTCCGCCCTTCAATTCTTAGATATTTACAGTAGCGAATTCTCCAACCAAGGCCACGCAAACAAATTTTGAGACAAATTCAATGTATTTCAGTTTTCCCTCTTAAAGCCCGCCGCACACGTTGAGAAACTGTATGAGGACACTGCCACGCGAGGCACTTTTCTCACCGTGTGCTCTTTTACCTGCTCTATTTTTGGCCTCGCGTAGCCAAAGATGCAACGTCTGCGGCGAGAAATCGTTTGAGCTAAGTGTCTCGCGTGGCAGTTTCCTCACGCAGTTTCTCAACGTGTACGGCGGGCTTAAAAGATTTGTGGCGAGTTCTTACAATTTATGATGCTTCTTGTTCAATCTCGATGTAGTTCGTACATATGCAAAGCCAACTGATATATGCTCTTCAAACGAAGTATCAAACTTTGTAGAGATTCTATTATTTGCATACTCGATCTTGATTGGATAATTTGCATGACAATGTGTCTGGGTGGCCTTGGTTGGAGTAGCCGCACTGTGACTCAGCCCTCGATATCATGGAAATCCTTTGACTTCACTACAGTATCCAACATAAATGGGTCAGTGGGAAGCAATGACGTTTTGCTATGTCCTCCCCCCCTTTCCAATGATGCTAGTTAAGACAGAATTAAGCGGCGCGCTGTGCATATTGGGGAAGGGGACTGGCGGCGGCGAGTGCTTCAGGTTTATTGTGGGCGATTGTAGATCTAACTTTTAAAAAGCCCACTGATCTCTGGTTTTGTTTCAGCTTGAAGACGTCGATCTTGTCGTTGCTGACCACGTCCAACGAACCCTTAAAACCAACTTCCTGGCGTCGTGGGAAGAAGTTGGAGACGAGTATGAAATGCAGGACACTTACGCATTGTCACAGATGTCAAGCTTAGAAGGTTTGTACAACATATACAGCGTTAGCACAGTCTACCTATAGACTCTCCCCCTCCCCACTCCCTCTCCTCCCCCCTCTCCCCTCCCTCCTTCCCAGAGAGCCTGTAGCTAGGCAAACGTTAGCAAGGTAGTTTGAATCCTTATCCGTCTGTCAACTTCCCTGTAATTCATATAGCTCAGTTTACGTACAGTTTTAAATACTATACTTTGGGGCGATGTTGAATATAGTGAGTTGCTTGAGCCGTGGAGGCTCACACTGAAAATGTGTGTGTTCAATAGAAATGGGGAGTTTAAAATAAGTGTGTTCGTTGTTGACCTGAAACTGTCACTAGTTGGCTCATGCCCTCCCCTCGCTGTCAGTCTGATCCCGTACTGTTCTATTTTCACTTTTCTTTAGTACCCTGCCTTTATAACACCCTCGTCTTCATTCTTTTGCAGATGCCGTCAAGCAAATCATCGAATACCTTGGCATGCAACCATGCGAACGAACTGACCGGGTACCGGAGGGTAAAAGCTCGCATGCGCTGTTATTAGCCGGGGTGTACCGGGGAGGTACAGACGTCCTCGTCAAGGCTCGTCTTGCATTCGACCAGGGCGTGACCATGAATATCATCGTACGAAGCAAAGATTCTACCGTCAGTGAAGTTATTCTATCTGCTGTTGGTTAAACCGGTTGAACTTGTTATTCCAGTGCAACAAGTAATACTGGTTTGAACTGCTGGTGATAGCCTTTCATCGAAATACAATGTACGATCATTGTTGTCAAATGAAGCATTTGATTTAACTTTTATTCAAATCTATAATAAGTGATAATGATAATGATAATAAAAATAAAAATAAATATGTTCAGTTACATTGAAAGTCTGCCTTCTTGTGAATATGGAAGGTGCGGTATATAATTAACGTGGCACGCGCGGTTGAAAGAAATTGATGGCAACAAAGCTGCAAGTTTTTGAAGCTCATTCAAAAACCTGCAACTTGTCCGCTAAAAGTTGTAAACCTCAAAACATTTTCTCTGTTTCTCTACCGCGCGTTTGTTATAGATTTCTGTCCTGAAGGTCGTCACTGGGTTATAAAATAGGAGTCGGAAAAATATGTTGATAAAATCGAAAACGTCGGCAGGATTTTGAAATCGGGCGTTATACGTGTAACGGACTTTGACTGTAACATACCCCAGCTGTATATCAATGGCAACATTCTCGTCATCCATAAAGCTGTTTTGACTACTAATTTAGCATGCGTAACCAATACATAAACCGTTCAGTGACCGAATCATGTAAAAACGTGATGTGACGTGAACGATTACTGAACCATCCTAATCAAGATTCCCGTGACGTCGCGCTCAAACAAAACACATGCAAAAATTACTGAGTTTCGAATGTCCGCGGCGTATATATAATTAGACTGACAAATACATCTATTTTACAATATTCAATATCATTTGGGGTAGTGAAGATATAAATTGATATTTTAAAGCGATTATTTCTGGTGCTCAGGCAAGATAGCGGTTTGTGACCGATACAAGCGGGACTGCGCGTCGCTCAGAGTATCAGATGCGTCTTAACCGTTCTCCAGTACGGACTAGTCGCTGCGGACTTCGAGTCGACGTACAAAATGATAAATTTGTCGCGACGTGGAAATATAAATGAAAAGCTAATTGGACGTCTGACAATAACGGCCTTTGTCGAATCAATAATCAGACTATGAGACAATGGCAACTGATTAGCCGAACTGTCAACACCAGAATTGGGCATACCACACTATCAAACGAGCAGTTAAGGATACAAATGCCATGCACGAATCGCTACATAGAGAGATTGTTTGACCAAACTCCACTAATTCAGACAACTGCCGGCACTCACTTCAGATCGTGGTGCTGTTACTTGACGTGCGAGATAACAATATTTAGTCATGACGTCATATCCTGAGTCAGGGAATCCCCTCTTGAATCAAGCATACACAACACTCACTCCACATAAAAATATCACGGAGAGACTCCATTTGAAGAAGTATTATCAAAACGCTCGAAATATTTCTGTATTTTACCTTTTTTAGTAAAATACATTGAATCCGACATAAAAATGGTGTTGATTTTAATGACTGATCGTGATCAAGTGGTCGGTTTCGACAAGTGTTCCCCGCTTGGCTTTGACCTTATTTGACAGTCAACTTGACCCTTAACATAAATTTTCTCATGATCTTTTAGCCCTTTTCCGTAAATATTATCGTTCTTCTAACCGAAAATTATTCTCTAAAATTGAGATCAAAACGATCTTCGGCCCATTTTTCAGCTGATACCCGGCTTCATACAAACACATGCTCGAGTAGTATTTCGACCTTTTATCAAAGAAAGCTGATTTATTAGAGTTGCTCAATAACGATAAGAAACTTAGATGCCGTTTTAAAGTGAAAGATTTTTAAAAATTCGTCTTTTTCGGTATTTTTTCGCTTTCAGTCAGTTTTTGCTTCAAGCTACTGCCACTTCCGGTTTGAACAAAAGACGAAAGAGAGAAATACAGCAATGAAAGTTGCGGTTTAGGTATATTGCCTTATAGAGATATTAAAACTCCTTCGAAACTACGTAAAAGCTAAAAAAAATCTTTCAAAAATATCGCAAAATGTTGTTCTCGGAAGGGATGCTTACGATTCAGTAGCTTATAATGAATATTAACAAGCGTGCATATTCGAGTAAAATTGGATATGAAATAATTGAATAATCTCCAACATATAATCATCAAACTAAAATTTCTGTTTTGCGTAAATGTAAGGACTAAATCTGGAAATTTAGGGCTTGAAAAACCTCAAAATTTCGGGTTTTCTGAGTTGAAAAGTTGGTCTTTTTTCGAGTCAAATGAGGGAAATGGTGCATAATGTGCGGGGGCGTCCCTGCGTGGCTTCCAAAACTAAGGGCTTTTGATGGACACGAGAGCGAGTGGCGCCATCTTAGTTTCGAACTAAATTCAGTTAACTTATTTACGGCAGTTATTTCACAACTCTGAAAAGCTTCAAGAAAGTCATTGACCAACAAGAACTACTGATGGATACTTATCCTTGAATTCTAGCTAATCTGAAGAGTGTTTTGAGTGTTTAGTTGGACAAAATTGTTGGCGAAAAGCCGCCCTTTGTTTGGTGATTGTTGAACTTGTGGCCAAAGCGTTGTGGGCTTACAAGGCGAGACCCTACAAAATCCGAAATACTGCCGTTTTAGGCCCTAAACAAGGTTAGTAAACACGTATTTTTTAGAGGATAGGTAAGCGATTCGGTTTTGATTTTCGAAAAGCTTTTTCGTGTTGTAAGTTTGAAGATTTTGTTGTTTGAAATTTAGCTTGGGATCTGTGAATTCAAAATGACGGCATCTTGCGTTGTTCCTTGCTTCTTTGTTCGGTGGACCGCGGACTTACTCAAGCTTAGTTTGGCTCTTATTCATGGCAGATTTTTCTCTTTTGACAGGCTAGCACTTCCACAAAGAAAGGCCAACAATATCAAGAAGTTTCTGTGCTGTTATCGAAGTGGTTCGAAAGCTAAGGGGCGAGAAAGCATCGGTTGTCGAGTCGTCTTGTCGTTGGTTTGTTCGAGATTCGCCATTTTAACGGAACGCTAGCATTTGGGTGGGTATTTTATCGCTACACTCGCTAATACTCCGCATCGAAAGAAACTCGCTGAATCAAGACCTGTTAGTACTATTTTACAAAGTGTTTTTAAAGAAAGAGACGTTAAAGTCCGTCTATTGTCGTCCAAAGAAGAAGTCTGAGATTGTTTCTTGGCGGCTGCGAGAAGCACGGTATATTCACACAGCCATAAATCGTAAAGAAGCACAACTCACGGAAACCCGTGAAAGAGTCAACAAGTCGCGTCATCACCGATCTCAAAGATCTTGGCGATTTTCGAGGAAAATGTTCTGATAATTTTTGCTTGGAAAAATGGTAAACATTAGAGAACTCATTGATAATCTACGCGCTACAAAGCCGCCCTACGAATGCCCTTTGTGCCAAAAATTCTATAAAAGCTATAGTGGAATCGAATACCATTTGCAGAACTTCAAGCATGATGGAACCGATGCTCCTCTGCCTCCATCATCGTCCAAAAAGAGCAAAGGAAGAGGACGAAAAAGTGTTAAAACAGGGAAAAATAAACGTCCACCGCCATCGCCTCCTCAAGTTGTTGTTCGCGAAACCCTAACTTACGCTCAAGCTCAGCTTATAGTCGAAGTTGAATTCGATGGATCGGCACAACGGATCGGCATCGATGATAGTTTAGAAGTTTTAGAAGAGAAGGGAAATCAAGAACTTGAAAGTGGAGAAGCTACAATTGAACATGCTGCTCCAAAACCACTCTCTAAAACTAAAAATAAATCGACTAAAAATGAAGCCGAAAGAACACCATCTCTACCCAAGTCTGATTTCCTCGACCGAGATGATTTTCGTCACCCAGATGCTCCTCCTCGACCTACGACGTATTTTCGATTCATTGAGCAAACTACAGAAGAAATGGATGAGAATGTGGAATATGACATGGACGAAGAGGATTACAGCTGGTTAGATCTGGTCAATGAGCAGCGCAAGACTGAAAATATCGCCCCAGTCTCACAAGAGGTCTTTGAGAATTTAATGGACAGACTGGAAAAAGAGTCATACTTCCAAAGTCAAACTACATGTGATCCAAACCAGTACATAGATGAGGATGCAGTGTGCTGCATTTGCAATGATGGTGAATGCCAGAATAGTAATGTTATTCTGTTTTGTGATATGTGCAACTTGGCTGTCCATCAGGAGTGTTACGGAGTACCATATATACCTGAAGGCCAGTGGCTGTGCCGACGGTGTCTACAGTCACCATCTAGAGCTGTAGATTGTGTCTTGTGTCCTAATAAAACTGGTGCATTTAAACAAACTGATGATGGCCGTTGGGGACATGTAGTATGTGCTCTGTGGATCCCAGAAGTTTGTTTTGCAAATACTGTGTTTCTTGAACCAATAGATTCCATAGAAAACATCCCGTCTGCTCGCTGGAAACTTACATGTTATATCTGCAAGCGTCGCCAGGGTGCATGTATACAGTGCTTTAAAACTAACTGCTATACTGCATTCCATGTGACTTGTGCACAGCAAGCAGGGCTGTTCATGAAAATCGAACCTGTCAAAGGAGAGAATGGACAGGTTACTGTGCGCAAAACAGCTTATTGTGATGCTCACTCTCCGGGGAGCACAGACCAAGACAAGGATGCTGAAGTTGACAGTGAGGAAAAGGTTTTACCTATGAAAAACAAGCTTGTCACAAAGAATGGTACCTCCAAACGAAGCATCAAAAAGTTTAGAAAACTTTTAGCTGAGAAGAAGACGATGCCTGTTCCAGTTGTGAATATTCCATTCATCCCAGCTCACAGGTATGTAGAATGTCTTGTACAAATAACCTTTATTGGTGCTAACAAAAATAAGTACCCGTGAACTAAATGCAAATGCTTCAGTACCTGCTGTAGCTTTTGTACACATATCTTTAAGTTCTGATGCAAAACTTTGTCTGATTTAGAACATGAATAGATGGAAAGCTAATTTTTTTTTTCACTTTTCATTTTGTATTAAAATCTATGCTAACATTTGAATGATAAGGTTTACAAATATTTGTTTCTAATAATTGCATGTCTTGCCATTTTATTTGTCATTTCAAAGCACAAAAGGAGTTATTGGAGTGATAATTTAGTTCAAATTTACACCATAAATGAGTTGTCTATTTATCCTCATGAAATCTCAAACACTGCCTTATTAAACCAATAACAATAGACTGGATTGTTATTCAGATTTTCGTGTTTTACAATTATGTTTTGTAAATAAGTGTCAATTTTGCGATAAAATTCAGAGCATAAGGATATGGCCAAATCCTTAGAGATATAATCTCCAATGATAATCCATTTTACCTTTGTCTTGTGTCATAATATAAAAGAAATTGTGTAGTTGGATGACATGTTGATTTGCATATCCTAGCTACCCTACAGGTCTTGCTAGTCATAATAGTTAGCCATGTGGTCTAGCTGTAAATCATTTATTTTCATGTTTATTTTGACATGTTTGGTGTTGTGTGTCAATGACAACCAAACATCTTTATCACCCACACATTCTCTCAGATGCTCTCAGATTCCATTATTTCTAAGTGAAATATTTTTGTGGCCTATTTTATACTACTTAGAAAAACAATATATATTTATATTTTAAGTTTTATTTCACTTTCTGTAAATCTAGTGTGTTTCTCTTATAGAAAATGAATTGTTTTTGAGAAAGAAGTTGTAGATCTCTTGTTAAAAAGATCAAAGAATTTAAAATTCATTTCTCAAATTTTAAAAAAGTTTGAACCAAAATTGTTTAGCTGTATTATCAACACTTGCGGTAATACTACCCCAGGGGATTTAACACTTAACAATCCTAGATTGCAGTGTAAATTACAAGATAAAAGCATATGGTATGACAGAGATCAGCATCTTGTTTTTCTCAAGAGCTTTGTGATTATATAATATCAAGTTTGTTAGGTATCCTGACATCTTATAATCCTTTCTTGTGGATTTGTTCTTTTTTCATATTCCAACACCTGTACTTACAACACACGTTTTTTGCCTCTGATAAAAAATTTTGAGGATAAAAGTGCTTGAGGAATGAATAAATTTAACATATTGTAGATACACGTAGAATGTCATGACTTAACACATGCAATTACTTGAGAAAATGTCATGACTTGATAAATGGATTTTTTGTCCTACATTTATTTCAGTCTTTAATTTGCATTTTTCTAATGTCACGTACTTAGCATGAATTTATAATCAAATGATAAATATATTTTTAAATCAGATAAGTTGTGAAAAGCACTTACAAAAATGTGACAATGCTATAGCAAATTGCTTTTATTACTTATCTTTCTTCTATTTTTTAGTAAATATTTGTCTTATCATTAAGAATTGAGCTATATATTTGATATCAGATAAAGAATGTATTCTTTTTATTTTATAAATCAAATGATTGAGCACCAAAAATATAATTATAACATAATTTGTAACAATAATATTCTCTGTATAACCTAGTGCATGCATGGTCTATGTTGTGTATGATAAATTCAATCAAAAGTAAAAATAGTACAGACTGTGTTAAAAAATATTTAATACTGACAGTTTAGCTTGCTATCAATCAGCTGTTAAAAAAACTAGGAATCTCATTATCTGTATTAGACTGGGGGGTAAAATTCCCTCCATTAGCTTCCAACCAGAAAGAGTTCTTTTGAATGAGAAAACTTGTATTTCAGCTGTTAAAGATTCTTCATGTGAAGGTTGTGATGTCTATTGATAGCAAAATATTGACTGATAATTTGAGCATTTTTTGTTTTGTCACTCCAGGAGTAAATTCTAAAACCGTGCCAATACTACCATTTTTGTTCATTCTTTAAACATGAGAATTTTAGGACCTGGGTTTACTGTTTAAATGTTACACTTTTGTCTGTTTTTGTATTATCATGTTTGAGTGAGGAAAAACAAAATAAAACAAAATAAACAAATAAAAAATATATAAGATGTTGTTGCCATACTGTCATGAATGTTTCACTCAATGTCTAGAAAGGTTTCCAGTTCTTTCTCTAATCATAATATAGAAAGTAAATCAGTTTGGAAGCTTTATACTGGCATTAAGGGGCACTCCTTCAGGACTTTCAGAAACATTGAACTTTCATTTGGCAAAGGTGAAAAAAAAAAAAAAAAAGAAAAAAAAAGAAACAGACAAAAGTGTAACATTTGATAAGTAAATCTACATACATGTACGTGCTAAAATCATCATGCTTCAAGAATGAACTCAAATTATTGTTAGTAGTTTGTTGAGCCATCTTCTTTAGAACAGCATTAGAAATTTACAATATACCTTTGATTGTCAACTTTGTTTCTTTCTACAGGCTTGGAAAGATAGTCAGTAGAGTTGCCATGGCACGGAAGGCCCAGTTTGTCCAGTCATTACAAAGTTACTGGATGTTAAAACGTCAATCTAGAAATGGTGTTCCACTGTTAAGACGATTACAAGCTACACATCTTAGCCAGAAAGGAGGTGGAGACGAGGTGAGATTTCCTGAGAGTTTTAGGAACAAACTAAGGTAGTTTAGTCAGTGTGTACCAGATAAATACCTAGGATTAAAACCAAAAGTTAAGAGTTAAGCCTGGAATTATTAGCACTAACTGGGCTTTCAGCAATTTATTCCTGCCTTTATACAAGCAAGAGGTTCTTGGTTTGACTCCTGTATTGTGCAAATCTCATATTCTTGTTTTGACTTCCCTCTAATCTGTATAGCTCGGCATATGTAGCTTTAAATACCCATAGGATGGAACACTGATGGAGGGAGGGGGAGGAGGGTGCACCAGTTGCAGAATAAGAAGGTCATGAGATCTTTCTGCCATCTGCAGTTTCCCATGTTTGTTGTGAAGCCTTCAACTCTATTGCTGCAAAAACGACAGGGTCACAGCACTGCATGTTCACAGCAGGAAATTCTAATGTTTCAAGACATCACGGCACTGACACAGTCACAGTATGGTATGGTCCGCTCCACGTTCTGCTCTAATGTACTCTATTTTTTATTGCAGTCAAGTGAAAGATCTGAGAGGATTAAAGCCATGAAAGAACAGCTGCATTTCTGGCAGAGACTAAGACATGACCTTGAAAGAGCAAGACTCCTGGTGGAACTGATACGGAAGAGAGAGAAGCTCAAACGTGAACATGTAAGCATAATTTATAGATAGCACAGTTTTAAAGTGGGACGACGAAATTAGCACCCTTATTATTTTTATATTTGTTGACATCCTTATAGCATTCATATTAACATGTCAAAGCGATTTTGTCGTGCGATAAATAGAACATCCTCAAAAGGAGCTATTTTCCTCTGCTTTTATCAGCCGCCATTATTCAAACTAGGAGCACTTGGATGAAAATCTATAACGAATGAAAATGACTTGAAACTGAGTCACACCGATAATTATGGCCCCAACTTTCAGCATGAAGCAACATTTTCTTCTTATTTAGAGGAGACGGATAGAAATTGTTAAGTATTTTAGCATCTAAATTTTGAGTAACTGACATCATATGACGTCAGTTACTCAACGCTATTGTTCTCTTAGGTTTTAAACACAAATTTCTCCATGATAATGTGCTTAAAATGCATTTTTTTGGCAGAGAGTAGTAAGTTATTCAGCTATATTCACCTTCAGATAAAAAATAATCAGTTTTCACTCTTCATCAATTTGACCTTTCAAAGTGCCAGATGGATTAATGGCGGACGGCATTTAGATACAATTTAACTCAAAATTTTAGGTATATAATTTTTTCCCAATTTTTTTAACATTGGATTTCTATTTTACTCAACTAATATTTTGATTTTTAATCCAAAAAATCGTCTTTCAAACGGTCAAGATTTCATCGTCATCCCACTTTGATAGTAACTTTCATTTACTTTTGGTATGTAAAGAAACATAAGATTTAATCACTTTTTAATAATTGAAATGAAAACCTCAGTAGCACTAAATTGTTTTAATAGTATTTTATTTCAATCAATTTATCCTTGGAACGTGCACATATAAGATATAAGTTCTCGAAAGATACTTACTGTGGTCACATTAGAACACTTACATGCTCACCAATGTGGTTACTGGTAGTCTCGTACACAGCTGTGTATAGTCTCATCACGTAATGCTCCATGATAGAGCATTATGTGATAAGGTTAAACATGCAGCAGCCTATATCTTGATTTATCTCACACCACAAAGCTGTTGTATTTTGGGCAGTATTCAACTGTCTCTTCCCATGAGACATTGCGATTATTGGCCGTATTTTCTATGGTGTGGGATAAAATAGTTATACAATGCTTTCTCGTGGCACACCAGGGAATATCCCACTTGAACTTGTATTTCTTTGTTTATACACTCACCTAAAGGCTAATTGTGTGCGTACTAGAAGATACAAGTGACTCATGGGATATTCCACGGTGTTCCACTCAAAACCATTGTATAACTAGTATATAGAAGTAATGTTGCATGTTTGTATTTGTCCAGGTCAAGGTAAAACAGCATGTAGTTGACCTACAGTTACAGCCACTAAACATGGTGTTAAGAAAAGCTTTGGATCATATCCAGACTAAAGATCCTGGAGATATATTCAGTGAACCAGTGGACCCCAAGGAGGTACGCCCACTGATTAGAAACTAGACATGTATGGCCCAATATTAACATGCACATTGTATACTATTCATCCTCATAGTTATGGTCGTGGCAGAAATTACTTTGTACCTTGGTTTTTCATTGAACCCTGTAAATATTTAATTTAAAAGAATTATTTTTTATTATAATTATTGGTAATAATGAATTATATTATTCCCAGGTTCCAGACTACTTAGACATCATAGACAACCCTATGGACTTCTCTACTATGAGGTCCAGAATAGAATCCAACTTCTACCACACTATAGACCAGTTTGAAGCCGACTTTAACCTTATTGTAGAGAACTGCATGCAGTATAATGCACCCGACACTATCTACTACAGGGCAGCAATCAAATTAAGAGATCAGGGTAGACCTATTATACGTTCTTCACGGCGACAGGTAGAGAGGGCAGGAATAGACCCCTTGACTGGGTTGCACACAAAGGAAATGCCTACACTTGCTGATAGAGAACCTACAGAAGAAGGTTGGTTTTAAACTCCGTTTAGCTTTTTCTTTCTTTTTCAGGGCCTTTTCTCAAAGTTTTTGTCATCATATTATTGTCATAAGAAATTACTTACTACCACTAAATGCCAAAATTGGTTACCTTGGTGCCAGAGATTTGCCTAGCATTAAACCTGCTTGATAATCATTAGCAAAAATAAATCTCCAGGCTAACTTTATATCTCACCTGTGTTTATGTATATGCTTCCCCCTGCAGTGCTCCCTAATATCTTGCTTTCGAAACTCTCTCTCTCTAGTCTGGTATACTAATGAATGGCATTATTCAAATTACTCTCTCCTATAGATTTCATATTGACTGAAGAGCAGCGAAAGGATATGAGTTTAGAAGAACAACTCAAGGACCTATCAGAAAAACTTGCAATGACTCAAGCTATCAAACATGGATGTATGTCAATTTCATGCATTTTGTGTAGAATTTAAATGTAGATGTTGGCGATTGATACGATTGCCTCTAACTTTGATTTTCAACAACTAATTTTCCTTGTCATGGTGATTTCCAATTCAATCTTGCTGACTTGAACTCTAAGGTATACTAAGTTTTTGTCTATTTGTCCTCTTCAGCTGTGAGAGCAACTAGAGTACGCATGGTACGAAAAGAAATGGCCATTGTAAGAAGAAAATTGAACCAGGTAAGCTATCAATACAACTTATGGTCACATAGCAACTGTTACTGAGGAAGTTCCTACCATTAACGTTTAAGGCTTAATATTGATCTAAAGGTTTGATATCATAAAAAGTATATTTTTACATAACAACTGTTGCTGATGAGGTGGTCTTACTGCACTTCATTAACTTACTAATGTTTGCTTTTTCATGCAAAACAAATTTTTGTTTGTCATTTAATATGCCTACACTACAGCTTTGCTAATAAAGCTGTCTCAAAGACTGTCATATTTATAAGTTTTCTAAGGAGTTGTTTCTCAAGATATCCATCTTAGATAGCTGATAGTCATTTTATTTTTTAGGAGAGAAGACGTTTTTCAGAATCAAGTGGTAAGTTTCCTTTTACACTAATTAAAATGCTGTATTCAACCCCAGACATCCCAGTAGTAGTTTTACTATATTTTCTTATTTGTGACTCTACTCTACTCTTCCCTATTTTTGTGTTTGTATGTCTAAAATTTCATCTGGGTCATCTTCCATTTCAAATGGAAAGATCATCCCATCTCAATTCTGAATAGATCTTTTAACTGATGTGGATGCCATTTTGCATATTGTAATAAATTATTTCAGGCAAATTTTATTGGATGCCCAGGGGGCAAACTGAATTCAGTCATGTTTTTATATATCACGTGAGCTTCCTACTTCCATAGAAGTTAAAGTAATTTTTCATTACAAATCAAACAATTTCTTCAAAAATTCCCTGCATAAGTATTGCCCCAGGGCATTCTATAATATTATTTAAAATTCATTCATTCAAGATGGTATCAGTTAAAAGACTTAGAGTAGATTTCCTATGATTGTGAAAATGGCACCAGACGGTCATGGCCAATAACAGTCGGAATTTTGAATGTTGTTATAGACAACATGGCACTGACATGGCCACGGTATGGCACGGTCAATTTCACACTCATGAAATCTGCTCTATTCACAGGAAAAAATGTCAATTCCCAGCTTGGGTCAAACATGGGGCTTCTCTTGGTCTAACCAGGGAATCCCTGGGAGTCTGTTCTATTTTTACAGGTTTGGGTATTACAGATTTCCCAAGTAAAATAGAACAGATTCCCAGTTTAGACCCAGGGAAACCCCAAGTTGGGAATTGATTGACATGGTGAGGCAAAACACTTGCAAACATATGCAATCAGTGTCAAGGTTTTGAGCTTTGTGTTCTATTGGTAACCAACAAGAGAAACATCAAAATATACTAGACAATTTGTATGTTCATTTTACTCGTCTTCCCCTCTCTATCTTCTATATTTCTGTATTCACCCTCCCCTCCCTATCATGTCTGTTTTGCTGGTACTGGTATGTACCTTCTCTCTTTATCTTATACATCTCTGTGCTCACCCTCCCCTCCCTATCACGTTTTTTAGCCGGTACTGGTATGTACCTTCCCTCTCTGTCTTATACATCGTTGTACTCACCCTCCCCTCCCTATCACGTTTTTTAGCCGGTACTGGTATGTACCTTCCCTCTCTGTCTTATACATCGTTGTACTCACCCTCCACTCCCTATCACGTTTTTTAGCCGGTACTGGTATGTACCTTCCCTCTCTGTCTTATACATCGTTGTACTCACCCTCCACTCCCTATCACGTTTTTTAGCCGGTACTGGTATGTACCTCCCCTCTCTGTCTTATACATCCCTGTATTCACCCTCCCCTCCCTATCACGTTTTTTTAGCCGGTACTGGTAACGAAGATAGACATTCTAAGTCATTCGACGTGTCTATCAGCGAAGATTCTGCCACAGATATTCCACCTAGCAAAAAACAACGTTTAGAAGGCATGAATGAACCAGAAGGAGAAGTGGCAACTGCGCATGCTCCAGGAGCTGTAGCCACTGAACCTAAGGTATCGGCAGACGCGTCTGTCTCTACGGCAACCACGAACCCCAGTCCAGGAATGAGTCGGCGCAGTGGAATCCTGTTCAACAAGGGTCGAAGTCGGGTACGTCGAAACCTGAACGCTAGCAACGAAAAACCTGCACTTGATATCGCGCCAGTCCCGAATCACGTCCTTCAGCCTGTCAATCACGAGAAAAACACCGAAATCACGGCCACGGAGTCCCAAGTCACGCAGAATCACAGAACGGATGTCACGCGTAATTCAGACGTCTTTTTAGATGAGAAAAACCCAGTGCGTGAACCCACCCATAAGTGGCGTAATGACAGCTTGAGCAGCAATGAAGGGACCTACACACACAGAAAGCCTTATAAGACAGAACTGGGAAAGCTTATTGAAGACGCTACTTCACCCTTGTACGAGTCTCATTCGGATAAACATGGCTTTGCTTTTACTAATGGTCTAAGGCAGAGGAACTATCGAACATACACTAGCGAATCTGAATCAGATAACACTGAAGTCAGGGCAAACGGCGCCCGACAACGACGAAAGGCAAGACTCTTCTCTTCTATCTCAGAAGACGAACAAAGTACAACAGATACGGAGGTCAGTGCGATGGAGAACAGGGCGGTAAATGGACCCGTTGAGGAGCCAAAGAAAAAGAAACGACCAAGGAAAAGTACTATTGATTCTGATATGGATTTGACACCTTTAGAACCACTGGAGCTTGTGTGGGCAAAGTGTCGTGGGTATCCTTCGTATCCGGCATTAGTAAGTACATTGAGTTATATCAGTTGTTATATCTAATCTAAGTGGAACATTATCTTCATGGCCCGGAAAAAAAGACGCGCAACACAGCTGCAGCGTGTGTCCTCGCCTGCAAGTATTGTGCGCAGCTGTTGCAAGGGCAGACAGAGTGTATATCTGTGTTACGCGCAATGCTGTAGAAAAAGTCGAATAGTGTATTAGGGCCTTAAGTCAAGTATGCTACTTCATAGCCCGATTGTACGTGGCTTTATACAATGGACATTTCCAGAGTTTTCCAGAATTCATCATGATTCAGCGCGCGCAAGCGTGTTCATGGCTAAATGTATTCACCTTCCCGGAGTTTCCCAGAATTCTTTATGATTTGCGCGCGCAAGCGAGGTCAGGGGACAAAAATATTAAGAAATGATGGCATTTATCGGGAACTCTTGCATTTATATGAGAAAAACGTTGAATATGTCATAACAGAAGTGGTAGAAACTTTAGAGAATTTCTTCAAAACCATTCTTATGAACATATATCGGAGTTTATAGGTACTATAGTCGTTTTTTGGCGAATTTTTCCAGTGTATCTAAGACTTTCTTTAATAATTTTGTCCCCTGACCTCGCTCGCGCGCGCTGAATCGTAATGAATTCTGGGAAACTCTGGGAAGGTGAATTTCAATTTCGTACCCACAGCCTGCGTTCCTCTTGGTCAGCGACCTTTCGTTTCTCGGTCGCTGACCAAGAGGAACGCAGGCTCTGGGTACGAGATTGAATATATTTAGAAATGATAGCATTTCTCGGGAATTCTTGCATTTATACAAGAAAAACCGTTATGTAATTTTAGAAGTAGTAGAAACGTTAGAGAATTTCCTTACAGGTCTTCTTATGTACTTTTATCGCAATTTGAAGGTACTACACTCAATTTTTGCTGATTGGTTGCTTTAATATTTTTACTCTGACCTCGCGAGCGCTGAATCGTAATGAATTCTGGAAAACTCCGGGACAGTTCATGGATAGTACCACCAGCGGGCCCCCTGTGCTAGAAGTTGCCCGAGGGTTGAGTGTGTAGAAGAGGGGTACAAGTAGAACTGTGAATTAACTTATATGTGGTAGGCTGAGAAGCATTTCTCCATTCTGAGGATCGTATCCAGTTAGAATAGATTTCCTGAAGAAACGAAACGCGCGCGCGTGCGGTGTGCAAATTTAGAACACGCGGGGATTGATCAGAACACGAGAGAAGTGTTAAGAGAAGCACGAGGTGTAGCCGAGTGCTCTAAATCTGCACACAGCACAGCGAGCAAGTTTTCTATTTCTTTTATAAAATACAACAATTGTTTTCAAGCATATTTAGAATTCATTTACACTGACCAAAAATTTGAAAAGTGCGCGCGTGCGTGCTGTGTGCATATTTGGAGTTTGCAGTATACGCGTCCTTCGGCCAATGAGAGCGCGCGTTATATGATGGTTATTTCATAATTGTTTCTCTGATACAGTGATTTCTATGACAGTGAATATAACTAGTGTTTTGTATTGTTTATCAGATAATAGATCCCAAGATCAAGAAAGGACTAATATACAACGGTATTCCCATTCCCGCCCCACCTGATGATGTTATGAGACAAAGGTCTGTTACTGATGACTCGCTGTATTTAGTTCTATTCTTTGATACAAGACGGACGTGGTAAGTCAAATAAGCATGCATGCATTTTTATATCTAATATATTTTATATCTAGTCCGGAAAGTATAACCAGAAGACGCGCGTCACGTGACGTGAGGTGGTGACCTCTTTTGAACTATTCTTAGTAGAGTATTACAAACGTGAGCCACTTGGAAGCTAGTCTCCCTCGCAGCCGTGTTTAGTCTTGTCACGCAACTCCCCATCGATGGAGTGCAACATCAAATTTAGGGTGCGCATGCAGTCTCATCCTTCTGGTTTTGCTCTCTTTCTCTAAAATGACATTCTCTTTTTCATATCACCGTTCACATATTGGGAATCTACTTTATAACTTTATGACTGAGTGAAAATATTTGACTTGTTACAGGCAATGGTTACCTCGTCACAAATTAGAATTACTAGGAATCGATAAAGCCAGAGACGAGAGTAAACTACTCGAAGGCAAAAAGCTCTCAATGAAGAAGTCTTTACAACAGGCTTATGAGCGAGCCATTATGCATAGGAATCAAGTAGAGGCTGGTCGACGAAACATGCAAGGAGACGTTGAGGAAGACGAGCTCAGTGAGAATGGATTTGACTGAGGAACATCTCGCATTTGTAGATAGTTATTACCTTTACATACTTGTTATAGACCAGATTTCATATCAGTGAGAAACTGGTACCACTGTACTTCTAGTGTAAATTCGTACCACTGGCTTGTTTCTCAAAGCGCACGTGGCACGTATCGTAACGTAATTTACGTATCGTATCGTAACGTAATTTACGTATCGTATCGTGACTGTCAACTAACAGGTATGCTCATTGGTAGCCTGCATATCCTGGCTGTCAAGGGAGGGGAGGGAAGGGAGCCATGCTGGCTTGTATATTGGAGAGCACGAGCACCTATAAACTTGCTCGTAAACCGACTCAAAACTCATGGAAAGAGCGCGCGCGCGCTTCGAGAAACATCCGAAAACTTTATCGTGAGGTGAAGGGACTAGAGCAGATTTTGTATGTGTGAAACGTACCGCGCCGTACCGTAACCGTATCAGTGCCGTGATGTCTATAAAAACATTCGAAATTCCTACCGTTACCGTGCCGTGTCATGACCGCGCCGTTTTCACAGTCATACGAAATGTACTCTAGTTAGGGGGCCCGTTTTTCGTAAGACCCGATAACTTTACGGGACCATTAAGTTACGGGAAATAACAACGCGAGTGCGTGAGCACCCGTTAACGTAACTTGCCTGTAATACTGTATTGGGTAAGTTAACGGGCCCGTAGACTTATCGCGTCTTTCGAGTAACTCGTCCAAGGATTGGTCGTATATATATTTGCTGTATCGTATCCGTATTGTACATCCGTACCGTAGACTTTTCACTCATACGAAATCTACTCTATTCAACTGCTCATCTGTAAGCTTGCATGCTTTTAATTCTCATAGTAATGCGACATTTTTCTCAACATCCGAATATCCTTCATTAAATTGTAAATTACTCGTCCGCAAAATCATTATACTAATCGCCATCATTGCTATAATAGTATCACATAAACTGCGTATCGTAGAGCATCCAATATATTTTATGAACTGAGTGCTCTTTTTTTACTAAGACAATCTCTACCTAAAGGTTTTCAAACCGTTTTAATCACCGTTCTTACTCTTTCGTCTCGCCATATCGAAGTATCAGCTCTTTACGGGTGCAAGGACCGACCACGCCCTTTTACACCACAGGGAGCCCAATCGTAAATTGAAGTTCCCTCTTATAAATAGATGTATATATGAATGAAATTCAGAGCGTATGTATGGTTACATCAATTTGTTGTATATTGTATGCACCTAATTCAGTTCTCGTTAGCACAATCGTTCATCGCAGTAAAACTGTACTGTTAGTGGCTGCAATTTTTTAAGAAAGTTTTTGACTACAAATTGTATTTAAAATGGGGGTCAAGATTATGGATATTTGTGTTGTGAAATGTTTGTTTTTTAATGGACTCTACTATAAACTAGTGTCAAAAGACTAGTCTAAGCACTCGTGAAATTCTACGCTTGAACATTTCTAGACGTGTGGTTTTTGAATAAATATACAATAGAAATTGAATCATTGTGTACTTTTGTGAATTTTCTTGTATTCCGTCTTCACGTTTAAGTTTACGTTTCTAAACGCATATTGTTTAGCCCTTCCCGTTCAGGCCTGTCGTCCACACCACACGTAAACGGCTAACGCGCTAACAGTAATTAAGCGCATGATTTCGAAAATGCTCTCCAAAGTGGATATTTTTGAAACCATGTTTACTTGTTTCCGTCTGGCCACCCGTGAACGCATATTTTCAAAAACGCTGACATCGCAACAATCAATGCTTACTAAATGAAGCGTTCACCATTTTTAACAAGTTAAAGCGTTTTCGTGGATCTAATCGCATAAAGATATACGAACGTAAACGAAACCCTATTCGAGTGGACAAATCGTGTACAAACGTAAGCGCATATGGACGGGGCACGTCTTTAATTAAGAGACAATTATTTGATACAAGGGATAGTGATTGGCTTTTCCCTGTTTTAAACCAATTATAAAAAGTATTTTTGATATCTGGCCCGTACGACGGCAAAAAGGTAAAAGTACCCATTTCCAAATTTCCATGAACACACCATTAGAGGGACATAAATTAAGGAATTCACACCACTATCAAAGAAGAATAGCCCTAATTGGCATAATATGTGGTAATGTCTCTACCGAGAAAAAGCTTAATCATAAAAATCACCTTCACATTTTTAAAGTTTGCATTATATACACCTATTTCAATAAATGTTGTCGGTCAAAGCCTACGCGACTCACCCGAAAGGAAGCATGGGTAAAAATTACTAAAGCTGTAAAACTACGAAAATGTCCACACCATAATTCAACTTCAGCTTACAATGACCTAATACATCAAAGAGCTTCATTTGCTGATGCTAAAATCAAGACCAATGCGAAAAAGAGAGTGAAATTTTGCAACTACCCATACTCCTTTTCGGTCTAGTCGCGTAGGCTTGAGACTTCTCATACGACAACCTTTTTTGAAATAGGTATATATGGGTGGAGAATGAGTGTCTCGGAAAACCAGACTTCAAATATTATTTGACATTTTTATTAGATTCCAGTTTATCTACATTTCTTACTAATAGCTATAAATGAATTACAAAATTATGAATACTTACAAAAATAACTTTGCAACATTTGAACAAATATTCCGCGGCCAGTATTACACAAAATGTGAATGAGTTTCTCCATTAGGATAGCATAGAAGGGAAAATTAAGGCCAAGTAGGTTCTCGCAAAACTGCGGCTGCGTAGGAGACTACGCCGATCCCTGATAATGGAAATCTTGTGTTTATGTGCATGCACTTTCTCTTACTCAAGCGGACTTAGCTTCCCCCATATTTACATGCAGCCTTGTTCCGATCCCGTTCTTCCCTCTGGAGAATTTTGTTCACATGCACGTTGATCTATAATAAGATAATCCGCCTTGGCGTAAATAGTGCTACGGTTTGATAGCTCCTTTAGCAGACAAACGTTTCACGCTTACGATTTAATGTCCCGATATGTAAAGGGCTCTGCTTAGACGGGCGAATGTGCCACACAACATGCAGGCCTGACACGTTAGTTTGCTTTATAGGGGCTAAACGCCCGGACGATTGATGCAAATTTTCTCACAACATTGCGAGCAACAGCATGGACATGATTTTTCACCGTGTGTCCCTCTCTGCGACGTTGCGCGCAACAGTTTTCCAGTTCATTATTGTGCATACGAATTGCACCGTGTAGCGAACAAATTATGATGGCAATACTTTGTGTTACAGATATGATCTTTGAAATCTGTTTCGCGCTAGGTCACAGCAAAATATCATCGTATTACTTTTTCAAAACGATAACTCTACACTCGCGCAATGTTGCAAGAAAAATTGCAGCGTGTATCCGGTCTTCAGGCTAATAACTATAAATTATAATAATATTTACAATAATGATAGCGGAGTTATTAATATGATAACCCAGTTCACTATCAACTAATTCCACAGCTCAGTCCTCCAGAGATTTCACAAAACTTGCGTAACTTACGACCGAGTAGTCGTATGCAACAAACATCTTTATCGTAAACTAAATGGAATTTGTACGAAAACACTCCATTATAAGAGATGCATGAATTTAATATCAAAGGCAATAGATTTCGGAAACGATAAAAATATAGCTGTTATTCCTCAGAAAAATCGATCATGGTTTTAGATTTACGAGTACTGGTGAGTGAATAGAATAAATTTCGTATGAGTGTGAAAACGACACCGCACGGTCACGGCACGGTTACGGCGAGAATTTCTAATGTTTTTATAGACATCACGGCACTGACACGGTCACGGCACGGAGCGACACGTTTCACACGTACTCATACGAAATCTGCTCTAGTCTACTTACAGCTAGCCGCACAAAACCATAATCAGGGTTTTGTTCGGCTAAACGCAGGCTGGTAAGTTAAGTAAGCTTTTTGAAACGAGGCCAGATCAGTTGAGAGAGATTTATTCTGATTTTCTATTTCACCAATTCTGTTCCTGAAATGTTGCAAAAAATTAAGAACAGAATGCGTAAAGCAGTAAAGCTGACATGACGACCAGAGCTATAACGATGCGCGAGGTATTTTCATTAACACGCATGTCATTTCATGAAAACACTTCGATCTGCGTTAAACGTTGGCGTAGCACAACTCGGCATGCGCGGCTGCGTAAAAAATTGTCTGCAACAATGTGAGTTCAAGACCGTTAAAATTATAGCCACGCGCTGTGTTTTACTACGTCAACTGTACTCTTAGAGTAGATTTCGTATGAGTGTGAAAATGGCACCGCACGGTTACAGCACAGTTACGACAGGAATTTCGAATCTTTTTATAGACATAACGGTACTAACACGGCACGGCGCGGTCCGTTTCACACTCATACGAAATCTACTCTAACGCAACATTGTTACGGGGCGCTATGCGTTGTAACCCAGTATAAAACATGGTCTCAATTAGACAAGAGTTTGCTTTCAAGGAAGATCTGTACAAAGGACTCCTACTCATATCAGTCTAACGCCTGCAAAATTTAAACCAATGTTTCCTTGGGAAACAATACTAAAGAATACTATAAACAAGAATATATTAAGTTGTTGGAGCGTCTATGAATACAACCTCTCTTGTAAACACGCAGTTATAGTCTCTTGAGACTTGGAACTTTTGTTCGACCCTGAAATATGGACATGAAGATGGACGTTAGTGAAGGCGTAATCATAAGTCTTTCGAGAAACAGGTCCCAGCTGATCCGACCTTCATGTGTATGCACATAAAACATAAAGGCGTGGTCAACAAGTCCAGGTATGCATCTGACCAACGCTTCCACACACAAGAAGCATTCGTAAGGGACGGACCATTAGATTTTTGAGAGGGAGGGGTGGGGGTTTGGGCAATAACTAAAAAAAAATATAATGGTCCATTCCTAAGGAACTATCATGATTACCTGACCAACGCTTCGTTTTCTCTTCCAGCAGTCAGGATTGACCTTCTTATGTTCTTCAGCTAACTGCTTGGCTTCAAGGACGTATTGGTTCCGTTCCTCGGGTTTCATGGACTTCCACTGGTCACCAAGAATCACACTTATGGCTCTGTGCACAATAAATAACCAACATTCAAAATTATTTTTTTCAGTACGATTGCTGAGTGTCCTTTGACATTTCTGTTATGTGATGTGATATATGATTTCTGTTCACTACTAGTGATCAAACAGATGTTGAGCTACTGGGGATTAAGCAACAACAATACTTCAAACAAGAGGACTCCATCGGAACAGTGACAGTAAGGCTCGGACATAGATACAACTTTTCCTGTAATTTTTCTGCAACATTGCACTCAACACAGAATTGTATCGTGTGTCAATCCTTGCAATAGTTGTACATGCACCACGTTGCACACTGCACTTGTAGTGAAATAATAGTTTTACTTTTGCAATATTGCGCGCAGTTTCCTACGTACGTAGCCACAGTTTGCGTCGTCACGCAACGCTTACTACACAAACTACGGTACGTTGTGTAGGAGACTACATTGCTCGTAACTGCTGCACGGATGGGCACGCGATGCAAAAGCTATTGCGCGCAACTTTAGATGAAAACTGACATCGTATTTTCCTAGACTTGAGTTTGTCTTTGCTTAAAAATCTTCCTACCTGTTGTCTTTACCAGGGTGTGCCTTAGTAATCTTTAACCTGTATTTCTTTGCAAACAACATAAACGCGTTCATTGGACGTTTATTCAACTGTTGGATATCTGACGTCGAGTTTTGAACGATGGACTGGACTGAGGGTAGCCTGGATTGACGCGATCTGTGTTTTTGACGATCCTGTGTAAGGATAGAATATAAAACTTATCAGATGACTGAAAACATTCACTAATGTATCGTATATTTTACCGTTCATTGTTTCTGCAAAGCTTTTAGTGTCGTACCGATTTATACGTTGAGCATGACCATATACACTAAGTGTTCAGTTATACTATATATTAGGATATCATTTTATTGTCTCTGCAAGGCTTTTTGTGTCGTACCGACTTATACGTTGAGCATGACCATGCGCACTAGGTATTCAGTTGTTATTCGGTTATACACCATACATTGTGATGTGGTTTTATTATTACTATATGCATTTTGTCATACCGATTTACAAATATTTTATTTTACAGCTCATTCTCGCCGATTTTTATCACTCACCTTAGCCATGCTGCTTAAAGTTAGGGCGGCATTCGAATCCAGATCGGTGAAGTTGAACCTAAAAACAAAGAGTAAATTTAAAAAATATATATCTGCATGCTGTTACATGCAGCAGAAAAACGCATTCGATATTTTTTCTTGAAATTATAAGGCGGTATTACATGAGCTTCTTGTCTTAACCAATCGATCAAGTTTTGTACCGCTTATATCTCAAGATAGAACGCGAATTTATAGAACGCTCGACTCTCAACTCTTGATTAGTCTCGACACGCGACACTCGACAATTAATCAACGTCAACTTCAAACGTACATGTTGAAACTTCTTCCCATTCGTTTATCTTTAATAACAATCGGATATAGGACTCTTTTATAAGCTCTCATGATCAATCTAAACTGTCGACACTCGATAACATCAATTTCAAACTTACATGTTGGAACTTCTTCCCATTCTTTTAGCCTTCAAAACAGTAGGATGTGATGATGGAAGACAAATATCGCCTTTCGTCAACATCTGACAGACCATATTGTACTTCTCCAGTGTTCTTGAGGGCTGGAAAGAGCTCCATCCTTTGTTCTTAACAAAGAAGGGATGGTCGCCAGATACCTCAGCTCGTAAGCTTGGCAGATTCGCAGATGTGGAAGAAAAGTAGGCCAAAAATTCCTATAAACGAAAACACAGAAGTAGAAACAAATTATTTCATGGTATTGCTGTAATAATGTTTAACAGTAATCAAAGGGTCACTTAGATGGAAATTGAGTTGGAAACATGACTTGAAACTCGGGAAATTTATCTATAGTCAGCTGATAGATATTCACCAAGCAATATACAGCGTATTTTCTTCAAATTCAAATGAGACGGAGAAATCAAGTATTTTAATATCTAAATTGTGAGTAGATGAAGTAGTTTAAAACCGAAATTTATGTGCTTAAAATGAAGAATTTTGAGGATAATAGGTTATGTTCATCTATATTCATTATCTCATTCAGATTGTTTAATTACTTCAAATAAAAATAATCAGTTTCCAATTTTGAGCGATCTTCACAAAAGTGCAGCTATTTAAGGTATATACTGGTAATGGTACATGATTTGAGAAGTTCATAAGCCTCGTTGAATCATTTGAATGATATAATTTGTTTCTATTTCATGAAATTGAAAACTTATCCACTATATATCATGTATCTGTTTTAACACGTACTCGCACATTTCGACTTTTGCGCGACAGAACGCAGCATGGGCGCACACGTTGTTTTTCTTTTCCAACGAAGAAGATCTTCAGTACGTGATCAGATCAGACCTCCTTTGACCGACTGAATTTGTTGGTTAAACGATGTTTAGAGTTTAGGAGTACAAGTACTCTTTACCCGGATTACCATACCTGGATGAGCGATTTCTTAGTCTCCGTCCATACGTTGAAAACGTATACTTTTTTTCGCGTTTAGATCTTCCGTCAAAAGAAAATGATGAAAACGCTCACCGAAAACGTATATTTTTCGACAACGCTGACGTCATAACACTATTTAATGCTTGTCAAAGAAGCGTCCACCATTGTTTACAAGTTATTAAAGCGTTTTCGAAAAGTAACGTTACACTCATTACTGAAATTCATGCAGACACGCACTGAAGATAAAAATAGACTCGCCTCAGGAGAGCGCATAATAAGAGTACACGTACGCACTTGCCACGTGACGTGACACGTTACACAACGAGCTTTTTTTCATAAGATTGCGTTGCGAATCTTACCGTGTCATCAAGATGTCCGACAACATGGACGATTCTCTCACACGAAGTAAGCTTTAGCCCATCACTGGGATCGCAAACGTTGGGTATATCATCATTTCCAAGATCCTCTGCATACTTCCATTCTTCATCACCTTCCAACTGTATTCTTGTTCCATCTAAGAAACAACTCCATGCTGTGGGTGGAGGTGTGGGGTATCTGTACGCTGTATGGGTGGGGAGGGGAGATGTGGCACTTGAATCACTTTCTACACTTGGTATGTTGTAGTCCTGAGAGAAAGTATAAAACAGAAAGAATAGTTCAGCGAGGACGCATAAGGGGCAATCTTGCCTATCTACAGCCACTCCTACAAATGTTTATCCAATTTCGGACCAAGTAATTAACTTCTGTTGTCTAAGAATTCAGCCCTCAAAATAGCAGTTTGATCATCTTTCAATTGGTCTTGCTTCGTTTACATAAAAAGTACATCGAATTTACCGTTAAATTGCGAAAACACTGCGTGCTCGAAGTACATATAAACGCTTCTCATTCAGAATATTCAGACTGTTGTGAAAATGGCCACCTAGTTAACTCGTGGATAGCCAAACCATTTGTTACTAGCATGTACTGACACAACAGATTCTCTCCTTCAATCAATGTTTCCTGAATTTTTTTTCGCAAATCGATCGTTATAAATTACTGAACCCATCTTTGTTTTCTGCGCTGTGGTGGTTACACATGTGACGTACGTCACGTGGTCAGAATTGATAAACAATAAGACAACAGTTGTCTCATTACCTTGACCGATTTTCACGGTAAAATGTGTGTGTCTTGTCGTGTTTTCAATGGCAGACTTCCAAAGGAAAGCATCTTTTGATCGCTATATCAAGTCTGAACGGGTTTTGGTAGACAAAACAGGATTTCGTTTTTGTAGTTACAAAAAGTACGACGAGTAGCTGTGCACAGAAGAGTGGCAGTTTTTGTTTTTCGTGATTGTTCGTGATTTCGTAATTTCGTAATTTCGTAATTTTGATTTCAGATCAATATTCTGAGTACGTGCGCTTTGCTCAGTAATATAATACTGCTGCCTTTGAAGCAAAATTTGCATAAAAATTAACAATACTTTTAAGGTTAACGTTTGCTAAACAGAAACACAAAAATTTGAAAACCGTTTAATACCTCTACACACCCAATATAGAAGAAGATAAATAATAAATCCCCGAATTCCTAAAACTGTTATTTATTGAGTAAACTGATCAAAGAATGCAACGCTTGAATAACTTACAATGTCTCGGGGATCCCCCGGACTTTCTGCTTCGCTTGCAGAACCATAAACTTCCTGAACTAATGGACTCTGAGGGCCTGTCGCAAGAAAAGCGAACTCCTCCAATAAAGAAAAGTCGTTGCTTTTACTGAGGTCAAGTGCTGGTGGGATGGTCTTGGGCGGTTTTGTCCTTGCTGTCAAAACAAAGTATATTCTTTAGTACTGATCAATACTTTCGGGCATTCCCCAAAGGCCAAGGTTTTCAAGAAGTTCTACAATTATATGTCTTAACAATCAATCTTAGATTGAGGCCTTCATCGAACGAACTTTCTTCCGCGAATGTTTGATAAGTCGGTGAACATGTGCTCGCTCTTCTATGTCGATTTCCACCGAAAACATTCGCTTTTTAATTAAAAATTGTATCACATTATATTAATTATACCTAGTTCTCTAAATTGTCTCTTTAATTTCTAAATTCTTCCCCGGCTTTCGTCACCCAAATAACCAGTGTTTAGACTTATTGTATTACGCTCCTAGTTAACATGCAATCAGAAACTGAAATTTCAAGTCGTTGAAAAAAAGTTTCGAGAAATACTAAAAGAATTAGGACGCTTTGCTCAAACGTACAGACTTCACTCGTGTTAATTGCGTTGACCAGTCTTGTAAAACCTCAAACTATCTCACACATCGTTGTGCCACAAAATGTTTCAAGACAACTAATATAATAATGTATATTCTTCTCTTCTTTCCTACCTTCATTAAATAAGCCACTCATTTTAATGTACTCTTCGTCAGAGTGCGTCCTCTCGATGTGGTACTTCAGTCCGTTAGAACTCTTGAAAGACTTGCGACAGTGTGCACACTGGAAAGGCTTTTGGTTAATGTCCTGCATTGGCTGCATATCAACTCTGCGATCAATCAAAAAACAAACTTCATTACTCTTCTTGACAAGATTGGAACAGAAGAGACACTATGTAGATCAACTTCACTGTTTATCCGCGCCTAGTCAGCTCCGTCAAACTCGGAGCCTCGTTGACTGGCCTCAAGAACAAATGATGGATGGGAATAAATAGAGGCTGACGAATCAACAGCGCGGGAAAAGGCTTGTATACGCAAGCGCGCGCTTTTGTGTGTCTGTGTGTGTGTTGATCAGACCACAATGCGTAATCGGGGCGGGATGTGACATCATTTTAGAACGCACGCCAAATGACTGACACAACTAGATATGTTGATTGCATATTGAAGTGATATCAAACATACTGATGTAACGTTTACACTCGCTCAAACTATCAGAGATAGAACTAGATTTATTCAAATTATCCTTCACGTAAATACTGAGCTGAGAAAAAATTCATTTGAGTCAAAAGTACAGAACATGGAGGACACACCCTTTCAGTCCACTCACACACTCACACACACATAAATTTTAAGCAAATACAATGTCCAGTTGTAGTTGAATTATTTTGCTCAATGAAGATCTAGAACACAAAAACTGCCCGGCCATTATCGACGCAAGTTTCCACCCCAAACAAATATTAGTATTAGCATTTTTGATCACTAAATATTAAAGTAAAAAGAGTAATTAGTAAAATTTTGGATTAAAATGCGAGCGAACATATAGTAAGGCCGCAAGTTCGATCAACACTGGTCGAAGTTTACAGTCTAATTTGTATTTCATATATTTTTTTGATGGCCGCCAGAGAATGGCTGCATAGAATCCAGCCAAATCTAGTTAGCTCTTGAATTTCTAATCTCTACTTCAGGTTTAAGCAGAAACAATCGAAAAAGGACTTCCAGCCCAGAAGACCAAATCCCGCAGTTAAGGTTGAAGCCCGTAAATAATATAATTATAAAAATAATATTTTTACAAATACAGAGTGAATAGATCAGTTATAAGCTAATTGACTGAGTTTGACTCAAAGTTTCATACTTCAAGAAGGAAAACAAAACAATATTCTACGTTTGTCATGTAGTTTGTGAGCAAGCCAGGAAGTCTGAAGAGTAATCATGACTCAGCATTGATCAAGGATATATATTCGGCAAGGTTTGACTTAAACTAAATTACCTCTTTCAACCATCACTTTTTATTGAGAAACTCAACAACAATGTCAAATGAAGTCCTTAATTCGAGACTATACTGATTTATATTTTGATCCAAAACTATTGCAGTCCGAATTTTAATTTACTTCATTCAGTCCTTGCCTGCCAGTTCCTGTATATTTTAATGAAAGTCTCCCATCGTGTTTCTATGGTTTACACCTTCGATCGAATGGTTTCTTAACAATGACTGAGTTTGAAAACTCTATAATATAAGTTATATATATACTAATTTTTCTTAGAATTTTCTAAATGGTGAATTGTGAGTATAATATTTGAATCGAAAAATAATTCTTGTGCAGCTGGACCAGAATCGATCGTTCCATTGAAACGCAGGTAATCGCGTACAACAAACAGGATGTTTGGCTTTTCAAGAAGGCAGTCACTACATTCATATTATTGCTTTTGTATGCATATCTTAAAACGATATTATGTTTAGAACGAAAACAATTTTAAAGAAACAATAATAATGTTAGCTATTACTATATTGATATGTATTAAAATAATTGCAATGTGCTTACTTGAGAAGTCGCGACGATTGTGAAACCATCGGCAATATACGAGCTGCACCTTCTTGCATAGTCTTTCGTTACATCTCTGTTCGTTTAAATCATCGTTAGCGGAAGACGAGTTTACAGTCACGATTTGCTTCCTTGTATTTATTTCCTACAGATATTAGCTAACGCTAATTTTTTCTTTTCTTATAATACTCTCGTATGAAATTAAGTAAATTATGATTTGGTGGCCTTGCAAAACTACATACATTCAGTATATTACACTTAACTGCATTGCTAGCAAAAACTGACAGGTCAAGACAAGCTTTCTTTCCTGCAGCATTATGGTGAAACGGAATTAATTTTTGTTCGATAAAACACAGGAAAAGACATGACATAGTATTATGGAATTCGAAAACCGGATTTCTGTACTGTGGTTTGACCATTCAGGCGAATAGGAAGTAACGAAAATGAAAGTTTAAGTTGTAAAAATATCGTACTAGGAATTTATAATTTCAGAAGTACTGATTTCGGTTTCTGTGGCGGGAGCTGTGTTTCTCTCTAGGACGATACCTTGATCTGTTCCTTAAAGCACGGATAAGCTGGTACAAGAACTTGGCCTTCGAACAAGAAATTGACACCAATTTGTACCGTTTGTGTTCAGCCTGTAGTTAGAAGAAATTTCGCTTTGAATGAGCTAGTTGTACCGGCTTTGGATGCGAGCCACAAATAAGTATATCGTACAGTTATCGACATATAGATATGTCTCTACAATGACTGTAAATTTAATACTTTATAGTCAAGGAATTTAAAAATAGTTTGGTGGAAATCATTATTAGATCTAACTGAGTTTGAATGAATTGAAAATCAATGAAGTCAGACATGTGTGAACTTGTATAATGGGTCTAAAAGCGCTTACCTTGCAGCTTTTTGGCGGGATCCTCGGAAAACCTTTCAACTACATCAACATAATTACTCATATACGATTTGTCAACAAAAATGTTTAAGATTTTTGCGGCGTTTTCATCGATTTAAGTTTCGTCCATAACAAAATCATATTTTCATTCATCAAGCACAGTTCTATGTATATATAAGTATCTTGACTTTCATTGTTTGATTGTTGTTATAGCCTGCATCTGCCTAACTAAGGACAACCAATCAAGATGCTCTATCCAGTCTGGTGTAGCGAGCAAGCATCGGCATGTCTGGCTGATAAAAATCAAACTTCAAAATTTCCCCCTCAAAAATGAAACAAAAACCCTTCCATCAATGTTTTCAGAATTAATGACAATTTGACATAAAAATTGGGATTTATTTATTTTAGTTTATCGGTAATTATAGCTTCACGAAGGATTAAACGTTGAGGCAACGTAAGTTAATCGCTTTGACCGAACTATGACGTCATTAGGTGTATCGATGCATGCATTTATGTACAAATGTCAGTTGTTTGACTAACCCATACCAATTTTCCTCCTTTTGTCATGTTAATTTTAAAGGAATATTGAAGTGTCAGTATTAGTAAACGTTTCGCCAAAAGTCGCACGAAGTCTTGAGGAAGTTAATGGTATTTTGACTCTGAGTCATTCTTGCACGCAAGCTTAGAGGGAAATGTTTTAGAATTTCGTTACCCGTTACATCACGGCCCTCACATCACGGATATGCAGTAACGCCGATATGCGTTTTTACGTCTTAACGCTTTTAACTTGCGTGTTTTGATGTTCGTTGAAAATGTCTGAAAATGAAACTTTTAGTGTCTACGATTAACTTTTATTCGTTTATCATATATTAATTCAAACATGTCGGAGGTTTCGTCGTTAAAGTTTATTCATTTTCTTTCATTTTTTCTGTCTTTATAGACATTTACAATTAATTGCTTTGAGTTTGATTTTGTTTTCGTTGACCTCGAATTGCGAAATAGTTGTGATATAACTCGTGGATGCGTGAAGCGTGAAGCGTACTCGAAGCGTAAATTCAACGCAATATTTGTACAATACCTTAACTAGAAAACTTTGAATTCATGGCACTATAGTTTTAAAACCCTGCTGTGATCTGTTGTAAAATTCCAGCCTGAGAGAATGGAGTCTCATTTCAGTTAATTCAAAACAAACCCAAATTCTCCAGATACATGTTTATTTATATATGCGGTTTGTATGTATATAGTGTATTTGTTCACTTGGTACTTATGTTAATAGAATATCAAAAGGCTCGATCATGAAAACTGTGCAGTAATCACTGAAATAGAGTATTTTCGTATGACTGTGAAAACGTTACCGCACGGTCACGGTAGGAATTTTGGATGCTTTTATAGACAGCAAGACACTGACACAGCCACGGCACGGCGCGGTCCGTTTCACACTCATACGCCAATCTACTCGAGCTAGACTAAGTATGTATGTTTGACTGTGGATCGCTGCGTCTGTGGAACTAATATAAGGCCTACTATGTATACACCCTAAAGAAGCCGTACCTTTGGGCAACTTTAGGCGACTTAGCGCAACTTTGGGCAACTTAAGGCAACTTTGGGCAACTTAGGGCAACTTTAGGCGATTTAAGCAAAAATTGGCCAAAAAGTCAATTAGTCTCCTTCGCAGCCGTTATTAGTCTAGCTCGACCGCAGGGGAATGGGAGCTAGACTAATATCGGCTGCGAAAGAGGCTAAAAGTCCATGGGACTTGCGAGTTTTTGCGATTTAAGGCAACTTTAGCAACCGGTGTAGGCCTTGGAATATGTATATTTATCCCTAAAAGTTGTTTCAAAAAAGTCTTTTGTTATCGGATTTAACTTTTTCTTTTTCTTTTTGGAAAAAATGGATATCTGTGTGGTGAACATTATAGACTGAATCATTCCTCGGATCTTAGCTAGTTAAGCACTTGCCCGCAAATGATTGGTTAAATAGCTTCTGTGTTCCTGATTGCATGGTCACATTTTCAGTAACACCGTAGGCGTGAACGCATCGTATATCCGCGGCGTAAGATTCCTGGCCATTTACGAAATCTTCTCTATAAATTGGTAACCGATATTCACGTTCTTTTGGTTAAATTTTATAACATTACAGTAAGCGTAAGCCTATCGTATATCCGCGCCGTAGGTTCCCCGACCACTTACGACATCGTCTCAATTGGTGAAAACGATATTCACGTTAGTTCTTGCAATTAACTTATGTTGAAATGTGTCGCCTAGGGCGCTGGCCATGGCGACATAAGAAACCATTTAGTTTGAGTCGATGCAACTTAACGCGCGTTTTGGTTACAAGTAGAGTACATAATAACGAACAACAGTGTTGATCAGTTATATAAGCAAGAGCACTATATAGAAGGATCATAATTAACATAGGCCGGTGTCAGTAGTACAGAAACAATACCTGTATAATCTGCGGTACATGCCGAACAAGGCCAGCGTCGATCACTCAAAGCCATTTTGCAGCTATTGTGCCATTGAAAGTCGTCTAAATAGGGGTCAATGCATTAAAATAACCCCAAGCGATTATAAATAGTTTGTGAGATAGACTGCGAGGCTGCCGGCACGCAACTACTCTAACCAAGGCGTGCGCGTCGGATGAGTTAGTTACTAGGTGTCTGTGGGAGTGCATAAGTTCATTTTAATGTCGTCTTAAAAGAAGTGGCTCTGCTCGTACTAAATGTGCATTCCCAAGCGAAAATCATCTCATCAGGCATTGGCATCAGATATATCATACCGCTAATAAAAACCGCACAGTCTAAGAAGATTATGGTATAGACAAACTTTACCGACTAATGACCAGTGGTTTTATAAAGTTTACCAAACTACTTAGAGCAACATTGCCGAACGCATTAACGCGGCCCTAAGGGCGTAACCCGAACATAATGTCTCTATAAATACATAGACGAGCGATTAATTATGACAAATTAATAGTTAAATTTCTTTTCCATAGTAGGACACTTTCATAGTTCACTAATCTTCTTTAGTTTGCGAGCCGACTGGCATAAAACATGCGCCTTTGGATAGCGACCCGACATAATGTACTATTGATTGGGATAGATCCTTGTTAAGAAACGACCACCTTTTTATAATCATGTAAAGTGAGATCAGAGCTCTGTCACTTTTTGCTTTCAAAAAATTCAGTACTTTTGAAAAATTAGAGTCAGTGGCAATTTCGAATGTTACAGAACAAGATTACTGTGTTTTCAACCTAGCTTGGTTTATGAGCGCTTTTTTCCACAACTCAAAACCTTCGTAATTTCATAGAAATTTTGAACATTGAAATCAGATTTAACAGCAATCATGACTGATCACGTGAAAAGACCGATCGGGATAAAGCAAAGTTTTAGCAATACAAGCTCACGTGATCCGGAAGTGACATCGGCGATTATGGTGGAATAAGATACAAACCCGGTTCAAGCCTTCAAGTTAGATACAGAAATAGTCTTTTGTTGTTTTGAATAGACACAAGTTATCTTAATGGTCCATCATTTCCTCTTGAAGATAAATCGCTTTTATTGAATACTTAAGGTTGAGGTTATTAACAAATCAATCAGGATTGTGCTGAGTGCGGTAATCAAAGTGGAGAGGTCATCAATATAAACCTCATGGAGCTTCTGTACATGCAGGGATATCTGATGTACCGGGTGTAAACGACGGTAATGGGATGAATTTATAAATGCTAGAAGATAAAATAACAATTTTGATGATTTTGATAAGCCGATAGGAACAAAGATCATCTGATAATGATGATCATAATATCATGAGGTGGTGTGATATCAGTTATGATGATTATAATATTACACCAACTTAGATAGCTTAGTTTTGCATGATGCGTGTGTAATGAAGTGATGATATATAATGATGATGATGATGATGATAGCGATATGACAATAATCATAGTATAATATACGTGTAACATCAATCAATATTGCACGATTTTATAACAATGATTATGTCTGACGCAGATGATGATGATGATGAATATTGTCGAAAGAGGTTTTTTTCCAAGCTGTGATTGCGAAAATTTGCACTTTTAGTTGATGATTTTGCAGTTCAGTTCAGCAATAAAAACCAAGCTAAGGTCGATTTGATGTAAAACGCACCACGGGAGCATGTAAAATATCAAGTTTACTTCCCGCTAGTTCATTCAGTTCTGAACATGGGTGAACCAAAACGATCATTTAGTTTCGATCGTGGTTTTCCCCCCGGCCAAGTTGTCCATCAAAAGTTCTTCAAATGTTGCATGTACGAAATATTCGAAACAAAAGGTTCTTGAGCAAAATACACTGCAACTACAGACTCATTAATCTTAATTGTCAGCTAAAAACAAGTGCATCAATTAACACATCGTTAAAATTTACCGAATGGGAAATAATTACGTTACCTTACCCCCAGGGGGGTAGCCACAAGAATTTGTACTTATAACAAAATCAATCATTGTTTTAATGTAGCTAGGAAAAACAATAAAGCAGAAACTTGCCATCTGGAACTTGAGCTCTGGCTATTCGCGTAAAGAACTAAAACTTATTTTTCTAACGTTTTTTTTTTTTTTTTCACTTAAAAATGGTTGAGCCCAGCTTCACTCGCCTATACACACAGCTTTGACTCTAGCTTCCCGCTAATTATAGCTTGAACAATCAATCTAAACGCTTTTGAACATCTTGCAGCCAATTGGCTTGAACCAAATTGGCTTGGACGTTTTAATATGCAGCCAATGGCTTTTTGTCGCGCTCATACTTTTTTGGTGGCGGCGACGAACCGTTTGTGAATCGGCATCAGACTCGCCTATGACTTTTTATAATTAATTGATTTTCATTTTATATTGAAACAGTCACGCAAAAGTTTGTATATACTTTGAATAAAAGATATTGATTTTGCTGTCAAACGCGAGCTTACTGAAAATAGGATGGGCCGGTAGTGGCAATAAACTTCCGTTGCTTACAACGCATCGGAAATCCGCAGATTTTTTCAAAGAAATAAACGTCATAAACAGACGGCTAAGATCTCGAGATCTCGTAGACAGAAGTTTAATTTTTATACATTATAACCCCGTTATTTCGAGTTTTTCGCAACTACAGACCATTACAAACCCCGCCATGTTGAACATGCATCTATTTTCCTCAGATAATTTCTGCACAGCTGTGCTTCGCGTTGCATGCCTGCAATAATCGTTACTCTATGGAAATATCGCCGGGGATTCTAATTTTGTTGGATAGCGCGCGCGCTTGACCGTTAACATAAGCTCCTACCGTTAGAAAAAAATCAAAAGCCAGTCCCAAATCAATATAATATACACAGTGAGATTAGATCAAGGCAACAAGATTAACACATCACTAGTGTCGAGCTGTTATGACAAGGAACGGGGTGAATAGGGTGGATTTTTTTGACAGATTAGTCAAGAACGCCTGACCACAGGATTCCCTACTGATGGAAAAAACAAAGCCGTATTGAAGAAAACATGTTATCAAGAAAGCCGCGCTCTGTCAGTAAACCGTGGAAAACCGCTTGAAATCTTGTACAATGTATCAACCATGTCGAAACTCAGTTGGTGGACGAATATCTTAAGACTATTTTGATGGATTTTTTTGCTGGTGAAAATGAATTGACAAGAAGTTTCAATGGGAGTGACTGGTGTTGAAAAGTTAGACAGCCAAAACAGTCAACGCACTTGAAGTTCGTTCCTAATAAACCTATGTTTAACTTGTGCAGCTCTTGCGTCAAGCACACGCCAATCAAGCCATTTGAATGTCTAGTTGCACTTCAATGAACACTAGTAGGCAAGGTCAACGGGTAACTGCAGTGGCTGAAATGTCAGCAAAACTTCACAGCCGACCTACGCGTGGCAGTGGTTTCGCAGCAGGAAGTATTATCAACTCAGTCATCGTAATTTTGGACTTTTTCTTTGTCATATCCATCGACACCTCAGCAAGATGATTTCAAAATGGCCGTAAATTAGCATGTTCGTAGTATGGAGATAGGTCAGCTAAAAAATCACAGCAAAATGAAACCCTATACTCTATTTATTGCATTTATAGGATTGTAGGGATATAATGCTGTTCCACTTTGTAATTAAAGATTTTTAAGGGCGTTACATGATAATTTATTTGTAAGCAAAAATCAAAACGAGAAAACCATGGTAAAGGTTTAAGTGAATCTCTGAGCGTAGTCAAGGGCTGTATAGGTTTGAGGGCTCCAATATGGGACCTTGGTTTGCAAAAGCGTGAAGATTGGGCCATTTGCTGATATAGTGAGATTTCAGCTGTTTGAAAACAAAGAATTAATGACCGTAGGGTGCAACAAGCTAGAATCAAGCTGTTAGCCTCAGTTGTGAGCCTTTTTTTGCTTGAAATGAAAGAAAACATTGTTTTAATCTTAAAACAATTGAACAATAGATCACCTCATCTGAATTTGCATGACAATGGCAAAGTTAGCACTTGAATCTCATTAACGAGCAAACGACTTGGCGTAAATAAATGAACTTGAACGATTCATTGAAACGCAAAATGAACCCACGATTGCAAAAAAATAAAAGGACAGAATTAGCCTTTAGAACTCTTTCTTTATTTTGCACGAAAATGCACGAGATAAGAGAGTAGACTTGAGACGCCTTCATCACTGAATCACATATTGATGATTTGTAAAAGAATGCCATTGAATCATACATCGACAAACTGCCCCTTCGCTAAGAAATTCTAAGTCTTTTTTATTATAGTATTTGATAAAAGAACATAAATCTATACATTTGTACAATAGTTTAAAACCAATTCATTCAGTTGTAAGCCCATACCAAAAGTGCGAAAAATTATATTTCATTCCGCTCTAGCCAACAGATGACCTCGAAAATAAAATCTATTGCACGGGAAAACCCCGAAGAAATCTACGAACTGAAGTCAATTTTGTAGATTTCTTGGGTGGCTATTTGGAAACATTGGCGATGAGAAATAGCGGCAAACTCAAGCTCGTCCTTGCCTGCGGTCAATTTATTGTTTATACGGCTCCACACGTCCCTATTGTTACAACTTGATCGATTATAAAACGAAAATAATAACTTAATCAACCGCTTCACGAGACTGGATTCCTTTCAAATCTCGCAACGCTTCACACACTTCTTTTGGCACGAAGAAAAAACGAAAAACAGTTGAAAATCGGTTGTACACCAGCTGTTTACACAGTTCGTAATCACTGGATGCACGAAAATTCCTTCAGTCATTGAATGAACAATTCTCTCAACTCACCTCAAAGTTTGCAGAACAAGTCCGTTTATTAGGCGCGCGGGTTGTCCCCCTGATCAGAGTGCGAGAAACCCTCTTTTTTAGTCGTATTTTGCACTTTAAAAATCCTTGCGTTGACTTTTTTTGAGGCTTAGTTTCAAGCGGTAAAAAAGTTTACTACCGTATGTAACCGACGCCATTGTCCTTTTCTTTTTCCTTCACAATGTTGCTATATCAACTGAAAAGACGCGCTGCTATTGGTCGCTGTTGACATTATAGTCTGAATTCAATTTCATTCATTCAAACTTGTCAATCATCTTGAGTCACGTGACACGAGAAGAAAGCCCGCGCTCGGAACTTGTTCTGGCATGTCCTGCCAGAAGTTGAAATTGCGGCAAATAGCTGAATGAAAACTTGGCTGTTTTTGGATTGTATTTCGAAACAGCTAGTAAAGATTCTGTCAGCAAGGTACGGTGGCTCAAATTTTGCAAATATTGACCAAACATTTGGTCTTATGTGTGCTTTTTTCGGCTCAAACTCGGTTGAGGATAATTTTGACACGTTTCCATATGTTTCGATATGTTATGCAACCTCTTCGCACACGTGAAGGGATAAAGTTTTGCTTGTCTTTACTTAAATATATTTTATTAGTAGTCGTTAAGTATTTTTAGTAGTTATAGTATTATTATTTCAATGTTTTATGGCTAGTTCTAGAGACCTGAGTTTCAGGGTCACTTTAAGGTCAGTCAAGTCATCCCACCAGTTATTCCATGCCAATTTTTGTCTAAATATTAAATATGTATTTAGAAAAATATTGCGTTTTACTTTTGTTAAACTAAAATCTGTTCTAAAATAAGTGTGATTAAAAAATTAAATTTCCAAGGTCCTTGGTAATTTGCAAAATTTTTATCTATTCTTATATTATGTCAAAAATATTAGGACAAAATTTATGCATTGAAATATTAATTATCTAACATTTTTAAAGAAGATTTAAAGAGGATTTTTTTAAAAGAGGATTATTCATTAAAAATAAAATGGATGTCATAATATTCTATTAAAACTACAGAATTTATTTAAGACAATCAAATTCATGCAAATATGTAATACAAAAATCATTTTTGTACAAGTGGTTTTCAAAATCCCCTTTATAAATGTTGGGTTCACAATGTAGTTAATCACACCTTAATCCAATAATAATTGAAAAACTTTGAGTTTGTGTGAGAATGTCTGTATTGGCTTCGAGTTATCACTTCCGCCACAGCATGTTGCTTGAATCAAAGTTTCATTATTCGATTTACCATGAATTAGACATTTTTAATTTATGCAAGCTGTGATTAAAACTTAAATTTCAGCAATTTTATGAGAGTGCAGACAAGAATAGGTTTGCTTGGATATTTGCAAGGTATATACAATGGTACCATCCAAATGATTATTGTTTAGTTTGTAAGAATTGTTTGGAACAGGACAAACTGAGATTGTGGCTTATATTGTGTTACTTTACTTTTGACAATTATATTGCACCAATATGTTTAACTTTTAAACTAACCTTGCAAAAATGTGTGAATTTAGTCCTATTCTGTACTCAGTTCAACACAATGTGCTATAAAATAACCCAAAAATATATTCAATTTCCACGTGCAGCCGTCTCTTTCACAATGTTTCAATATCACTTTTACCAACAATGAATTGATGTAGAGGGGAATTCCTACACATGAACCTCGTACCAAAAATCTTTATCATATCCGCTGTTTACAAAATAGCAAATTGCACAGAAAATAGCTTAAAATTTACCTTACAAGCAAGAAAAGACTTTGGTAACTATTCTTGGTAAAGCACGTGGTTGCACTTTCTCCTCAGTGGTTCCTTTTTGCAACGAAAGCTCATTGAAGCATAGCACGTTTCTGCTAGTCGTTCAGTTGTCTTTCGATAATTGTTGTAAACGTGACCATACAAAAGTGTTAAACGAAAATTTGAAGGGAAATGCAGCAGTCGGCCTACAAATATCCAGTTAGTACAATGTGCTTTCCAATTTTACAGTTAAAACCATGTGCAAGACATAGTGTTCATGGCTTGTAACCAATCATGTCCTGAAATTCTGTCAGCGTGATCCTGATTCGTAAATCCCAATAGCCAATACCTTCTAAATTCAAGTTTTGAAATCGAAAAAGGCGCCAAACGATACTTCGCTGTAAATTCAAAAATTTTAGCAGCTTATATTTGGACTAATTGCATAAGCTTGGCTCCATCATAAATGTAGGTCATTGTTGTGATTTTTATAATTCATTACGCTTTATTTCAACTAGATTTTACGGGGGTATGACTCAGCGAAACATTTAAAAACTGTTATTCCTGCCTCTGTTTCGATATCTGAGTAACCTTGTAAAGCACACCTGTATCTCTCTCATGTTTTGCTTTGTTAATAATCATCAGGAGAAAAATGCCATCAAGGACAAAATTAATGCTTAGAGCGTTTCTCATCAGTCTGATAACTCAAGCTCTAATATGCAAGACAATTTCTGTCACCCAGGGTATACCTTATATCCAATGGAAAATGTAGGATAGAAACTGAAGGCGGGAATGGTAGCAAGATGTCAATGAGTGAAATGAATGTTATCAATCATCCAGTGAATAAATTAGAAATAAAATATAGTCACTTACTGGAAATAAGTTTGTAGCAGAGTGTGGTACATTGAGACCAAAACCTTTGGTCTTCTTCAGGCAACTGAAGTTTGGTCAAGTGACGTCACACACCGCACACCAACCGTCAAAGGTCTTGAAGAGCTTGGCGCCTTTTCTGTTTAATAATGGGTTTTCGGTTTGTTCCCAGATGGCTTCTTTGATACCTCATTTCTGCCAGTGCTCTGTTGTCAAGAATAACAACATCTTCTGTTCCAATGGGATGTCTGCCATCCACTATGTAATTGAACACTGCTGAATTTTGTGCCTAGATGATGTTCGTTTTTTTGTGGTGACATTGTAGCACACTGCTACGAACTCATTTCCAGTAAGTGACTCAATTATATTTCTAAGATGACAATTATAACTTCTGTTTCAGGCTATACATGTACGTAGCTTGAAAGTGTTCCTCACTATAGATAATGTAAAGGGTAAAATGGTAAAATGTGAATTGGTTCTTAATGTACAGAATCTTAAACACTTCCAGTTGATTTTGTCATAAATTTCAGCTATCTTAAAACCTTTCTAATAGTAATCTTGAGCATAACCTCCCCCATGGCCCATGTAACTTCTTCCCTCTTTCCAAGACACCATTAAGCAAGATAACCATTCTTTTTTGAAAAATACTAAGCATATATTTAATTTACTATAATAATTATGTGGTCATCTAAACACATCAATATCACAAGTTTCTGATTGTACTTTACTTTGACCAAACAATGATGAAAAGAGTTCATTTCTGAAAATAAAAGCAAGACAAAATATTATTCAATTTGAAATACTTTCTTAAATACAAACTAAGAGAAATTGAATTGAGTATATTATTCAAATTCTGAAATAATGTGTGCTAATAATTTTATTATATTTTTAAATGTACTAACAAAGAAGATATTGTCATGTCCCTTCCATTTCCCACACCCCAAATCCAAAAGTACACCCATTGTCAGGGAGAGGGAGGATTTTAGGAAGAAGGGAAAGTGATGATACTTTTTTACAATGACTACACTTTTGGTTTATATCCACATTTATAGTGTGTGTTTATAAATAGGGTAGTATTTACCTTGATGAGTCAGGCATAGATCCTCTATTGATAGGAGGCATGTAACTTACAAGTTTACTGTGAACATTGTACCTACAGAAGCATGATCATATAGGTTAGAGAAATATAAATTTTAGGCTTTACCCTAAGCATTGTCTAGTTGAACTTGTAGCTGGTATCTACAGTGAACTCCCTCTAAGGCAGACACTTTCAGGACCAGCTTTTAGTGTCGTCCTTAGTAAGGTGTCCACCTTAGGGGTTATGTAACAGACAGTATAGGGCAATTTAAAGTTGGGACCAGGCACAAGTGTCCACCTTAGAGAGGTGTCGACCTTACAGGGGTGTCTGCACTAAGGGAGCATACTGTATGTTAATCTAGAGGGTTTGCACAGGGTAATCTCATTGGTGACCACATGTTACTGTGGGTATCATACCTTAATTTTCTTCCTTTACTAGCCTTGGTATCAACCTTCTTCTTTATTTTCCTTCTTAATTTTTGTAGTTCAAGCCACTGCCTATTCATAAATGAAAACATATACAGCGTGTATTATTACTATAAATGTGTAAACTTTGATAGAATAATGTTATTTACCTTCCCATCTCAATTGGGTCATCTGAATTGGTTGTGGTTCTTCTTTCTATTAACTCTCGTAACAGCTGTAAGAAAAGAGAAAAGTCAACATTAATTTCCAGTGTTTGTTTATTAATTTATCACGCATGTTTTAGCTGGCATGAAATATAGAAGCAAGCAAAACAAAGTTCATAGGTGTGCAACAACTTTATATAATCATCTAGTAACTAGATATAATAATGAAATCTGACCTGGTGGTAAAAGTCATCATCATCAAAAATTTCTGCATCATAGTCTTTTAGATGTGCATCTGCTTCTTCCTAGCAAAACAAAGATTTGATCTTTTCACTTATTAATAAGTAACTAACAAATACAGAATGAGAGATTATCCTCATTTGTTGTGACTTTTTGGAGGTAGGGAGGGGTGCTCCTTAAGATGGAGAATATGTATAGGCAGGCCAATGTAATGTCATAATTTATGCATGATAAAAATTTCAAGCTATTTATATTAATGCAATCAGACACCAGAAATGAGAAAAAGTTATGGCTCTTTAATAATAATATGAAATCTGAAAATTTGAGTGCAATAATTGCTCATTAGTTTTTGAAATATTAGCATTTTAATTTTAAAAATTTTACATTATTTTATTTAAAAAACGTATACCGTATTTGCCGGTGTATACGTCGACCTTTTAACACCTAAAAGTTACCTTCAAAAATCGACCTGGACTTATACACCGAGTAGGTTGGTACTTTTTGCCAACCAAACAAACATTTAATTACTAACTGTAAAATTTGCAAAATGAAAAGTTAATTTCTCAAAAACTATTGAAGCAATTGCTCTCAGAATTTCAGGTATTGCTAAAACTGATGCCTTCTCTTCATTTCTAGAGTGAGTTTGCCTTAGCTTGAAATTTTGATTATGCATTTATGACGTCATGTTGTGCCCGCCTATACACTGTACATACTGTATGCTACATGAAGCAATATTTACCTCTGGTTCTTGATCACCAGATTGTTTTTCTTCCTCACATTTTCCCAGCACCCGGTAGGAACTCCTCTTTAACTGAGTTCTTTTGATTAACCTTGGTTTGTCATTCAAAACCTGGGAAAAATAGAACAACCTATAAATAAATTGCTTATATCCCCACTGTTCCATACTTTCAAGAGGCAAGGAAGAGCAGATTTATATGACTGTGCTTACTGTAAAAAATGCATATGAATTCACATGAACTAGTGGTATCAGTCTCAGATCTTACAATGTATCTAACATAATTATTCAACTTTAAAGGTTAATTACCTGCTTGATCTGTGTGAGTGCTGATTTATCAAATGCACTAAAGGACTGAAGAAAAAAGTAGATCAAAATTAATGAACATGTATATTAGTACTACATCGAAAATAATTCAAAAGTACATGTAATTATTAGCTATACATTTTGTAATTTGGTTAAAATTTTTTTGTTAAAATATTTTACCTTGCTGCTTAGTTTCCCAGATGCTAGTCTTGTTTTCTCACTCCATTTTGAAATAACTGAGTCTCGGACATCTTGAAAAGCTGCATGTCTCTTTGTAATACATTCACAAAATTCTTCTTGAGTCTAAAAACAAAAGAGATTAGGGATGCAACTGAGCGACTTTGCAAGATGAAAATTGTACCTAAAATGTGAATTTTATCCATCTTCACTGACTATACTCATGTGGCAATCGAGTAGGAAAATACTGTATAAATATTAAATTCTGTACTTACAAAGCAAGCTTTTCTCTTCGAGGGCAATTTCAGACTGTATTCATCATTTCCCATTTTTCCATCCTCTTGTTCATCTTTTTCTTCATTTTCATTTTCACTGTCACTTGGTATCTCTTCATCATCTGATTCTTTATTGTTATTTGTTATGTCTGGGTAGAGAGCTTTTCTGGTTTCTGGATTTTGCTCCAAAAGTTTTTCTTGTATTATTAATAATTTATACAATAGATCTGATAATGCTTTTTTACCTGTTGAGAAAATGAACATTTCAATGATACTGTATAGAATAAATAGCTCTCCAAAATGCAGACACTCTCTATAAGGAGAGAAGACCTGAAAAATCCAGTGGGTTAATCAGGGTTCAATCTAAAGAATAACCATTGATTTTAACTTGAGCTAGTGCTAACTACAATGTATTAAATATTTGAGATATACTGTGCACACTGATTGGCTGGCTACTATGTTATAACAGAGAACAGAGAGTGACATGGCTTGCACAAAAATGTTTAAAATATTCTTACTGTAATTAAGCAAATATAAGACAATCGCTTCTGTACTGTGATATAAACACTCTGGAAGATAAGAGCACTCAAAAAGCATGAGAAACACTTGGCTATACCTTGTGTTCCTATTAAAGCTTCCTTTTCTCTTGCTCTATATCTTCCATTGTGTTTATATATCACAGTACAGAGATGTGTGCATGTTTTATAGAGTGATTTTCACTGGACTGTGAAATAATTACTAAGCTAATAGACACTAATAGACTCTGCACCCATTGTTTTCTTTTGTTGCAATACAACTATTAGACACTATTAAACACTGACTATTAGTAATTGTTTCACAGTCCAATGAAAATCACTCTATTGCTTAAATATATACATGTATACGTATACCTTGTAGTGTTTCAGGTTTCTCGTTATCATTACTAGTGTTCATAAACTCACCACTGACATCACACTGTGGTAGTTTATTAGTAAGAACCATTGCCTTCTGAAGTCTGATACGATACTCAAGGAAAGTGTCCCAGAGACCTGCAAAACAAATTTCACCATTAAACACCCGTGGGGGTACTCCCCTATATTCACTATAAGGGTACGTGTCGCCAAACAGGGTAGGGTTTTCAGCTATTTTACTCTGGAACAGGGTATATATTAACAAAGTTTGTCTAAAAGGCCGGGCTAAAAGGGATTAACGACACGTCAACTTGACCGGAAGCAATGAAATAAAGCAGGCATTTACTCTGGAACAGGGTATCAATTTTGGAAATTTTGCTCTGGAACAGGATCAGGGTTCGAGGGGCTTAGCGGCACATCCCTACCCAAAACTGGAAGAAGTACCCCCCCTGGATTAAACCATATTGCAAAACTTAAGTCTCCCAATATGGTATATTTACATATGGTATTATGGAGAATAAAAAAGCAACATTTATTTGAAAGAAAAGGAAAGAAACTGAAATAATATATTGCAAGATTTCTTGATGAAATACCTTGTATTTAAGTAAAATATAAAAATGAACAAAAAATGAAAAGAAAGAGAAATACATACTTAGTTGGTGTTTGACTGCTGATCCTTTCTCAATTTCTTCTCCAATCTTTGAAGCTGAAAAACTACTGATGCCTGCATCTTGCTCCTTATCATCTCCAAGACTGCTACTTATAAAATCACCATCATTCTCATCATCATCATCCTCCTCTTTCTCCTCATCCTCTTCCTCCTCATCCTTTTCCTCCTCCTCCTCCTCCTCCTCCTCCTCCTCCTCCTCATCACTATTCTCTGACTCCTGGTCATCATCATCATCATCAGTCTCCTTTTCTTGGTGACTTTCAACATTCTCATCTTCAATTTCCATTGATTCGTCAGGTAATTCTAAAAATTAAAGCAGTTTTGTGAAATTAGAAAAACTGTTGATCTTACAATTATTATTACTCTATTGATCATATAAAATTAAATGTATAAACAAGACTCTCTCAGCTGATAATTTTGCCATCAGTTTTCTCCTAGTAACCCCCCCCCCCCCCCCCACCTTTTGAGTGTCTATTTTGGTGAAAGGGGGTATGGGTGGTAGGTGCACAAATGAAGAGTTCCCTGTGAAAATGACCTAAGTGACTTTTTGATTGATGTCATGAGATTAATTTTTCCCAGTATAGGAAAGTTAATTATATCATTTTATACCACTGAAAAAGTATCAAAAAAGTCACTTAGCCCGTTTCCACATGGTTCAAATAGATTGTTTATCAGAGCTTGTCCACGTGAGTGTTGTATTTTATTCTACTTGAAATTTACACAATTAGGAACTCATTGAGGATACAATACCTTCACCGCTGTCATCATTATCTTCCAATTCATCCACAGACTCATCGCTGTCCATAAAATCTCCCCTCATCCTCGCCATATCAACCCTCGACACACGGCGACCATGGTACCTTTGATCCTCGTCAGACAAAAGCGAGACATTTTTCTTTCTCAAGGTACTTGAGTCGGTATTTTTGTACTCTAAATCGTGGTCTTTGTCTTTGTTTATTAATGTAGCTCTTGTGGTATCAAAATTGTCCTCTTCAGGGTCGAAATTGGTAGGTTCTGGACGAGAAAGATTTCGAATTTGTTCAGCCAAGGACGCCATCTTGGAAATTAGCAGCCAGGCCTTCCTACGCACATTGGTTTCCACGTTCAAAATTTTGTGTATTGGGACGGGAGGGTAGCTCCTATAACAAAAATAAAAATTTTCTGACTATTATCTTTGAAAGAGGACATCAAAAGGTGTTAAGTTCAATCTTAAATGTTTTATTTTACAGCCATTTCTATAGAGATTGAGTTGAGAGTATTTTTAGTATTTCATTTACCTCCAATATATGAGCAATCTCACCCCTCCCTAGTGGAAATTGAGTCTTCTAGGGGCTAGTGACGTAATTTGTTGTGGTTCTGACAGCCCTTCGTCGGGAGAATGGCGGTCGAACACAAAAATCCTCCTTTGCTTTCTGACCCAAAAGACGATGTTTTCTCCTCGGAACTCGGCTTTGAAGCAAGCAGAGGTAGCGCGGACTCTCCACATTTGTCTCGAAAGTCTTTAAGTCAACTGGAAGACCACGAAAAAAGTGGAATTCCACTTAACTCACCGTGGACTTTATGGCATGACAGGCAAGTGTTGACAGCTGAGCTTCACAATAAATGTCTTGCTTTCCTCTGAATTCTGTATCTCATGATTTGATATCATTTCCATCAGGTATGTGAGAGGTGCAACGGCTGCAGAATACGCTGCAAATCTTCGCAAAATCTACACATTTCATACTGTTCAGGTAATTCTTTGTGCAAAGTGGCTTGGCTGTGGTGCGTTTTTGGACTTCGCAAATTGATTGTCGTCACTGAATCTTGCTGTCATGTGATATTATAACATTATTGCCTGGGAACTTTTGAGGTTTCGCTTTTGTCTTTTCAAGATGCTACCAAACCACAATATTTTCATAAGCCTCTTAATTTCATATTTGCTTAAAATCTTGAGAAATTTGAGATAAATGTGCCATGTAAAATTTCCACAATTTTCTAGGTTGACATGCAAACGATTTTTTTTGGACATGAGTTTTTCTTCATGTACCCCTCACTGCGTCGTACAAGACAATTTCACGCAAAGAAAAAATTTCAATTTATCTTGCCTCTGACCAAATAGCTGTGCACTTTTTAAAAATAAAATTTTCTCGAAATTTTGTGTATGTTGTAGAGTTTTTGGAGCGTGTACAATAACATCCCTAAAACCTCTCAGCTTGGCTCAAGAGCAAGTTACCATTGTATGAGAGGGGTTAGGCGACCCATATGGTATGTAGAGATAATACATTTTTTTATTTCACTTGGTAAAATATAAATGAAAGAAATGTACCTGGCATGGGGAGGGGGAGGGGAGGGGTGGTGAATAGTAGATTGTGGAGGTTCTCCTTCATCTCAAAGGCAATGTATCTTAGTCATAGAATCCTTAACAAATAGATTCCATTTTTCCGTGCGTCTGTACTCTAATCGATGCACAGATGACATAAAAATGTGGTGAGAACAAAAAAGTACGCCACGAGACGAAGTCGAGTGGCGTGACTGTTGTTCTCGCCACATTTTGACGTCTTCTGTGCATCGATTAGAGTACAGACGCACGGAAAAATGGAATCTATCTGTTTTATATAATATTTATCGAAACATTCCAACCAATCAAAGCGTGCGTAAGATTCGATGACGCCATCTATGTGTATGTACTCTAATCACACATGGTTGTTCGACCAATCAGAGCGCGCATAATATGCCAATTATTATATAATCATAAGTAGAACACAAATAATTGTAACAGTTACAGTAGTCTAGTTGAGAATACAATCAAGTGAGCAATAAACATCTTTGAACACAGACTTTGCTGCATTGTTATATTTTGATTGGTTAAAATAATTAATTCGCCATGGACTCGGATTGGATTACTAGTGGGATCATGTTACTCTACATTTTTTAGCTTGTGTTACCGGCTTGCTGGCCTTGTTAGATTTGTTGTTACATATTTTGAGTATAATTTTTTAGTATAGCTATTTCACCCACCCTCCCACCCTTATGGTGGATAGAGAGGTCTATTATTAGGAGTGTTTTCTGCTCCTTCCTTGACTTGGTTACTATCAATAAACGACCTCTCTCTTGGCCCAAAACTAAGTCCACTGTGTTCTATTTTTAGCTTGATTGTTTCAGTTCTAGGTGTTTTATATCCTATTATTATATTTAGGTATGGATCCCTTTATCAACATGGAGAATTACAATATGTACAGTATTTCTAGATATTATTAATTAATGATAAATTAATATTTATTTATTACTTATAATTACAGGGAGGATGAGGAAAATGCTAATGGTGGTTACTGGAAGATGAGATGCCCTAAAGAAAATACTGTATGTTGAAAATAAATGCATTTAAACACTGATGACATCACAGTAATACCATTTATATTAGCAAAAATAAGTAGTGAAATTAATACCATTCTGCAAAGAACACATACAAGCACAAGAGTGTGAAGTTATTGAGTTATTTACATTTGATTGGCTTTCAGTCACACACTTATCAAAGTTGAAAAATTGCAATAAAATGGCAATAAAATGGTTTATGTCTTGGCAATAAAATGGTTTAGGTCTTTGCAGAATTTTCTAATATATAATTTATTAGTTGACTAGCCAGCTAATACCGCTGTGAATTTTTACTTGTCACTTGTATTTTAACTCGCTTAAAAGCTATTCATTAGCTGGTTAGTCGACTAATAATCTATATATTTATCTATGACACCACTTATTAAATAAAATGTAATAACTCCATATAAATAACACTTTTATACCTAAGAAATAAAAAAGAACAGCTCAGAACACTGTTTCTTAATAAGTCATAACTTATATGTAAAGCCCTGGGCATTTATACAGTATGGAGAGGTTTTAAATTATCTAAGTTCTAAGATGAGATGAATCATATTTTAACTTGTATGAATGGTTCTAGTATGTCTTGATAATAGCATGTCTTGTTTAATCTTAAAGGATGAAGTCTGGAAGGAGCTGTTATTGGCAGCCATTGGAGAGCAATTTGATAATTGTATGGGTAAAGGTATGTTAAACTAACACGATCTAAGTTGCTTTTTCTGAATGTAATTACAGCAAAATCCAGTGATTAATTCCATTTTTTGCCAGCCAATCATGCATTCCACATTTTTATTCCAAAAATTGTCAAGATACATTATTTTATGGATCACCCAAATTACCATAAATTTCTTGTTATTGTGATATAGGAGATCAAGTATGTGGAGTGAGTGTAAGTTTACGAGACAGAGATGATATAATTCAAATATGGAATACTAATGCCACAGTCGAAGCAGATTCAACAGTAAGTATAATGCATTGTTTTGTTATTTAATGCTCAAAAATGGGAGGAAAAACTGGGGGACTATGTGAATAAAAGGGTGAGTTAGAGAGGAAGAAGTTGTCAGTATTAACTCAGAACTATCTGCAAGGAAAGCAAGGGTGGCTGAGTGGTGAGAGTGCCAGTCTGTCACCTCTGTGTGCATGGTCCTGTGTTCGATACTCAAATGGGGCATTACAAATGATTTGATGAGCTTGTTAGCTGTCTAGATCTTTCCAGTGCTTTGAGGGTTTTTCTCTAGTCCTCTGTTTTTTCTCCCTTAGTGTAGATTTGCTCTGTCTCTCTCACTTTTTACTCTCAAGTGATGATGAAATTCCTGAACGGCCGTTATTCTGAAGAGTTGCCGAAGCTGATGGTGAGAAAGGCGAGAGAGACTTGTATAACTCTTCGCCTTATCAATATTCATAAGCTCAGGTGGACCAGATCTGGTCCACTGATGTCATACTGTAGTAAGTTTTAACCAAATGGTCCACCTGAGCTTATGAAAGAACAAAATTACAGAGTTTGTATGGAAGAAAAATGGACATTCCAGGGGATAGGGGGGCCCAGGGGGGTATGGATATTTTCTGGAAGTACTACACAATCATCATTTCTTCAAAAACTATTAGTCGACAACTTACTTGTACTATACATTTATCTAAAGAGAAGCATTTTAAAACAGACTGCATTGTCAGACTGTAGTGTAGCTTACAATATATCATTATCTTGTTTATTTTATTTGCAGGTGTTACAAAAATTACACTCTTTAGTTTCACATGTTGATTTGCGTGATCCATTTTATAAATGTGAGTACATGTAATGTTTGTTTAATATACTACAGTATATCATGAAACCAAAATTTATACTGAACCCTGTTATAGTAATGACTTTGATATAACGGGTTGTTTTCTACCTGGCCTGGCAAGTTTTCTCACCAATACATTAAATTTAGCTATATGCCATGGTTGCCAATACAAATGGTCAAAATGCTAAGAAGATAGCCAATGTCTATCAATAACATGATAGCTGCATGTACATTTGATAGGAGGAACCTTGAGCAACCAAATCCAACATGAAGCAGACTTTGTGAGAACATTCTTGTCCATGAACATTTCATTAAGGTTCCAATTTTTGGTAGAACTCCATAAAGGCTTTCTCATGTTCTAAAACATTGAAGATGACAATGTAACTCAACATGCATGTAACAAATAACGTGTGCCCAATGTCTGCATTGAGTTTTTCATTCTTAAGGTCTTTAGTATCTGTAGTGACCCACAATGGATTGGTGCACAGCCTCTGGCAGTTAGTTTGGGAGTGGGCAAGGCAGCACATGTTGGATTGTAGAGTGTTACAGGGCCTGAGTGATGTACACCAAGCACTTCCACATGTATCTTCTTTCACCCTGACACTATCAGCAATAAAAATGAACTCTTGAAATCAAATCCATCCAAAATTGTCCCATGCTTTAACAGTAGAATGGTGTGTACTGTGGTCTATAATGTCCATCTTCTCTATACTAACTGTAAGTTATCTTTCTGATTTTGTAGGCCATAAAGAACATACTGCATTTGAAGGACAAAAGCCCAAAATAACCAAGCCTCCAGGTTTTCCCAATGTTTTTTAACTCCAAGACAATTCATAAGAAACTGTATATTGTTATTACTATTATTTTAAATTTAATGTATTGGTGTGGGAACCTTTGACTGGAATCTTTGCTTACCAGGAATTGTTAAGTTGAGATAAGCAGTCAAATGTGTTGACAGATTGAGGATTATCATGTTGGAGGGAAATGGGCTGAGGATTGGAAATGTGGCATGTGTCGATCTTATTCCAGGGGCGGAATAGGGGAAGGGGTGCAGGTGTGTATGCACCCCCTCTTGAAATGACTTTGGGTCCTTTCTTCTCAATACTTTTCTTAAATATCCTCTGGACCCTTTGCATGGTTTCTGATTTCTTTAACGTTGCACCCCTCCAAAAAGGACTACTGCAGTAATGCCTCAAGGCTTAGTAGATTGCCACTTCCCTTTCTATTTATTTTGATATCAAAGATGGTTAAAGGGAAACTGCAGATCCACTAAAACTTATAGTTAACCTGTAACTTAAGGGTCATACAATGGCTATAGTACACTTGTTTGCAGGTTTTGTGTGCATATCGAGTTATAAGAAATCTTTCTGGCCATGCAGAGAAACATGAGGGAACTCTACTTTATTCAGGGTATTGGTGAAAGGTGATCTATTGGGGTGGGTTTTTTTTCTTTTTCTTTTTTTCTTTTTTTTTTCTTTTTCATTTTCTTTCTTTCTTTTTTTCTTTCCTTTGCATTTTGTTTCTGTTCTTTCCTCTTGTGTCTTCTTCTTCTTCTCGTGCTTCCTCTTGTCTTCCTCTTGTCCTTCTCTTGTCTTCTTCTCTTGGCTTCTTCTGCTCTTGTCTTGCTTCTTCTCTTCGTCTTGTCTTCTCTTCTCTTCTTTCCTTCTCTCCTTCTCTTCTCTTCTCTTCTCTTCTCTTCTTCTCTTGTCTTCTCTTGTCTTCTCTTGTCTTCTCTTGTCTTCTCTTGTCTTCTCTTGTCTTCTCTTGTCTTCTCTTGTCTTCTCTTGTCTTCTCTTGTCTTGTCTTGTCTTCTCTTCTCTTCTCTTCTCTTCTCTTCTCTTCTCTTCTCTTCTCTTCTCTTCTCTTCTATCTTCTTTCTTCTCTTCTTTTCTTATTTTTCGCTGGCAAGCAGTATCAACACCTCACACATTAGATGATTATAAAAAAAAATTGTTAAGTGACAAATATTAAGTATGCTAATTTTGTTAACATGTTAACTAAAAGTAACATGAGAATAAGAGAGAAAGTTTGCTTCAACCAAGCCAACATTTTTTCCTTTGTTCAACTTGTTTCAATAATCACGATTTTAGTTACTATTAGTGGAAGAGCACTTAGCTATCCAGCTAGTTTCCAGGCACTCCACTGAAATAATCACAACTAAATAATGTAAATGAAACATAAAGTGTTTAAGAAAACCAACTGGCAAGGAGGCAAACCAGTTGGCTATTTACAAGCATGGTCGAGGAGCTGAATTTGAACATGGCAAATTGAGTTCCTATTACAGTAGTTATTGCTTGGGGAGGAGGCATGCTGACTAATTTGGGATGGAGGGAGTGACCTGATTTTCTGGCAGGGGGGAGGGGTGATGAAATAAATGGTTAATTATATTTTGTAAGTGAAATTTTAACTAATAGCCTAGTCCAAATTTTTCACATCTGTATTTAGTTTTTCCATAAAATGTATTCTGTATTATATAATTTATAATATTTTGAACTATATGTTGCAATTTTCTTTCGTGTTACATTTAAGTGATTTTTTTATAATTGTGATAGAGCATTGCGCTGTAGAGGCATAATAGACAAAACGGGACCATAATTTAGATATTAATTTTGAGGTGACCGTAATAAACACTTGAAGAGGGATTGGGATAACAAGGTTTTCAGGGATCACCTTTGTTACAAGGAGAAAGTTCTCGTTCACTAGGCTAGGAGGGTCTCAGTGGGGTGGTAGTTTTTACTGTTATTGGTTTAAATTTTGGCTTTTTTTACGGCGACTGTTAATTTCTCCCCGTTACCGGTTGAAAGAAAGGTTAACCTGTAATTATCATTGTTTTTGATGGTTTAAAATTCATTTTCATTGTTTAATATCAGATATAAGGTTTTACGAGTCTTTTCCTTTACCGCACAAGACCCCCAGCTCTATTTTTCGGTACGAAGCCACTAAATTATATAAGACTCTTAAAAGCCTTGACAATTGTTCTTGCTACATTCAAAATGCGAAATCGTTGCAAAAACAAAAAACAGAAAACAAAACAAGCAAAAACAAACAAAAAAACAAAACCGAGTTATACGGCCAACGGTTAAGATTTTTCTACTTTTACTTTTTTTCTACTTTTTTACTACTTCCCCCCCCCCCCCCCCCCCCACTTTTTTCTACTTTAAGCTGCTAACAGTTAACGCCATTGAGATCCTCGCCTAGAGGTAATCGGTACAGGAATAATTTATTAGTGTTTACTGACAATAGATGGCTGTCTAACAGAAGTTGTAGAACATTGAGGTTCCACTCGATAAAACTTTTTTGGCGACCTAGCAGCAAAGCAGTTCTAAGTGTTGGTTGTGTGTGTATTTGTCTTTATCCATTTTATTTCGTTTTTATTAAGTGTATATTAAACATGGGATTGCTAATAGAAATGTCGAAAAATTCAATAAAAACTCTGGATATTTAATTTATAAACAGTCTTAATTAAAACGTTTCTCGAAGACATCTTTACATTCGACTTGTCAACCCATGTATATCACGTAACTTGTCTGGTTTGGCATTGCGTGGTTTATGATAGCCTTTTTGCTAATATCTGATCATATATGGACGCTAGGAAATGAACGATCTTGGATAAGAAACCAGAACTGATCTGATCGCAGTTGATTGAAGCACAAAGTTGATCGAATAACATTGGGAATTTTTTCTCATTTCCTATGATAGGAAATATCTAGGAAATTGCATTTTGCTATATGATAGGAACTGGACAAAATGTACTTATTTCCAAGATATTTCCTATCATAGGAAAATGAAAAGATTGGAAATATCTAGGAAAATGCAATTCCTGTGGTAGTAAAAATATCTCTTCAATATCTAGGAAAACGTGTTTTCCTACATTTTGTCCAGTTCGTATCGTAGGAAATGGGCAAAAATTTGGGACATCTTTGTTGCTTTTCTAGTTTCGTGTTTGTTGCAGTTGTTGTTGTTGTTGGGTTGTTGGTTTGTTTTTTTTCCTTTTTTTGGCAATAGGTAGAAAACGTGTGCGTTTTTTACCATTGCGGGGACAACGATTTATCGGTTACTCAAATTACTGTCACGAGTTATCGATGTAAAATATGGTCGCTTTACTTTACTTTGCAAGGAGGAATGATAGTTGTCAAGTTTTTGTTGTCGTCTATCTGAACGAGCAAATCTTTACCTTGACAATTTTTCCTTGACAGACCGAAAAAGCTTTCACCCCACCTTTCCAACAAGGCAACTTGATAAGAAAAAATGACAATTTTTTGTCGTCCCAAAACGAGTATGCAAGTTTTCTTGTCATGGAAAAATTGTTAGGAGAAACTTGCTCATGTGGATGCAGCTTACTAGTACTAACTTTTTATGAAACTGATAAGTGTAACAGGGAACACAAAGGGGGCTGGTGGGACTATATTTGTCTACAAGTAGAACAATTATCGTCATTTAGAATACACTCAGTAAAAACCCGTATACCAGAAACTGAGGAGGATTAAGAACCACCGCGCTGAAAATTGAGCAATTAAGCACCCAATATATAAGAACCACACAGCTTTTTCCCTGCTCCGTTCAGTAATACAGCACGCAGGAAGTGACGAGAGCACGAAAGAAGTGTAAGGAGAGCACTCCACACTTCTTGAGTGCTCTCGGCACTTCCTAAGTGCTGTATTAATGAACGGAGCACGAAAAAAGATGTTCTATTTGTTTTATTATATATTTTGAAGTAAATATTCAAGGGAAAAAGTTCGATTTTCTCCCAGGCCTACAAAAATTCAAACTATGAGGTGCGCGCGCGGTCGAGCAGGCGCAGCTGCTGACATCAGAACTGTGCTCCGTTTTCTGATAAAGCACAGCTTTCAGCCAATCAGAGCGCGCGTATCGACAAGGGTATATAATAAACCATTTCAGCCTTTGACAGAGTTTAATAATAATAATAATGAAAACTTTATTCATATGTTTTATCTCATAAAATACAATTGTAAATCTCACTTAACAGGTAATTTACAACTGGCTACCAGAACTGACAATACTACTAAAAATACATATACATATATACATAATATCTTTAAAGCTACATATTATATCTATATTGTTAGTAACAAGTTTAAAATTTCATCAGGTCGGGATTATCCCAATTCTTGTTTCTTTTACAAAATATGAAATAAGTAGATCTAATAGCAATGCTAATTATTTTTTTAACTATATACATTTGATGTTTTTTATCTATTTTTAAACAATAATAATAATAATAACAACAATAATAATAATAATAATAATGATGATAAATTTACCCAGGAAACCTACTCGCAAAGCGATTTTCAGTAGGGTCTAATCTTTCGGATTAGAAAGCACTTGTGCTAACTTAAAACTATGAGGCATATAAAGAGCTATTTTGAGTACACGGAAGGTAAAACCAGTGGTAGTTTGTCAAGGCAATGGTCCCCAAAACCTTTCGCGGTTTTAGTTTATGCGGATTTTTACTGTATTGTGACCCTTGTCACCTTTAAACTCAGCTTGCTCCGTGCGGTTCTTGCGTGAAGAAATAGGTATTGTGCGGGAATACTGCACGGAAACGTGCCTATACACGTAAAATATACGTAACTACTGAGTGACCGTATGCTGTCATGGCTACCGGTAGCTGTTTTATAAATAGCCTCGAGGCAACGTAAAAGAAAAGAGCTGTAAAGTCCGCTAAATCCGCGTTCGCTGAAATAATTGTCTTTCGGATTAGAAAGCACTTGTGCTAACTTAAAACTATGAGGCATATAAAGAGCTATTTTGAGCACACGGAAGGTAAAACCAGTGGTAGTTTGTCAAGGCAATGGTCCCCAAAACCTTTCCGCTTTCGTTGGATCCATATATATATCTAAGTTATGTTGTTCCTCTGTCCGCCTTTCACGTACGGCTAACAATACGTAGCTAGGGCGCGGTTTTACGCTAAATATTCATGTTACGATAACTTTAGCTATACCTGTCCTTGCGACAATTCACCTTGATGAAGACTGTCGGATACAGCACTGCAAAGTTTTCTTTGTAGTTAAAAGCTCACTTAGAGGTTCGTCTTTATTAGCTATTCATAAGCACAAGTAAAATTTAATTTTCATCCATAATTGAAACGCTTTCAGGTAGTATTTTTTAGCCTGGTTCTCACTAGTGACGCAAGAGAAAAATACTGCGTCGTCTTGCGTCGCTACTGAAAACAGGCTTTGACATTCCTTCGACAGGCAAATTTTTTTTGCATCACAAAAGTAAACTATATGGTCATCTTATCTCATCCCAATTCAAATTCTAAATGACTAGAATTAAAAAGTATGTGTGTGATTGACAGAGTCTAAGATTATAATCACTTAGAAGTAATCTACCGGAGACTTAAAAAAATGGTAAGGATCTGATTTTCTCTCCGAATTTTCATCCTAGTTGTCACATTATCGAGATACAGCCAAACCTAAATATCAAGTTTAGGTGGTCTCTTAAGAGTGGAGGGGGTCGAAATTTTTGGTCATACAGAAACTGCAGCTTGTAGCTATAACGGATGTAATCATTGATTCTTCTTGAAAGAGAGTCATGTATATTTTACTGTAATAAAAGTGTATCTTCAGTATGTTAAAAAGAATTTATCCGATATAACATTGCAGCAAATTGTGGAACTAGCATGGTGAGAGAGAGGATTAATTATGTATCAACTTGTCGCCTAAATGGGAGTTTGAAAACAGGGCCCCCTACACCTTTCGCGTGAAACGTAAATGGCTGATTTATTTTGACGCGAAACGTGATTTAAGTTCTAAAATCTTTTTGCGTCCACGTGAAAGCAAATTTTGATTTTTTGCGAACGTGAAAGAGATTTTTGAATTATCCGTGATGCATGAAAAGACCAAATATTTTTGCGTGATTTCATTTTGCAAAGGGGTATATGGGTCGACCCTGTCAAAAGTGTTCGCGGGCGCTTACAAGAGGTGGTTGCCTACAGGAGGTGCCAATATATGATTTGTAAGGGAAATTTGATATTTTCGAAAACTGGTCGCATAAGAGAGGTGGTCACTTAGGAGAGGTGGTATTAAGTGAAGGTCCGGCTATATTATATTTTGAGAAATCCCTTTTGTACATAATCAAGTTTTTTTGTTTATAGGACGTCAGTGTAAATTTTCACAGCTTCTTCATTATGTGAAACGATCTCTTGATAATTTCTCTTTCACCTACATGTAACATTCTTCCAGAATATCCAATCACAGATCATGACAGTTCTCTGCTTCGAATCTTCGCGTTTAATTTCTCGATCTCCCGGCCAAGTGTCAGCCATATCAATGATGATAATTATTTCCTATCTAAAACGTTTTGCTAATGCATTGTTAATGAAATCAGCTCCTGTTCACTGAAAAAAGGCGATCTTAGAATAAGCATAATTATAAGAGTCCCAACAGCCTGTGGGCAAAAGGAAGTTTTCAGTCCTGCCTCAGTGGCTTTTACAATAACATGCAGATACTTATAATAAGAAATAATTGAAAAACAGTCGTTCAACAGACATTTGGCAATGAGATTTCCAGATGTTTAATTTGAGATCGATGGAACGTGCCTTAAACGATATAAGTAGAGACAATAATGAAATGTTGCAATATTGTAACAATAATATTCAGAGGCCATATATGGTATTACCTACTTCCATCTGTTTTTATTTTGAGGCACCCTTAACTTCATTTAACAGTCTAATTGATGTTAATTGAGTGTTACTGAAGCATTTTTCAAGGAACAACAAAGGAATGTACTACTTAGCTAAGACATCTTGGTATTTAGATGTAAAAAACACCCTTAGGTTTTATGTATGATATTATGGCAATGTTTTTACAGTTGTTCTCTGTTTCTTTTCTTGTACAAGTCCGTTGATGATTGATCTGTGACCTGCCTGGCGTCCAATAAGTTGTCAACAATGTGTTGATTAGGATAATCAAAATCCAATTTTAACAAACGTAATTTCATTTGAACTTGAGCGACTTAAAGCTGGCTCTTCACGTTGAATTTGTCACAGATAATCAGATTTTATCTCACGAGCGGGATTTGTGTACACAGGTTCTTTATCGTGGCAGTTTTTTCCACGTCAATTTCTCCCGGTGGGTTTGTTGATGTGAATGAAATTAAAAGGTTGAGTTTGTTTACTTTAAAGTGGCACATGACAGTTGGTGTTTTGTAATGCAAATGTAGGTGGATTTCAAATCGATCCCCAGCTGTCTCCAAATTGTTTCTGATGTGCTCAGCATGGTTTTTGTACTTCAACTACGTTCTTGAGGATCCTTTTACAACATCAGATCAATTTTTCAAGCAGAGATGCTATCAAGAATCAAGCCCTTTTGAAACTGAAGACCTCGCTGTGGTAACTTAGAGCCCAATGGTATTTGTAAACGCGGTCTGATTTGTGGAGGTTTTATTTGGTCAAGTATTAATATAACGAATCAGTACGATGGCTGTGGTCACAAACAAGGTCAGCATGGAGAACCTTGTACCTCAGGAGAGATTCATCAAGTCAAAACGAGCTCGTACTGTTCTTGTGGTTGTGCTGATACTCGCTTGTGCCTTGGCTATTGTAATGACCTGTCTATTTGCATGGGAAAAAAGTCGAGCGTCATCATCCCAAGAGAGTAATCAGCAAAGTAAATCACCGGCGCGTAGCTTATGTCCTGAATTGCCTCCACTTCTACTCCCTCTACCAGCACCTCTACCGAATGATCTTCAAGAAATTTTCCAAAAGATTAACTCATTGTTTGAACGTCAAGTGAATACGGACGGATTGCCTGCGATCTCTGCTAATATATTTTACCGAAATTCTATAATATGGACTGGGCATTACGGAAGAAAAACTCTTGGCGGCGAAAAGCCGGATAATAAAACTCACTATCGTATTGGAAGTGTTACCAAAGTGTTTGCTGTATTGATGGCATATATGTTATACGAGCAAGGAAAGATTTCTTCTCTCGATGATCCACTAAATAAATACGCGCCAAGTTTTGTCATCAATAATCCATTCACAAGAGAAAATATCACGCTGAGACAAATTGCAAATCAATTGTCAGGTTTGCCGCGTGAGGCACCTTGCGTTACATGTATGAATAACGAAACCACAGAGGAACAACTGCGTTACTTGAAAAACAGAAGCCTTGTAGTGGAACCAGGTACTGTGGCCTCTTACAGCAACCTTGGCTATGCCTTGCTGGGTCGTTTGTTGCCAGAAAACCTCCTTAACACGACATTTGAAGAGTGGACAAAAGACAATATTTTATCTCCATTAGGTTTGAAGAATACTGGTTTCGATATTAATAAAAGTGTGCAAGAAAACATGGCATTTTCCTACGATGAGCATGGGAACATTCTTCCTTTTATGAACATCGGCTTCCTTGCCCCATCTGGTCAAATGTACTCCACAATTGAAGACTTAGCACGTTTTGGAATGTTTTTAGTAGGAGCTAAGAAAAATGAAAAGTTCGTTAAGATAAGAACACTGCGAGAAATTCTTGCTCCGTCCAGTATTTCCCCAGATGGGCAAGCAATTTGGGGCTCTCCATGGGAAATATTCTTACGCGAGAATTTTCTGGTTCGTACCAAAGGTGGTTCCATTGATTCGTATTCTGCTTTGATGAGCCTCATCCCTGAAATACAGCTGGGCTTCAATTTCTTTTTGAGTTCGGTCAGTAATTTCACAAAAGGGGCAATGATCGCCAACACCATCGTCGATCAAGTCTACAAAATTCTTCTACCAGTTTTCAACTCCACCCTTTTTCACGAGATCGAAAAAGGAAAATTTCCAGTGGACTCTAAGATGTATTGTGGCACATTCAATGTAACACGTGTCAACCCCTACTCAGCAAAGGACGTGAAATATTTCCAAGCTACAATAAAAGAAGAAGGCGCAAAGTTGGTTTACAGAGGCTCCCGTGTAGTCTCTCTGTACTACATGGGTGAAAAGCTTGTTCTACAAGGCAGAGGGTTCGCTCCATCATGCTTTGAACAAAGATTAGGGTCATTGATGGCATTTTACTTTAAGCCTGCAACGGGTAATGGTTTATCACCGGGTTTTGCTGTTCCTCATCTGGGCGACTCTGCTGTGCGAGTATAGACAATTAACTTTCTGCTTGAGGAGAACATTCAGGACTAGAGGTATATCTGTCCTGCTTAGAGAGGTATCTGTGAAAGAAAGTTAAGGCGTGGCGCGCGAAATGAGTGCCACTGTCGAGCAGACGATGTCACCTTTACTTTGGGTGCCAGAGATTTGGAAGGCGAGCGCCGGATTCCTCCCAGAGAATTGTTAACAACACTTAACGTGAGCCAACTGATCTCTCGCACCCAGGGTGTGTCATCTTAAGAATTGTCTGTGTTTTATAGGTGTTTTAGTTTCACTCGACCAGGATTATGCGAAGCAGGAAGATATCCGTTTTGTACCGGGAAGGCTATAAGAGGTAGTTTGATTGAGGGACAAAGGGGGGATTTCAACCGATCCATTTCTCTTCCCCTATGACATTCATTTGTTCCTTCTAAAACCATATCCATGCAGGGAACACACTTCGTACAACAAACCTGTACTGAACATATACGAATCGAAGAACTTTATTGTTATAAACAAACTCATTGTAATCAATTGGCAGTAAATTTTTATCTATCGGAAGTAATTGCGAGGGTTCATACAACAAAAAACCAATACAAATGATCAAAACTGACTTTTCCTTCGGAAAACAGCGGCTCAATGGAAAGCTTCAAATTTGTTCAATAAATTACCTTAAGACTCTAGCCTACGAATATATGCAGCAGCCATTTTACTGCACGCGATATGATCGAGGCGGCTTTATTCGCAGCAGGCTACAATCATTGCCATAATTAGTTGGTAAGATATTGAGGTTGACGTGCTTTTTGTACAATGTTGCGGTTTCTTACAATAGCCAGTAGGTCTGTCAGCCTGATACAGGGTCAAGTCACGTTCCAGGATTTTATGGCAACATTGTACAGAGTGAGGGGGACGGGCACCTTTAACTACATTTTAACGTACAACATAAAACACCAAGTCGTGCCAAGTATTTTGGCAATGATTGTACCAAGATCCTATTTACAATAAGGTAGGACAGCCCTAGTGCTACTGATACAGTGGCCTCAGTGAAGAGAGGATCGCCTGACCAACATTTTTGCACCTGTCGGTGTGCATTTGGCACTTAAATGAAAGAGTAACTTTTCACGTTTATGGCAAACCCTCGTGTTGAAAAGGCAACCCTGATGCGAAAGAAAGCAAGTGTCTTTATAGTTAGTCCTTTATGAATATCAATATTATAAGTGTATTCTAATATATTAATGTATATATATTCACATAACCGCATATAGAAATAGGTGTTTTATGAAAATTAAACATTCTCTTAAACTGTGTTTATCATCGAAGACCATCAAAGGGGAACTAATTGATGGGAATTTAAGTTTTAATTACAATTTATATATATATACAATGATGTATATATATTCACATAACCGCATATATACCAGGTGTTTTATGACAATTAAACATTCTCTTAATCTGGGTTTATCATCGAAGACCATCAAAGGGCAGTTAATTGATGGGAATTTCAGTTTTAATTGACAATTTATTTGGTATTTCTCATTGATTTTGGTTGGTCAACCACTGAAACCGCGTATAATGAGTCGGAGTGAATGTTTCAGTCCGATGCGGAGTTGGGCTTGACAGCACACTGTAAATGGGTAAATGTGTACGTGAATCTTTTTCATTCAGAGTTCTCTTTCAAGTAAACCGAATCCAAATCGGTTTATTGATCACCCCTCCCCCCCAGTTTTCTTGCACATTGGTTCAAAATTAAAATATATTCTCCTATTATATATCTATCTTGATTAAGACTGCGTGACCTATAGACAAAATTTTGTAATGACTTGACTACTTTACTATCGATCTCTGTATTGTAATACTGAACAACTGTGTTGGAGTCCGATATCTTTCTCTTCCTTCTCCTCTGTCAAGTCCTCCCTGATATTCGCTCATCATCCAATGCAATCCTCTTGTTGCGTGATTTATTGACAAAATATTGTAATGTAAATTTCATTTCTGTTGTGTAATCCGAATAATGCGTTCCGTGTTTCACTTTCTTCAGCAGTTTGCGTGAAAAAAGCTTCAGCTTCATCAAAACGACTTTCTGAGGACACTAGCTGAATCCCGTTCAGCTGTGATCGAAGTTATAGGTGTTGTTTCTTTAATTCGTTTAACACGAAACAGTCGATTAAATTTGTACGAAGGATGAATGAACGAGCAAGGGGTTGAATGAATGATACAAATCAAACTTTTATTTAAAAATATCTTATAAGCATTTTCCAAAGCATTAATATACCACATTACAATATAAAACGAAAATGCAGTTAACAGTAATCGTATTTAAGTCATTCTGATCTTGTCCAATCGAGTCCTTAATTATCGTCGCCCGATGCGTGGTATTCCTTTAAGTTTAATAGACTTATCATAGCATCCTATACAGCTTGAATTACACCATTTCGTTTTAGTTTTACAGATACTACTACAGTTTTTGAACCACCACCCAGCTCCACTGCAATTCTTTGTACAATATTTAGTAGTGCCACAGGGATCCCGAAAGCAGGAACAGCATCTCTGGACCAGTCCGCGACCCAATACCAACTTTAAATCGCAGCTGAGAACGCGAACGCGTTGCACAGGCCCTAGATATTCAAAGTAATATATGTGACTTACCAAAAACAATAAATTTGAAATTAAGAATGATACTTAGGAGTATTATTAGCAATGTAGGGTTTATTCTAGAATGATTCCCGCAATTTGAAGAATAATGCCGCATCGAATTTACATTTGTGCGTCAAATTGGACGCACAATTTCTTTAAGTGGGAAAAATTACGATTAAAATACAAAGACAAACTGAAAGGACAAACAAACTAACGATCCAACTGTAACGATGTGCATCCGGGATCTTTTGAATCACCAAATCCTGGATTTTGTTTTGTCGATGTGCTGTTGATTCGTGTAGGTTTCAATTTGTGGGTCTCCATTCTAGAAAAAAAATCTTTAGGTTGTAAAGGACGGCCCATTTAATTGGCTTTCGTTAGCTAGTTTCTAGAATAAACCCTCCAAATGTTTTAGGTTAAAGAAGAAGTCTGGTTTCAGTACTAACACGTTTCAGCTTACAAACTCTTTATACGGCACTCAAATCTTACCTTTTGTAATTTTGATAGCAGAAGTCTGGTTTCCAGAATCTCCTAAAGCTCCATCTTCTTTTAAACTAGCCCCATTGATGGCAATGGATCCAAACAGGAACACCAAAGCGAGAGTAAACTTCATTGTTAGAGTTTGATGTACGACAGTGGCTTCTTGGGAAAGATTGATAAACTATTCAAGCAACAGTGATCATATCTCAATGGGCGCGGTTGCAGTTAACCAGTGAGAGTTGCTTCTTTAACATCCGGTAGACTTACCTGTCGGTTTAAAAGGGTGGATGCAGTGGGAGGATAGTTGGGGAGGGAGTTCCATTAATGTCAGTAGAATGACTTTCTAAATGTAGAAGAAACAAGGAAATTTTGACAAGGTTCATTTTCTAAATCGAAGACGAATTTTCTGTATATTATGACTGTTTGGCGGCATTGAAGTATTAACAGGACTTCCTTTCATAACGTAACTTTGCAATGTGAACAATCGTTATTTATAGGTACACAATGGAACGTAGTTTTCGCTATTTCTGTATTTACTTCTTTGTTTCTTTCACTTTGGACGAACGGGAAAATAGATGAAGGACAAAATTAATTAATTTATTTATTTATTAAGCTTCGAGGCAATATATTGTTGAGAAGCTGGACAGTTAATTTGGTAGCCACCTATAATTAAGCTCTCCACTATAAAACTAAAAGATGTTTAGTTAAGCCTCTTGCCCGATAACCTTTTTGAAATAGGTATATATGAGAATTTTTCCATGTACAGTTATTTCAGAAAATGTCGCTGCTTGGCCTCAAGCCTACGCGACTCGACCGAGAGGGAGTATGGGTAGAAATCACTGAGGCGACTATAAAATTCATATCTGATTAGTCATGTTAAGGACCTGAACCATTCACACCGCCCGCCAGCGAATTAAGATCTGCACTCCCAGTTCGATCGAGGCATGACTTATTAGATATGCATTTTATAGTTGCCTCAGTGATTTCTACCTATCATCCCTTTCGGTCGTTCGCGTAGGCTTGAGACCGATCAGCGACAACCTTTCCTGAAATGACTGTACATTATTCATCCACAACTGTATGGATGAACGAATGAATGGGGAAAAATGAAAGAACCAATCGTTTGAAGATTAAAAAGCGGGTTTTATTTAAAGTGATTAAACGTCTGCATTACAATTTATTCCATGAATTATTATTTCAATTATCTCACTGCGTTGCTTTAACTCTATGCAATGTGCCCTAATATAAGGCCGTGCAAACATCGTAGAAGCATTAATTTACACCTTAGGCCTCCCTCTAATTGGTTTATCACGACAAAGCGTACAGGCTACTCTACACCACTTAGGTATATTTTTACAGTTTTCTGGGCGGCATCGCCTTTTCCACCACCACCCCCTACACTTATTTTCACATTGTCTAATAGTACCACAAGTTTCCATCAGGCACGGACAACACCTTCTGACCAGTCGACCCTTGACTACCATCACACGGCAGTAGTTAATCCATTTGCTGGCTTTGGGGTCTAGAAATCAAGCATAATAGAGAACTTAGAGTGGATCACACGGGCGTCTTTTCGCGCCTGACGTTGCGCGCTTGGTATTCAAACGTGAACGTGACGTTTCGTGTTTACGGAAACGGGAAATGACTCATCTTTACGCTGCCAGAAGTAGAAAAGGTCGCGTGATCCTCTCTGCCGTCTGCAGTTTTCTTGTACTGATGTGTGCATGTAGCAGAGGATGTGTGCAGATCACAGCATATTTCTACATTATTAAATGTTCATTTTTTCTGAGGGCCTTACGTTGACCCCGGCCCTCCTTCAAGCCAACGCCCTAAATAATGAGGGATCAAGACCCAGGGAAATAGGTTTCCAAAGCTCTTACCATTTAGTTTGTCGTGGTCTTGTGACTCCTGCTCTACTTGATCGCTGTCATCCATTGGTTCGTCTAATGTTTCTAATTGCATGCAGAGAAAGAAAAATGCCTGAGAACTGCCTATTTTATTTATTGCTATTTTAGGGGCTTCTCACTGAAACGATGTATTGACTTATAGCTTAGCTTGTAGCAACAATAGCAGCTCGCAAATGTTCAGTAAAATCTTGTATTTTTTAATCATGTGTAAAATTCTACCTTCATGTGTGTCTTCATGTACAGTAGTCTCTTTCTCAGCATTCTTTAAGGTGGTACCCTGTACGTCGTCTTCATTTGGAAGAGCTCCAGAGAAGGCAATCAATCCAAAGAGCCACAGTAAAGCAAGGGTGAGCTTCATGATCATATCACAGCATCTAATACAAAGAGTCACTTATCAGAGTACTGCGATATGGGGCTGTGGCCTTGGTCATTTATAATTCATTCATTATTCATTTACTTTCCGGTTCAAGAAAATTCTGTGTATGAATTACGAAATTATGTAAAAAAAACCTGCTTCAATTGAGTCTTGTCTATGAATAGGACACTTATGTATTGAAAGGACACTTGACCATCAGATCATGTCATCAGATCCTGTCAAATCTGATGATGGTTTGAAATTCCATGGCCAACAAAAAAGAAGTTAGAAGAAGAAGAAGAAAAAGCAGAAAACATGCCTGCAAGGCTGTCAAGAAAACCAGTTGACTTTTACAGTTGACTTTTACAGTTCCTTTAAAATCTAGGAAGTCTTAGAAAGACTGATTTGGTGTACCAAAGTTGTACTGAACTTATACAAAACGTATATTTTCAGGCTACATTAAGCCTGAAGAGAAATTGTTGAAATAGAAGGGTTCTAGAACATTAATCTGTGTATTTAAAAAACTGATTTACTTCAGAGTCAGCACACACGGTTCAGATACTTCCAAGTTCATGAATAACACTTGAAGACTTTCGAATTTGATGACAAGCATTTGAGGACTTTTTCAGCTTTTCAAACAGAACGAATCAAAGAAAATGAAATGCAAAGAAAGAAACAACAAAGGAACCGAAACGTAATTTCTGAATACCACAATTAATCGCTTGCTGAAACACACTGATACACTTGAACATCAATACACAAATTAAGTGGAACGTGGTGACTGGGTCGTGGTCGACAGGGTTTCTAAGACGTAACACATTAAACGAGGCCAACTTTGTTCTGCTCCATTCATTTTGCACTTGAACCATCGGCAAACATGAAGCTCACTCTTACTGTGCTGTTTCTTGTTGGATTGATTGTCTTCGCTGAAGCTGTTCCAGATGAAGATGAAAGTCATAACGCACGTACAGATTTAGATCACGAAAAAGAGCCAGTGAAAAATGAAGGTACAAAACTGGTGAAACTTCAACAAAATATTTGTTTATATCATAGCATGTCTGAACAAGAACATTTAAAGTCAGTTTTTGGCATTTTCACTTAGTTAAACTAATTTTTTGGCACGAATAATCGGTGTATTTTCTAATAAGACAGGATTCTTTATAAAAGTATGATTTGTATCGTATGTCTCAGAAATGATATACATTTTGTAGAGCATTCTCTGGTAAAGCCAAATGAAGAAGATGATAATGATGACGACGAGGAAGACACCGAGGAAGGTACTACCCTGAACTCCTTGCAATTGATTTGTGCATAATTTAGAAAGTTCATGATGGTGATGTTAATGATGATGATGATAGTGGTGGTGATGATGATGATAGTGGTGATGATGAAGATATATGGTACAAGTAGTGTGTAATTCATAAAACTCCCTTGAAATCAGTTAGACTATCACTTAGTGTTGTACATTTTATCTTTCCATGCTCATAGTGTCATTCACGCTTGATTGCGTTACATCACGCTTGCATCCAGAATCTAATCATTTCCATATTTATATATAACCCTCTCCAGATTATAGTACGAGTTTAATACTGTCCAGCTTAACAGATTTTTAAAACCGATCCAAAATTAAAGAATGAAAAGGGTGAATTAATCAAAGTATCGTTCGCATGTATCTACAGAATCGGTAGATAAATGCGCAAACGTTTATTTCTCCGTCTGCCAAAATGCCTCAGGCCATTTGCATTCATACCAACTACTTGCTTGTTTATGAACAGTATAATAATCTCTTAACGTTTATGGTATTGCATTTCTAGACCCTGGTACAATTCGCATCAAAAGCATTTACCGCTGCAAACGTCCAAGGATAATTTGGTGTCGCGGAGGTCGACTTTGTCTCGTCCAGAGATGCTGTTGGTGTATGGTGCATTTGTGTGGCACTGTAAGAAGCTGTAAACAGCACTGCAAGGGGTGGTGGTTTAGAAAGAAATGTCGCTGGGACTGTAAGACCCACCAGAAATTCTGCTATTCCCCTTGTACCAGATGTTCTAACAGACCTTTCAAGGGATAACCAAGAACGAAACGGGAGCAAACGGATTTGAAACACAGTCTCAAAACTAAAGTAAACTTTTTGATAAAAACGATAAAGAAAACAAAAACTACAAAACACATACACGCAATAAAGAAACAAACAAACATTCCAATAATAAATGGAAAAGGACGCGTTGTCTTAATTAATCAGTCTTGTGCCCAATTGATATTCTTGCAATCTTCCGACCTGATTTGTATCAAGATCTAACTAAAACAATAACCTCTGCAAGGCAAAAAGCGTTATAAGAAACCGTCAAAATCTAAAGTAATTAAAACAGCTGCAGTTCTCAAATCGCTCGTTTTTGTTAAATATACTAGGGGTTGGTTTGAGCTGACAATATGCAACACACCCGTCGGCAAATACGGTATTTGAATTCTCCTCAAAGTCAACCCACTGTTCGCTTCAGTTGAACTGTTTATGCGGTCATCTTCAAAAAATGCGGACATTAAGTTAATTCACTGTTCGCTTGAGTTGTACCGGTTCATGCAGTCATCTTCAAGCAATGCGGACCTTTACATCCTGCTGAACACCAATTAACCTCTCCATGCCTGAAGCAGGGAAGTCATCCTAACAATAGATCTAAAAGTAGTTATTTCGCTGTCGGAATTTCCGACTAAGTTAATTGTAGGTGGATTTAATTTGCACACATACATTTTTATGAAAAATTCAAGTAAACAAGGAAAAATTAATTCCGGTCAAAATGTACTCATGCGCTGAAAGAAGCATGTATCGTGACGGATGTTCTAGATAAGAAGTCACACGACGACATGCTGGTCTAAATCGACCAGTTCGAAATTATATATGTTGTGGAATGACAGCCTCGATTTCCAATAAGATATTCAAAACTTTAAGCAAAAACCTTTAAAAATCTAAAGTATTTGCTTTGTTACTTGGCACCTCCATGGTTCATTCAATTACCAAAACTCCGAATTGGCCTACTCCTATTTTAGGTGAACGACGTCAGATGAAGCGGTAATGAGCAACAAAATCGTGCAACTTGTCGCGCAACGTACATTGTTGCGTTGTAAGTTGCAGAGCAAATGTTGCTCGTATTACCACCTCGCATGCAACAAATTTTCTTTGTTGCAAAATTAAAGTAGGCAGTGCTTCTACTTCGTGCAACAAAGAAAATTTGTTGCGCGCGGGGTGGTAATACGAACAGCATTGCTCTGCAACTTGCAACGCCACAATGTTGCACGATTTTGTTGCTCGTATTACCGGGCCTTAAGGTTATTTTTTATCAACAGAAAGTTGACGCCGTCGCGCGCGCAAACAATGAAATTTGATTGCTGGAGGAGAAAGGATTCGCATACGCGCCTGCGAAAAATTGAAAGCCTTGCGCGCGCGATATGGCGTCAACTTCCTGTTACTAAAAATAACCATAGACATCAATCCACGAGTTTCGCTCTCTTAGTATTATGGTCTCTTGATATCAGTGTACCTATTTTTAGACCCTCATCAATTAGGTAAACTTCGTTGCTGGGCCCCATATATCTCTGGAAGAGGATACAAATGCTGCTACAGCTACAAATGCCGTTGTGGCTACTACCAGCGCTGTTCTCAGTACTGTCGACGTGCGTGGTGGTGGAGGAAAAGATGCCGTCGTGTTTGTGGACCTCGCGTAAAATGGTGCAACAGGTGCCACAAATGTCATTACCAATCCTTTGGCTGATATCAAAAGCCCATATATAAAACAGATAAAACGATCAAAAGGTAGCTGGCACCGACTTACAAGCATTTTACCTATTTCAAAATTAAAACGTAAAAAATCAGAGCCGATTTGACATCTGAGACCATGTAACAAGCTATAGCGTTTGCTATACAGTATTTATAGCCAACCAGTGAAGTTCGAAGACGCTATGATCTTCGGGGTAGAATTTTGCTTTATTGTGTATTTTAGCAAGTAAACACATACAACTGAATTCACAATTATTATTGACGGGGGAAGGGAAGGAAGCAGTTGAAATTTAGGGGGATCTGAAATCCTTTTATCAGCTGTTTTGGGCATGTATTTTTTCTTTTTACAAGGGTGGTTTAGGAATCACCTGCCGCCCTTTTTCCTCCCTTCCTCCCTCACGCGGCCATACCTAATGAATGTAGACCACTCACAGTCATTTCGTCCCTTCTCAAATCTCCGTTTTATGCTATTTCACTTACGGTCCCTCGGATCTTTTTCACTCCAAACTCACTACCTTTATTGTGTACGAGTTGTAACAAGTGTCACTTAACTGTCGTGTTCATGTCACGGTTAGCTTTAATTTTCAGCTTAGCAAGTGGCCAAACCCTAACCTAATGGTTAGCCCTTACTATTTAGTTAGTATTTGGTTAACACTCTTACTATTTAAAAATATTCATTTGATTTATGAAGGAGTTAAAAACAAGGTGTGACAGGAGAAGTACCGAATCACGCAATCATCACTAGCTAGCGGAATAGTTATTTAGTCTCTTAGTTTGTCTCTCTCAATCTTCCATGTTTAAATTAAAGATCAAAAACATTTGCTTCACGAGTCCAAACCCCAGGCCCGGGGTCCAAACGAACTTACGAGTGCAAACGAACTGCTTGCATCTTCCATGCTACGGCAGTAAACCCTTTTGACAGACCATCGGGTCCTGGTGGGTCAAACGTAACTGTAAAAAATAGGCCAGAGTGTTGCGAAACACAAGATGTGCCAGTCAAAGGCGTTAACCAAGCCTGGAATATCAAAGGCTTACCAATGTACTTGAGTACAAAACTAGGAAAAAGAGGCGACGTACTATTTCGCTTGACTTTCAGGACATCATTATCGTCTTGGATAGTAGCGATGAATTTATGGGTTTTGCCTGTGATCATGTTAACTTGGGAAAGCAAGTAATTCCCTAGAAATGGTTTGGTTGAGATGGGAAAAGATGACTTACTGCGAATCTCAAACAATGTTTCGTTTAATGCTGGAAGTAAAGTCGTGTGGACGAAATCCGTCACAACAAAACCATTCTTTTTCAAAGCAGGAGCTACATTCACTAAGACGCTCACTGCCAGTTTCATTTCTGGGATGACTGAGAAAGCAGCGCTGTAAGTATCGATGCCACCACCTTTCTGTCTAGCAACATAGTGTTGGATGAAACGCATTTCCCACGGAGAACCCCACAGCCATAAACCATCACGAGTTATAAAGTCTGGTAGTGACATTTCACGTATGCTTTCTGGTTTTAAAACTGACTGTTTCTCAGGATTGATGAAGAGTTGTGCCAACTTCATCAAATCATCCACTGTTGAATACATATTCCCTATATATATGAAAAAGTTCAATATATGGACGAGTGAGTGAGTGGTATCCGTATCCATTCTGGTATGCCCACACCCACCTATAAAGATTTTGGGAATTGCATGCTCAAATATTTTGGCTGACCCTTACACATTTGCATTTGTACCTATCGATGACCAAAAGAAACCAACAGAAATGCCATGCACAACCATTGCCTAAAACTGGGCACGACTTGTGGCCACCCTGAGAAATTGCAAAATCATTGTACAATTTTTTGCAAATCACATGTTAAAAACAAAAGGAAGACGGAGAAGTAGCAACTGAACTATCAGTTTTAAGGAATGTACGACATTTTGTAGTTTCAGTTTTTATTTACAGACATGTTTTGGTAGCCCCCAATTACGTACTGTTAAGCTGTTCAAAAAATGTTAACCTCAATATCGTACCAACTAATTTTGACAATGATTGTATATCAATATTTTTACCACAATCAATCAGTTTCTTGCTTTCTGATTGGTCGAGAACTGTGGTAAATAAGAGTCCATACCAACGATTTAGGTCGTTTTGATTTTGCGCGCACGCTCGTACTCGAAGCCAGTTCGACAAGAAATTACTTCTCCAAATTGTGGTAAGAAAACAAGTTTACAATGGCTTTCCGGTATGGACTTTTATTTACCAACGTTTTACGTCACACATGGTCAAAATTAGTTACGTTATGGGAAATGTTATCAATAAATGCCTTCATGGACTCGCTCCCAAGTACCTTTCTGATCTTCTCAAGCTGTTTAAGCACAGCCGTTTACTGCGTTCCTCTTCAAAGCTTCTTCTCGAAGAACCAGGATCAAGAACTTCTACCTTTGGCAAAAGATCCTTTTCACTGGCTGCACCTTCACTTTGGAACAATCTACCGGACACTGTGAAACATGCTAACTCTCTGATTTCCTTTAAATCTGAACTAAAAACATTCCTGTTTACCAGGAACGCATAAACTAATGGTATTTTTCTAATTCCAAGGAACTCTGTAATCTACCAGGCTTAATGTAAAGAGCATCGAGACTTTTCGTACGATGCGCTATTAAGATCTCCACATGATGATGATGATGATGATGATGATGATGATGATGATGATGATGATGATGATGATGATGATGATGATGATGGTGTAGCCGAGTGGGTCCATAACTAATGTTGACAATGTGTGAACGTAAAATGTTGGTAAATAAGAGCTAGTCCATACCACGGAAAGCCATCGTAAATTTGTTAAATGTCTGATGAGTGTGATAACTGTGAACGACATATTTTTAATAACTAAAGGACTTCATGAGTGGCTTGACCAGAAATCGGGAAGATTTCCGGCTGGATCTACCTGCACCTTACCTGCTGGCCCATCCCATCCAACCTCCATAAAAGGCACTACTTTTCCATCATTAGTGTAAGGCAAAGCCATATTTTCCTTTACTTTTCCAGTTATCTTAGAACCTGTATTTTTCATACCAAGAGGATCCAGGATCTTTTCTTGTACCCATTTTTCAAAAGTCGTATTGAGGAGGTTCTCAGTCAATAGTCGCCCTAGCAACCCGTAACCAAGGTTACTGTAGGAAGGAAATGTCCAAGGCTCGACAACGAGATATCTAGATTTTAGTAAAGCCAGCTGTTCGGCTGACGTTGTGTTCGTACAGTGAAATGCACAAGGAGCCTCTCGAGGTAGCCCTGACATTTGGCTTGCAATTTGTCTGAGTGTAATGCTAATGCTACTGTCGCCAAATGGATTCTTGATGGAGAACTCGGGAGCATATTTACTCAGAGGGTCGTCCAGCGATGAAATGAGTCCATCTTCGTACAGTTTATAGAGGAGAAGAACAGGGAAGAGCTTCGTCACGCTTCCAATACGATAGATTGTGTTATCATCTGGGGGTACTGAGCCCTTGAAGATTTTACTTCCATAATGACCACTCCAAAGGATTGTATTTCGATAGGCAATCTTGATAGACAAGGCAGACATATTTTCCTTGTGTTCAGGTCTTTCTACAAGTTTTACGAGGTAATGATCGATGGCATGGAGTGCCTTTTGGATCTTGATCGGTAATGGAGAACCCAACGGGTACAAAGTTGGTTGTGTTGGACATGCCGGCGTGTCAGGTGAAGGAGGATTCTGGCGAGGAACCGATTTCATTTGAGTGGTGGGTTTGAAGACCATCCATAAAAACAACGAGGTCATGACGACAGCAACCACAAAGAAGATACATGTCAGAATCGGCCACACTATCGAGAAACGATGGATCTCTGTTTTAGGCTCGTACGTTAGCTTTTCCATGCCTGGTTCCATGGGATCTTTATTTTTGTTTTTGATTGCTAAGTATTTGAATAGCTGCGACTTGCAAAGAAAACAGGTCTGTTATTTAATATCGAGACGCTGACAACTTAAATCATGCAGAACCACTTCCAATTAAATGCTTCAAATAATAACGCTTGCGTAAACAATTAAACACTAGACTCTGAATACTAATTTTTAGTTTTTAATTAATACATGACGTCTTCAATTATATATATATATATTTTTTCCCTGATTTGTCTAAAATGACTAAGGGCAAATTTTATTATATCAGATGCTTTGTTATCCTAAATCTATTCTTGGGGTTAAGGAAGGTACGAATCGAAAAAGATAGGAAAAAGGAATATAAGCTTTCAAGAAACTCTATACCGTTGAAAAGTGAAATTTAATTTTGGGAACATTTCTACGTATGCGTGATTCATATTAAGTTTTTGAATATAATCTTGTCATTTCATACCTACACTTCCAAAATCCTTTTCGGTAGCTTAAAATTGATAAACAATGATGCTACCTTAAACTAATATTGTCTTGGTATTCTCTATAAGGCGTTTTTAAAGAAATTTCGAAAGGGATTGTGGTATTTTAGGTGTGGCACGGAATAAGGATAAGACCTATTTTAATTTGTTGGCATATTTCGTATTAATGCTAATATCTGTAACGATTTTATGACTCCTGTGAGCGGTTTACTTGTGTCTCTTTTATTCGCTAAAGGCTGATTTACACGTTACGATTGTCGGCCCGATTTTTTACAAGGTTTGTTCGAAAAAAGGAAGAATCGGTCCGATTCGCAGAAATCGGCTACAAAATTTTTCGTGTCGGGCCGATTTTTTGAAAAGAAAATCAATGAATTGGAGCGCAAAAACAATGGATTTCAAATCGGGCCGACGAATCGTGCCGTGTAAATCAGCCTTAAGATTCGGGTGTATATATCCTACAAGATTAATTGAGAGAGAGAGAGAGAAAGTTACGATCGAGTATCTAAGATGGCCTCTGTTGCTTGACTAGTTGATATACTATTCATACTATTACAATGTCATGCTTGCCGTTTTTAGGGTCTTTCGAGACCTACAGTTCAAGAAGGGTTTAATTCTATATTTAGACAGTACACTGCTTTCCCTGACACTTCAGACCGTCATCACGCGCTTTCTCCACTAAAATGTATAACTCTCTAATAACTCTGAAGCTTATAGGCCAGAAATTAAGACAATGGCCCATTGCCATTGCACTAAGTACCACCCTCATATAAATTTTATAAAAATAACATGACAATTTAGCTACAAAACGTCTTAAACTAAAATCAACTAGTCTTTTCAGTTAAGAATTCCATGCTCGAAGAAGCATTCGCTTTAGGAGTCCATACGAACTGCTTTCATCTTCCATGCTAAAGCGGTAAATCCTTTTGACAGACCATCAGGTCCTGGTGGATCGAACACAACTGTATCAAATACACCACCATGTTGCGCAACACAAGCCAGAGACATGCCATTCAAAAGCGTTTCCCTACCCTGGAATATCAAAGGCTTACCAATGTACTTGAGTACAAAACTAGGAAAAAGAGGCGACGTACTATTTCGTTTGACTTTTAGGACATCTCTATCTTCTTGGATAGTAGCGATGAATTTATGGGTTTTACCTGTGATCATATTAACTTGGGAAAGCAAGTAATTCCCTAAAAATGGTTTGGCTGAGATGGGAAAGGATGACTTGCTGTGAATCTCAAACAAAGTTTCGTTTAATGCTGGAAGCAAAGTTGTGTGCACAAAATCCATCATTTCAAAACCATTCTTTTCCAAAGCAGGAGCTACATTGACTAAGACGCTCACTGCCAGTTTCATTTCTGGGATGACTGAGAAAGCAGCGCTGTAAGTATCGATGTCACCACCTTTCTGTCTAGCAACATAGTGCTGGATGAAACGCATTTCCCACGGAGAACCCCACAGCCATAAACCATCACGGGTTATAAAGTCTGGTAGTAACATCTCACGTATACTTTCTGGTTTTAACACTGACTGTTTCTCAGGATTGATGAAGATTTGTGCAAACTTTATTAGATCGTCCACTGTTGAATACATATTCCCTATGAAAATGTTCAACACACAGACGAATGAGTGAATGCTATCCTTATTTATTGGTCAGTTTCGCATACCCACACCCAGAGCTGGTCCTTTTATACATTTGCATTTGTACCTACTAATGACCAAAGAAAACAACAGAAATGCTTTATAACGACATTGTGTCTGACAAGTAGGATAATTCGATAACTTATTAAATCCGCAAAGGACTTGTCTAATTTCATGAGCGCCTTGGTCGGACTGAATCGGGTAGATTTTCTGCTGGATCCGCGCTTGCACACAATGTATTAACAGCTACATACCTGATGGCCCAAGCCATCCAACCTCCATAAAAGGCAGTACTTTTCCATCATTAGTGTAAGGCAAAGCCATGTTTTCTCTTACTTTTTCAGTTATCTTAGAGCCTGTATTTTTCATACCAAGAGGATCCAGGAACTTTTCTTGTACCCATTTCTCAAAAGTTGTGTTAAGTACATTCTCAGTCAATAGTCGCCCTAGCAACGCGTAACCAAGGTTACTGTAGGAAGGAAATGTCCAGGGCTCGACAACGAGATATCCAGATTTTAGTAAAGCCAGCTGTTCGGCTGACGTTGTGTTCGTACAGTGATATCCACAAGGAGCCTCTCGAGGTAGCCCTGACATTTGGCTTGCAATTTGTCTGAGTGTAATGTTACTGCTACTGTCGCCAAATGGATTCTTAATGGAGAAATCGGGAGCATATTTACTCAGAGGGTCGTCCAGCGATGAAATGAGTCCATCTTCGTATAGTTTATAGAGGAGGAGAACAGGAAATAGCTTCGTCACACTTCCAATACGATAGATTGTGTTATCATCTGGGGGCACTGAGCCCTTGAAGATTTTACTTCCATAATGTCCACTCCAAAGGGTTGTATTTCGATAGGCAATCTTGATAGACAAGGCAGACATATTTGCCTTGTGTTCAGGTCTTTCTACAAGTTTTACGAGGTAATGATCGATGGCATTGAGAGCCTTTTGGATCTTCATTGGTAATGGAGAACCAAGTGAATATAACATTGCCTGAGATGGACACGGAGAAATTAAAGATGGAGCAGCAGGATTCTGGTGAGGAACCGATTTCATTTGAGTGGTGGGTTTGAAGACCATCCATAAAAACAAAGAGGTCATGACGACAGCAACCACAAAGAAGATACATGTCAGAATCGGCCACACTATCGAGAAACGACGGATCTCTGTTACCGTTTTAGGCGTGTACATTAGCTTCTCCATGCCTGGTTCCATGGGGTCTTTATTTTTGCTTTGGAAATTGCTAAGTATTTGAATATCTGTGACTTGCAAAAAGAACACGTCTGTTAGTTAATCACAGACGCCGATAATTTAAACATGCAGAACCACTTTGAATGATAACCTCTGCATAACTGAATAAACAAGTAGACACTAGACCATGAACACGTACTCATATTTGTGATTTTAATTACTTACTGAAACATGACGTTCTTTCTCGTTTCCATTTTTTTGACTTTTTGAAATTTACTAAGTTTTTATCTCATGCTGTAGTGCTCGATTTTTTTAATATTTTTTAATTTTTTGTGCATAATTTTTTTTTCGGGGGGGGGGGGGGGGATTAAAGAAAAATTAAGGGAAAACAGAAAAAAAACCCGGAGAGAAACACCACCTCGATACAAAAAGTGACAATAATTTTGTATTTGAAAGTCCACTTCTTTAAGCGACACTGTCCGTCAATTCAGCTCAGTTCGCTTGCATTTTTCCAATATATTACATGTATTAGAAAACTTATCAAGATTATAGCTCAGAAATTAATGAAGACGGTGACCCATATTTTTCATTTATTTCACAATTGCAACTTTTTGGAACGATGAGTAAATTTTTTTATCTTGTCTTTTCCTTTCAGCGCGCGATTGGCCATTCTAAATCTTCCATGTTCAAAGAAGCATTAGGAGTCCATGCGAACTGCTTTCATCTTCCATGCAAAAGCAGTAAATCCTTTTGACAGACCATCGGGTCCTGGTGGGTCAAATACAACTGTATCAAATACACCAACATGTTGCGAAACACAAGATGTGGCATTCAAAGGCGTTACCCAACCCTGGAATATCAACGGCTTACCAATGTACTTGAGTACAAAACTAGGAAAAAGAGGCGATGTACTATTTCGTTTGACTTTCAGGACATCTCTATCTTCTTGGATAGTAGCGATGAATTTATGGGTTTTACCTGTGATCATATTAACTTGGGAAAGCAAGTAATCCCCTAGAAATGGTTTGGTTGAGATGGGAAAGGATGACTTGCTGTGAATCTCAAACAATGTTTCGTTTAATGCTGGAAGTAAAGTCGTGTGGACGAAATCCGCTACTGGAAAAGTCCTATGTTTCAAAGCAGTTACTACATTCACTATGATGCTCACTGCTATCTTCATTTCCGGGATAACTGAGAAAGCTGCATTGTAGCTGTCGATGCTACCGCTTTTCTGTCGAGCAACGTAGCGCTGGATGAAACGCATTTCCCACGGAGAACCCCACAGCCATAAACCATCACGGGTTATAAAGTCTGGTAGTAACATCTCACGTATACTTTCTGGTTTTAACACTGACTGTTTCTCAGGATTGATGAAGATTTGTGCAAGCTTCATCAGATCATTCATTGTTGAGTACATCTGTCCTGTGGAGGTGAAATAGATGAATTAGGGATTAGGTGGATCACACAGACCTCGTGTATCATTTCATGTCTAAAGTATGGCATAGATGGAGTTCGTGGGCCAGGGGAAGAGTGTGTGGTATTTCTTTGACATATCATTCCAGGTTCCAAGTGTCCTGAGCGAAGTTTGTTGGATGCGTTCACTTCCCATAAACGTTTTTGCGTCTGGGTTCTCGCGGTGTGCCCATCAATCCCTTATGAAAAATCGACAAATATGTCGAGTGTCGTATGAAATGAGGTGTTTGCGTCGCGCATACTCAGTAATATACCAAAGAATCCATACATTTCGGGGAGAGACAGAGGGTGGGGTGGTTGTGTATGTGTCAGTGTTGTGTGTGTGGGCGGGGAGGATAACTGTCATCTGACAAAGTTATAGCGGAGCTCCCGCACGGGCCCGCACGAGCGAAGCACCATAACTGAGAAAAAATGGTAGACCATCGAGTTGATTTTTCATGGCTTACCACAGGGAGCCACGTGTACGTCCGTCGGTACGCACATCCGTCCGTCCGTGTGCCAACTTGCCGACACTTCGACAACTAAAAATTTTAAAGTTTCCTTGCAGTTTTTACTTGGAAAACTTGAAAATGTTATTCTGGCCTGCCTCGTAAAAAAATTATGGATATTAATCTTTCCTGCCAATCTTGACGATTTTAAGCAAAAAAATTGTAGGTTTGAATTTTTTCCGGAGTCGGGGTCGTTTCAAAAACTGATCGAGAGACGAAGGATAACATTTTCGAATCTGGACGACTTTTTAGTTGGTTTCTTAGCTCCAAAAATCTTCTCCTTATAACTGAGTCATTGAGGATTGTGCATGCCTCGTTTCGTGAAGATGTCTTCAGTAGAACTGCTCAAAAATATTCTGGCTAAAGTGGGAAATCAATAATCGTCTCCATTCTCAGGAGACTGAAGGGTAAGAGTGTACAAACCCTAACGCAAATGCTAAAAACCTTTATCCATAATTAGCAATTTCAACTTTTTACCACATGAAGCCCAATTCATTTGAATCAAAAAAAGTCAAAAACAGAATATTTGGGGTTTTTTAGATTTGAATGGGAGCTCTGCTATTATGTAGTACCTAATTTTTATATTATTAATTTGTGTTATATATGAAAATCATGATCTGGTACTCTTACCAGCTGGTGCGGCCCACCCGATATCCATAAAAGGCATCACTTTTCCATCATTAGTGTAAGGCAAAGCCATATTTTCCTTGACTTTTTCAGTTATCTTAAAACCTGTATTTTTCATACCAAGAGGATCCAGGAACTTTTCTTGTACCCATTTCTCAAAAGTCGTGTTAAGTACATTCTCAGTCAATAGTCGCCCTAGCAACGCGTAACCAAGGTTACTGTAGGAAGGAAATGTCCAGGGCTCCACAACGAGATATCCAGATTTTAGTAAAGTCAGTTGTTCGGCTGACGTTGTGTTCGTACAGTGATATCCACAAGGAGCCTCTCGAGGTAGCCCTGACATTTGGCCTGCAATTTGTCTAAGTGTAATGTTACTGCTACTGTCGCCAAATGGATTCTTGATGGAGAAATCGGGAGCATATTTACTCAGAGGGTCGTCCAGCGATGAAATGAATCCATCTTCGTACAGTTTATAGAGGAGAAGAACAGGAAATAGCTTCGTTACGCTTCCAATACGATAGATTGTGTCATCATCTGGGGGTACTGAGCCCTTGAAGATTTTACTGCCATAATGACCACTCCAAAGGGTTGTATTTCGATAGGCAATCTTGATAGACAAGGCAGACATGTTTTCCTTGTGTTCAGGTCTTTCTACAAGTTTTACGAGGTAATCATCGATGGCATGGATAGCCTTTTGGATCTTGATCGGTAATGGAGAGCCTAGTGGGTACAAAGTTGGTTGTGCTGGACATGGTGCGTTAGTTGGAGGACGATTCTGTTGAGGAACCGATTTCATTTGAGTACTAGTGGTGGGTTTGAAGACCATCCATAAAAACAACGAGGTCATTACGACAGCAACAACAAAGAAAATACATGTCAGAATCGGCCACACTATCGAGAAACGACGGATCTCTGTTTTTACGATGTCGTCTTGTGTCTCCATGTCTACAAGCTTGTCGTCCATACGCCGCTCGAGCTAATGTTTTAGCTGGAATTAGCTGGAACCTGTGAATGAAAAGGTGATTGACCAACAAACTCACGGCGCCAAACCCTTCAGTTTCGATAAAAGACTGAATTTGATTACTAGACCGTGAAGCCGCGATAGTAAATATGGCTATTAATACACCGCAACGACCTCACGCGATGTGGAAGTGTTTCTTTGGCTGGCCGATACTATTTCTTAGCTACGTATGGAAAGAGCAGGCAGTGTGCCGAGATGAACGAAACTTAGATTTGAATGATAAATTAAGTTTTAAAATAGGTAGCCCAATTAAAACAATTTTCGTCAACAAGCTTAAGTACTTAGCGGCGTATTTAAGAGCTGTCTGTCAAACCGACCAATCGTCTGTGTCGGTGACAATGCCATGGTTTTAGAATTTCGAACTGTGACGTATTTCCGGGTCATTGACATGCACAAAATCCGTGCTACGAAGCTAGAAAAAGATCAAAGGATCGTAAAATAAATCCGTTTGATAGTTCACAGAAATGATTGACGCCACATTAACTCTGGACGACACCAATCGTTAGTCACTCCGAAGACACTAGTGAAAAACGTCTGCGCATGCGTGCATATTACGATGTTTTCTTATGAATTGTGTGAGTTTTAGCTTGAAGTGAAATGCTCGTGTTCTCGGTGTATACATAACATTTCTCTTGTATACTTTTGTAAGACAAAGATATTGCATTAATGAAGACATTATGTGAATACTGGCCCTAAAGCCCGCCGCACACGTTGAGAAACTGCGTGAGGAAACTGCCACGCGAGGCATTTCTCGCCGCAGACGTCGTTGCATCTTTGGCTACTCGAGGCCAAAAATAGAGCAGGTAAAAGAGCACACGGTGATAAAAGTGCCTCGCGTGGCAGTTTCCTCACACAATTTCTCAACGTGTGCGGCGGGCGTAAGTTTCAAGAATTGACCTTAAGTTTTGACATTTTGTGAAAACCATTGTTGAAGGCAAGCTTAAAAGATAAATTTGTATAAGTTTACATGCGCAGACGTTTTTCATCAGCGTCCACTCCGAATAAATTGAATTATTTATGTTTTCACGATTTTTCCGAATTCGTACTTGTTTCAGTTAAATCGAGATGCTGTGAAGTTTATTATATGACGCTCGTCCTCACCGCTCCCGTCCTTGCTAGGACGTGAGAAAGCACCAACGGACGTTCCAGCGAGGACGGCGATGGCAAGGACCACGGCCGGCGCGCATGTAAAACCGTTTTGAAAACGTACTTGCGTCATCGTGTGGCCTCGCCTTCCTCGTTCCTGCAGTAGATCCCAAGGTCGCTATTTTTAGCACAACACTCGTGAGTATTATATCGCGCGTGTGAACCGAAAATATGTTGGCCTTATCGGGGTTCCGTATCTAAAATAATCGGACCATGTGCCAAAGTTTAGGAGGGGGTGTCGTACCATAAAATGATTGTCGCCAAAATCGAACTGTCGAATGTCACGTGTTTCATTAGTAAAAATCTGTTTCACGCGAAATACAAATTGTGTATGAGGGATTTATAGCTTCAGAGGCAATAAGATCATTTTCAAGTTCAGTTAATCTGCAAAATATGCTAGAATGATATTGAGTTCATCGGTCTCAACATATCTGGACTTAGCCTGTGAACAAGCTCTGGGGAGAGAGGGGGGTATACAGTATACTTGATGCCATTGTTGTTTGATGACCTTGTTGATCATGAACAACGAAATAAAGGTAACAGGGTGTGTGCCATTATCATTATCATTGTAATAATTATTAGTTTTGTGTATCAATTAGAGTAGATTTCGTGTGACTGTGAAAACGGCACCGCACGGTCACGGCAGGAATTTCAGATGTTTTTATAGACAACACGGAACTGACACGGTTACGGCACCGCGCGTTCCGTTTCACACTCATACGAAAACTCCTCTATATTAGTATTATCCTTGTTCCGGCTTATATGTATTTGGTAAATCAAGGCCTAGATCAGATGCCGTACCACTTATACGCTATATCAATTGCTGCAATAATGGGAAGTCCCATGTCTAAATATATTTGGAACTGCAGCTGATTCGACTTAGGGCGTGATCATAGGAAGCGGGCAGGCCTGGTTAATCAGGCTGGCTCTGCCGCGGACTGTCCCGTTTCCAATGTAATCGTACCAACTGAATTATGTATGTTTTATAGACAAGCCGGGATCACGGCAAACCCAGTCAGCTCGCTTAGGGGCAAGAAGCGGGCTTGGCCCAGTTAACCGCGGTCTGGCTTGGCAGGGCTTTCCTGTTTCCCATGTAATCATACCAACTGAATTATATGTGTTTTATAGATCTCGGCAAACCCATTCAGCCCGGTTAACCGAACCAGCTCGCTTAATATAAAAAAATCTGGGCCTTAGAATGACCTTAGTTAGGTATTAGCGCACCAGAGCGAGCTGAACAATATGGTTCCGAAGAGTAATTGTTTTATGGATACAGCGTTTGAACCAGGCCTAGCTATTCATTGTATTCTGTACTAATATTTCTAAAGCCTATTCTAAATTTAATTGATTCAAGCAAATATAATCTTGAGATAACATAAACTTACAGTATAGTGAAAAGGCATTATTTATATAGTAGCCATTGTGGATATCATAAATGCAGATTCATGGCTCGTCTCAAAACACAAGCAAATGCGAGCAAATGAAATACATTTCAAGGCAAGTGCATTTCATGGAAACTGTCACGTTATCTTTATGCAGGTAAAAGTAAAGCTAATATTTAGCGTCGCGGTAGTTCCTTCAGCTGAATGCTGGTCTCCTAGCTAGGAAGCCGACGGTGCGCTCACTTTGCCCCCTCTTTCCATCATCGCTCCGTTTTAAGGGTATTTAAAGCTAATTTAAGCTACACGGAATAGAAAGAGGTCAAAGAGAACTGAAGTTTCTGATCTCGCATCGGAAAGCCGCGCACTAATCATCTGAGCTATAGTTGTCACGTGTAATGTGCAGACGTTTTCTCCAAGAAAATGTGCCAAGGTCAGGTCACCGATAAGACCGTTTCGCAGAGCCAAAATACAGTGACCGTATTTGGACACCTTTTTAGTATCCGCTGTCCACAAATTAGTGCAGGCAGATAGTTAACGGGTTAATCTATTCGTCACTGAGAATTTGCTTGTGTAGACGAGCATGATCAATTTACAAACGGAAATTGGAAAACAACTTGTTGTTTGACATCTCCAGGTCTTTCCGCGTAAGTGTGTCCTTTCGAGAAGAACTGTCTTTAGTGCCTAAACGGACTCCGCTAATTTTCCATCCAGAAGCAGTGAACCCCTTTGACAGACCATCGGGCCCTGGTGGGTCAAAAGATACCATATCAAATAGACCTAGATGTGGCATAATGCAAGGACCTCCAAGAGCGCTCATAGACATTCCACTAAAGATCAATGGTTTCCCAACATAATTGATCACAAAGCCAATTGCATGAGTAAATGAAGGTACATTAGTGTGAGGAATTACTTTTAGAACATCCTTGTCTTCTGCGATAGTAGCATTGACTTGTACAGTCTTTCCTGAGAACATACTAACTTGGGAAATTAAGAATTCACCAAGGAATGGCTTGGCTGGAATAGGGAAGGATGATTTGCTGCGAATGTCGAAAAGCGTTTGGTTCAAAGCAGGAAGTAAAGTTTTGTGGACGAAATCAGTGACATAGAAACAAGTGAAGCCTTCATATTTCAAAGCACTAGCCACATTGACTGTAACACTCACGGCCAATTTCATTTCTGGGATGACTGAGAAAACCGCATTGTAGCTGTCGATGTTACCGCCTTTCTGTCGAGCAACGTAGTGCTGGATGAAACGCATTTCCCACGGAGAACCCCACAGCCATAAACCATCACGAGTTATAAAGTCTGGTAGTAACATCTCACGTATACTTTCTGGTTTTAACACTGACTGTTTCTCAGGATTGATGAAGATTTGTGCGAGCTTCATCAGATCATCTACTGTTGAATACATATCCCCTACGAAGACAGTAAATCATATTGATAAATACACATTGCTATATAAAAAAGTTATCAGGATAAAGAGATACGAGGACTTTCTCCCGAAGAATTAGGGCGAGACCTATCTGTTGTCTTAGGCAATATTAATAGTAGAAAGGATTCAAGAATAAGTAATCGGCCCTTAAAGTTCCAGAAATGGTTTGTGAAGGTTAAATCCACAAAGTAATAGGAAACTAATCCTGGCCAATGGAATCCCTAGCCAATGGAAGCCTACCAATGGAAGCCTTACCAATGGAACCCTAACCAGTGGAACCCTATCCCCAACCTAACCTTACTCTACCGAACCCTAACCGCAACTTCTTTCTTCCTTCACAATCAAGAGTTCACAAACGTTTTTAAACTTTTATGAAAATCAATTCGTTATTTAGTTACCGTGGGTACCACAGGGTACCACAGAAGTAAAAACTCTAAATTGGGAGACTTACAGTCAACTCATAAAGCCCGCAGTCCGGCTGAAGCCCAGTGCAAACGCACCGAACATATATATTTTTGACAATTTCAGTGATGTTTTGATCTTAAACAAAACACCTATTTTATGAGTCAACAATTCAGTGATATTCGATGGGTGTCATATGATCGTCATGTGATGTATTAGTCTCGTGATGTATTACGTATCGTGACCGACTTTATATAAACAGAACTACTTTTGTTGTTGTAATATGGAGTATAAGGGGGTGCTTACATGGCACTAGGATCATCCTAGCACTAGGAACATCCTGATCCTACCTGCTATACATTTACGTATACTACATCTGTTCAGTAGGATGGCACTCAAAGACTGCAAAGGATCTTGGTAGTTTTCTAGTAATTAATAATGTAATAGCATGTTTGGGTTGCATAAAACATGAACATAAAAGGCTTAATTGCTCATTATATACACTTGCTGGAATGCTTAAAATGTTCACCAAGGAAACATCACGTCAAGGAAAGACAATAGCGAATAAATTAATTAAAAGAAAAACTGCCAAAATCGTTTGCGGTCTTGGAGTGTCCACTGAGGTCACTGTGGACTTGTTGCAACAACGTTTTTTGGATTAGGTGTATAACGTAAAGTATTGCACTTACCTGCGGGCCCGACCCATGCAAGCACCAAAAACGGTATCACTTTTCCTGTGAGGGTGTAAGGCAAAGCCATATTTTCTTTTACTTTTTCAGTTATCTTAAAACCTGTATTTTTCATACCAAGAGGATCCAGGATCTTTTCTTGTGCCCATTTTTCAAAAGTCGTATTAAGAAGGTTCTCAGTCAATAGTCGCCCTAGCAACCCGTAAGCAAGGTTGCTATAGGAAGGAAATGTCCAAGGCTTAACTACGAGATATTCTGATTTTAGTAAAGCCAGCTGTTCGGCTGACGTTGTGCTTTTACATTGATACCCACAAGGGGCTTCCCGTGGAAGTCCTGACATTTGGCTTGCAATTTGTCTCAGTGTGATATTACCCTTAAAACCGTTACCAAAAGGATTCTTGATGGAGAAATCGGGAGCATATTTACTCAGAGGGTCGTCCAGCGATGAAATGAGTCCATCTTCGTACAGTTTATAAAGAAGAAGAACAGGAAAGAGCTTCGACACGCTTCCAATACGATAGATTGTGTTATCATCTGGGGGCACTGAGCCCTTGAAAATCTTACTTCCATAATGACCAGTCCAAAGGGTTGTATTTCGATAGGCAATCTTGATAGACAAGGCAGACATGTTTTCCTTGTGTTCAGGTCTTTCTACGAGTTTTACGAGGTAATCATCGATGGCATGGAGAGCCTTTTGGATCTTCATTGGTAATGGAGAACCAAGTGAATATAACATTGCCTGAGATGGACACGGAGAATTTAGTAAAGATGGAGCAGCAGGAGTCTGTTGAGGAACCGATTTCACTTGACTGCAGGGTTTGAAGACCATCCACAGAAATAACGAGGTCATGACAAGAGCAACCACAAAGAAAAAACATGTAAGAATCGGCCACAAGGTCGAGAAACGACGGAACTTCGTTTCTGGCTCCTCAACCAGTTTTTCCATGAAGTCTGACTTTGGATGTAAATAATACAAGTAACTGAGCACCAAGCAGCTGTTTCTCAAAGCCCAAAATAGTAAAAGCTATTGAGAAATCGTCTCCAAATCTTAGCACAAACGATGATTTACTGTAATTCTATCTGTGATGTCTTTTGATCAGTATAGGAAGACATTTGTGACATCTAGCTCCGAGCTGAGAGCACGGCACCATTGCGTGACTGTTTTCAAATAAGGTGAGAACAAATAGAAGCGAAGCAAATAGAAACGTGTTTGGATAGCTTGAACGTGACATGTAAAATTGAATGTTTTTACTATAGTCAGTTTTTGTAAATCGAATAGAAATGCCTAAATTAAAGATAATTTCCCCTATTTTTAATTCCAACTTGATTCTGTAATTCAGCCTTCAGGCATGTTGTGGCTCAGTACCGGATGTCGTGTGTTTCTCTCGATTCGGAAAAGGATTCAAATTGATTTTTTTTTAGTTCATTTTACTCTCGTTATCTTATTTAACTCTATGTATAGTTAATATTCGAACAGTCCTATTCTTCACATATTTACAAGAAAACTAGGAACTGGTTTGGCTCCTTAACTTACGTTTTTAAAGGTACATGTTTATCTTCATGCTAACCTGAGGCAAAGTAGATAATTGAAATATTGATCGCTTTCACTTTAAGCGTTATGCAAATTTAGCTTTAAAAAATATGAGTTTCAGTTTATGGTAACACAAATTATCTTGGACACTGATTATTCGCGTTGTGTTTGTCTTTAGACAAGAAAAAAAAGTAATCGTGTGTTACGTTAATTTCAATTTGATAACGTAAATTTATCCCAGACAATTGGACAACACAAAATAGTCGGTAAGCTTTTGTTTATTTGAGTTTAATAAGCAGGGCCGTAGCGAGGTCTAAATTATTGGGGGGGCTCTCAGGATTTCAAGTCACATTATAGTGAACGAAAGACAAAAGTAAATTTGCACCACGTGATGCTTTATGTATGGACGTATCCGTAGGGTCCTAGCGTGCACGTGACTCCCCGGCTTGTTCGTGAGCCTGGGGGATGTGGAGGATTTTTGTTGCGACTCAGTGAAATTCATCTGATCCCCTGTAATTCACAACAGCATTTTGATGATCCCCCTTAATGAGGGTTGTACTTTTGACGATCCTCCCTCCACCAGAATTGTGGTTGTTAATGATAATAATGTTAATACGCAGCCTTCGTTTCGATGGTAGTCAAACTTGCATGTTTTTTGAAGTTCAAATCGTACTCATAACCTGATCTTTTTGTAAGGTGATGTGAGAGCAATACAATATTTAGCTATAGCGAGCGCGAAGCGCGAGCCGCTCGGCACGAATTTAGGTAGAAAAGGAGTTCTCAATCACCGTACGTTTCTAAGTTGTTTTTGGATGTTTTTTCTTGGGCCAGTGTTATATATAGCTACATTGAGCACAAAGTGCGAGCCACTTGGCAAAAAATGGCAATTTTTTACAAAATTGAATTTTTTCAACTTCTTTGGGGGGGAGGGGGGAATGAAACGTGATGTAGTTAGTCGTCAAGAGCTCGGTTGTACCTTAATAGCAATGTAGGTACCATCTTTAAATTTCCCGAAAAAAAGTACTACTTTTCAACCATGTAGTTGACATGGAATATTACTTGCGAGCGCGAAGCGCGAGCCGCTCAGCGCATCCTTTTTGGATCGACAACCTAACAAAATTACATTTCGCTGTTGTAAATAGTGAAAATATTAATATTAAAGTAATTTCATAGGTTTCTACTAATCCTGTTATTTTTGGAGTCTGTTTAAAGATGGCGGCGAAAGCCCAGAAACCAGCGCTGACCTTCGATCATTCCTTTGGAATGTGAGTTTAAATCACAGCCCAGCATATCTAAAGGAATACCATTTTACAGTTCCATCAGTCTCGAATAATATTCGTCGACATGGTCAGCTTAGAACTGTATTAACAATGCACTTTTTACACTAAATTATTTAGCAATGTGTTATATATACGACATTTGAATATTGTATTCATCTAAAATTTGAAACTTTAAATTTAAAAATTCAAAAATTTAAAAACCGTTGAAAAATTATTGGGGGGGGGGCGAGCGCCCCCATTGCCCCTCCCCTTGCTACGGCCCTGATAAGGTCAATTTAACCCAAAAGATAGAGCTAGCTAGTTATGATCAACTAGCTAGTGACTGGTCCATATCTGAAGTGCATTAATCCTCTTGTAGTAAAGCAACATAAATGGTACTAGAATATTCTTCGTTTGACAGCGCGCAAACGTGATACACCAAAAATGTGAAGAGAAATAAAAAGTATCAAAAAATAGTAGACATCACCATTATTAGTTACTACCTTTAAATGTACGCTACATGCAAAATTACTAGAGTTTTACTAATAAAGATCAGTTACTATCAATCGTGCAACATTCATTAATCAATAAGTATATACAGCGAAATCCGGTTAAATTCCGGCAACATGGGGACGAGACGGAGCTAGTGTCTGTATTTTACAGGCAATTATAACATAGGTAATATATAACGCGCGGCTCTGATTGGATGATAACTGCGCGCGAGCGTGCGTCCAAAACTCGATGGACAGCACGCTGACGTCAATGCTTCCTTTTCTTGCCTTTTTATTTTCTTAAAATGGACGAAAATTTTTGCTTATTTCGTTTGTCTATGTTATAAAAGAAATGGTCAACATTCAGCGTGCGTCCATTGAGTTATGGATGCACGCAGGAGGCTGCTAAGCACGAGAGAAGCGTAAGAGTCGCACGAGGCGTAGCCGACCATTTCTTCATTTTTTTCGGACGGGACAGACTTAAAGTCCGTAATAACAGGGTGTCTGCATTCCGGATGTCGGTAAGGCCGGGTTCCACTGTACTGCTACTTTATATGGACCTAATATATATATTGCAAAAAATATATATCTCGACTTGTGTCGAAAACAACCACGTACTACAAAGTGTCGGTATACGACGGATCTATTAGAAGATCTAATTGAATACGTATATTGAAATAATTTGAGAAACTTGAAGAAACAATACGTCGTAGAACTGGAATTCTTTAATGTGCGAATTTTCGACTAGCCAATACTAGTCTTCATCAGGCTAAAAAAGGATTACAATTGGAATCGGTAAATGTATATATAAGAAATGGATATAGGAAGTGACGTAACAGGAAATAGATATACAAGTTTACAAATGTGGTAAATAGACGGAAATTACAGTAAAGATAAGAAATGGTAATACTTATAACAGCATATATATAAAATGAATGGAAATAAAACTAAAACGTCTCATCGCGTTTATTAAGTCCATTAGGTTCAAGTGAATTAGCAAGCGTGGTTATATAGTGAGCTTCTTTAGCTTTGCGGATGGCATCGCGATTAGAGGTGATTATTTCAATGGAGATAAGTAAAACGTTAGTTATAGAGTGATCAGAGTTGGCAAGGAAATGTTCAGAAACAGCGGTGTGAGGTGATGTAGAGTGGGGTGTGTCAATTTTGCGTCGATGTTCGTTAAATCTGTCTTTAAGTCGTCGTTTGGTTTCACCAATATATTGTTTGTTACGTTTGGTGCAGTGTATCATGTAAATAACGTTTTTGGAATTACAGGTTATATGAGAATTAATAACTAGTACGGGTTAAACCAGAAGAGGAGAATGTTATTTCTTTAGTACCGTGAGCAATGACTAATGGACTTAATGGACTTAACCTAATGGACTTAATAAACGCGATGAGACGTTTTAGTTTTATTATTTCCATTCATTTTATACATATGCTGTTATAAGTATTACCATTTCTTATCTTTATTGTAATTTCCGTCTATTTACCACATTTGTAAACTTGTATATCTATTTCCTGTTACGTCACTTCCTATATCCATTTCTTATATATACATTTACCGATTCCAATTGTAATCCTTTTTTAGCCTGATGAAGACTAGTATTGGCTAGTCGAGAATTCACACATTAAAGAATTCCAGTTCTACGACGTATTGTTTCTTCAAGTTTCTCAAATGATATATATTGCTAACGCTTGACGATCTTCAGGATGACGTCATTCTTGGGCATCATCACCACAGACACATGGTGATCAAGTTCAACCGTTTTGGAAGTGCATTCAAACTTGTACTTCTCAAATATGGTCGTTAAGGCAAGTTTCACTTGATTTAGAGCGAACCTGAACCCAATGCACTGCCGAGGACCAACCCCAAATGGCTGATAGGCATACGGGTGACGTTTTGCCTTTGCCTCTGCCGAAAAGTGTTCTGGGTAGAACTCGTCGGGTCGTTCCCAGGACTCTGGATCACGATGGAGAATGTAGTTAGGAATACTGATGTCAACGCCTTTGGGGAAACGTACTCCTTTGATGACGGTTTCTTCACGGCACTTTCTGTCAAGGTTGAAGCCTGGGGTATACAAGCGTAGTACCTCACAAACCACTTGATCGAGGTACTCAACCTGATGCGACAACTCGAGCAAAGGCATGTCCCCCCTGTTTGCTCTTGCTTTGTCCAGCTCCTCAAGAAGCTTGTCTTGCACGTCTGGATGGGTGGCCAAAACATATGCCATGGTTGAGAGGGTAACTCCAGTTGTCTCGAAACCAGCAATCAGGAATATCATCGATTGAGCTGCCATTTCCTCGTCATTAAGTTTGGGTACACCATCCACTTCTTGGTCGTGTGCCTCTAACATTAACTGAAGAAGATCGCGCCTTCCCAAGGATCCTACTTGTCGTCTACTAGCTATCATCCTGCGAGCAATGCTTGTAAAGTATTCTGCATCTTTTATGATATGGATGTTGAAAACTTCAATGAGAAAATCGGAAAATGGCAACATGCACAAAGCAAGTTTCCAAAGAGGAACAGATAAAGCGTTGACAGCTGAGTCGAAGAAGGCTTGGTCGGGTTCATTCAGCATGTTTGAGTCGTAACCAAATGCTGACTTCATTATGACGTCAAGAGTAAGCAGGCCGAAAAGCTTCGAGATATTCACATTCTCCCCTGGAATTAAGAGAAAGAAGCTGATTGTTAATTTTGCATTGCATTTATTATTGGTTGACAAAAGGAACTGCAGGGTTGAGATGCGATATTCAGTCTTAAAAAAAGACCCTTTGGCAACAGAAAATACAAAGGTTTTTAATAGTGTAAAAAGAGGAAAATTTCTTCCTCATTGTACACTGATATACTTGGCTTTAAAAGTCCATCAATTTTGACTGGTGATTCTCAACGTCCTGATCTTATATACTTTGCACTACTAATGACTGCCAGTATGTGCTTGAACTAACTGTTGGCTTTGAATCAAGCCTCCAAAACAATATAACTAGAAAAAAAACTTAATATAAAGAAACTCTTGATAAACCTATGCCACTATCACAAGAAAGTCGTGTTCGTTAATCTATCTACAATCCGCGCCTTTATTAATGACACACACATCTAAATTCTAACCCAATACGCTTAAACAACCACTTTCTTGGTCATTATCTGCATCTCGGTAAAACCCCCCCTCCCCCATGTCAATGTTGAGGGTCGCAACGTTCCCCGGGTAGCGCGAGCATCACCAAGCAACATTGACGCGGGGGGAGGGGGGGACAAAAGTCGGGTGACGTGCGCTGCTGCATTACAATAATTACTCGGGCTACCTGTGGTAGCTCGAGTCTAGGTTTACCTTTTCGGTCTATCAATCTATCAATCTATCAACGTCGCAAATCGGCAAATTACCCAGAGGCCTTTGGGGTACACTGTTGACCACGAGGCTTCCTGTGGTCGCGAGAGATTGAGAACAAAATGGCGGACGCTATCAATCGGAATTTTTCAGATTTTTCGAACTATTGGCTTTTAATCTCAAGATACTTTGCTTTAATCGTTAATATCTAATTCTCAAATTAAGTGATGACCTTCTTACCAGCTGTTGTAATCAACTTATAATGTATTGATCGTCCAAGAACACGAGACAGATCGATTTGTGGCAGCGAACTTCACTTGAGGACAGACATGTAAGACACGGAGATATTGTCTTTAATAGATCAGTAGTTTGTTTAAATTAATAATATTTCACCACTGCTTGTACATAATATTTGCTTACACGGTGTCTACAGTCATGCTCTTCCTGAGAGCCGTGTTAAAAACGAACTAATTAACTAACAATATCTACAATGTTTATTTTAACTAGAAAGACTAGGAAGTGACTAGGGTGTATTCAATAATTAAGCCAGGAAACAGGAATTAGTAAATGGTGCAAAATTACACCATATAAACAATGGAAAACAAATGATTTTTTTTATTATTTACTTATAAATATTTAGTGCAATCTGTATTTTGTACAATGTCATGATTATATTGAATGCACTTTATTGTCAATCATGCTCAATGTTAGCAGATAAAAATATAGTGATGGATAATCATGGAAATGATAGTAATGTTTATGAGACCTTATATTAGCAACAATTGAAGAATAATTTTAGAATGTACAAAATGATATTTTCAATCAATGAAAAGTGGTACTCAACCACAAATTTGTACAAGCTTTGTGCAACCATGTTCACAGAAACAAGATAAAGTGGATTGAATTGAAGATGTTACTGTATGTAGTAGTATCAGATTGATGTGGATGGAGGAGCTATATATGGTATCAGTAATGAGCATATATTGTATGACATTATACTTCTTCAAATAAAGTATCAGCAACTGACTACTGCTATAATCATTGATCTGCTCCATATTAAAAACATGGTAATACATGTATTGAAAAGTTGTGTTAAGAAACTGAAATGATTTCATAGAAAGGTAACTGTGGTACTTCTAGAATCTACCAATGTGACAACAGCAATATCAAAATCATTAATTTTTAACTTGGACATCAAAACAGTCTGCAACAGTTTGTAAGTTTTGTTTTCATAAATCAAAGTAAAAAAGTACAGAATAGAAATTTAAATTGTGTGAGCTATAATGTATTATCTATAGATCATATTGGATCATTTGGTAGGCATTTACAAAATAAAGCAGACTGTATACTGTATATGTCTGGCGTGATAAAAAGACCAGCAGTATATTAATAACCACCATGATGTGGTACAATTATGTACAAACTACTTTCTCCCCAATATAATTTGTGTTCTACTCTGGGAGTACTTGTCATGCATTTTCGCAATCAAAAGACACTGAGCAGTCAAACCGGTTTCCATCAACTTCTGTTCTCCGTTTCTCCCCAAGTGCTATACACAGGTGTAGCCCGAGTGAACGCCTATTAGGCGTCTAGTTTATCATGCTCCATGCATGGCTGTGTCAAAGTAAAAAGGCGCGGATTGTAGCTGTCAGTGCGCTTGGTGTTTTCGATAAAGACTCTAATAGTTTCTTTAAGTTTTGACAGCAAACAACAGGAATAAAACCATCGCAAAGACAGCAATTAGGTCATCATATTATATCTTTTGGTGTAGAAACAAAACTCGGAATGATCCAGATCTGAAGAAGTTCGATTCTAGTCTTATCACAGGTAACCCAGGCTATTCACTTTTAAAGAAATGTATGTTAGAAATTTGAATTTCCCATTGTCGACCAATCAGCTTCGAGATCATGTTTGAGTGCTTTTAATCAAACCGTTCACTAGTTAACTATCACTAAATTAGATAACTATTTCACTATTTTAGCTGACGTCACATATTTTGAAAAATCACGAGCTAACGCTCTGAAAATCAGGGGGTCGTAGCATGTAAACAAATTGGAGCTAAGCGAAAAGAAACCTTTCAAAATTCGCGAGCGATCGTTTGGAAGCGTTCGTTCGAATTTATTTCTTGATTTATAGCATAACAAATTCAAAAAATTACACGTTAGAACCAATATTCATTTGTTTTTCAACGTACAATAGCCTAGTAAGTAAGAATTAAGTCCCCCCTGAATTACATGACCGTTGGCTTGGCGGGGTTTCACTATTTTAGGTGACGTCACCTAAATAGTTAACTAATTTAGATATAAATTTAGTTAACTATTGAACGGTTTGACTAAAAGCACTCTTTTTGTTTCCGTCTGCAGGTTTTCAGTGGGCGGCATTCCGGGAGGCTGATTATTGAAATTTCAAGCAGTTCCCGAGAGGTTATTTAGCAATGACTTATCTTTGAATCGTTGAACATTCTTCTTTGATCAGGTGGGTCTGAAACTTGGAGGGACCTCGTTTTTGGTCGAAAAAAATCGAGTTGAAGTAGAGTGATCAGGGGAATCTTCAACGAAGTGACCAACCTTAGCTTGGGATTATTTAGGTAGGGGTACCTGAAATAACGATATTAGTAAACGAAAAGTAAACTCGATTTATTTATATTCAGTTTATGAGAAGCCATACAGATTTCTTTGTGAATAGCCTGCAGGGTTACCTGTGATTATGCATAACCAAGAAAATTATGCTAATAATGATTTCTGTCACGCAACACTGTCTCCTCAAAAAATTCTAAAGAAAGACTAATTTTTCAGAAGCATCATAAGTCTAACACACATACAATCGTCATTAATTTAAACATGCAACATAAACACAACGGAAACAGTAAAAATTAAAGTAAAGCTTCCTAATTTTTGATTTACAAAGGTTGCATTCCTTATCCAACGAAGCGTACCAAAAGTAAACCAAAACACCTACCAGTCGAAGCAAACTTTTCTATCTTTCTCATCAAATCATCCAACGATGTTTCATTGAGAGGAATGGTTTGTCTGAGTTTAGCTAAACTAAACGCTGGCGTTAGAAGAGCACGAATTCGCTTCCATTTCTCGTCTTTAGTGAATGAAAGAGCGTCACTAAGCGGAGGGATCCATTTCATTAAGTCAGGCCTATTACGGAATTTCTGAAACTGTTTGACAGTGATCTCCTTGACCATCTCAGGATCCGAGACAGCAATGCCTGGTCTTCCACCAATGTAATACTTATGGACTCGACCGTAGCGTTTGGAATACTCCATCAACATTTTGTGCATGCCGCCATATCGTACAGCATCAGGTAGATTTCCAAGGAATGGCCAGGGTTTTGGACCATTGATTTGAACATCTGCAGTCAGTGAGTATTTTTTTACCCCATACCAGTAAAGTAGAGGTAAGAGAACAAGTAGAACGACTGATACTTCGAGAATCATGACTGTATATAATTATTAGTGCCACTGCCTTTGAGACGCTTTATTGTTCTGCATCCAAGGGATATGCATCGTCAAATATGCACAGGCAGCCCAATCTCATCGCCAGGCAATATTTATTCATGATCAAGCAGCATGTATACAATTTGTCTGCGCATGTCTGTGTTTTGGGCTTGAAATTCATTTGCATATCGAATGCAAGAAATTTTATGTTGACACGGAATATTTGGCTGGCTATCTCGTTCTTCAAAATTATGTTCAACTACCGAAATACTGAGACAACTAAAACATGAACAGTCTACCTACCGCTAGTGCGCTGGGAAAATATCACGCGTCAAAGTCAGCAGAAAGTTATGAGAAGGACCAGAACTCCGCACTTTCGAGTGATAATGTTGGCGTTGAATTCATGTATAAGGTAAATTTAGTAATGGATGTCATTACCAACATGGTACTGTAGCTTACTGTGTGAATTGGGTCCGATAAGAGCATTCTGGACTTCACTGATTGTTGAATAATTAGCCATGTTTACTGGAATCTCGTACTTTTTCGCGCAGAATTCTTGCAATTCATTCTGAAAATTTTACATCTTTGACAGCGCCCCCCAGCAAAATTATTTAATAATACGCTTTTTTCCATGCTTCGTTATGGTAATACAGAGCTTTCTTGGTGGAAACTCCTGGTCCCTCCATGTGATTTCAAGCAGTGTTTACAGCCAGGTTCAAGCCTTGTTAAAATTGACTAAATTCGGTAGCCTATATTTTATAATCTGCAACATTTATCTTGAAGTTAACCAGGTGAACGGTGAGCGCGGCGCGCAAAGCAGGATTGGACAAAATGACCGGCCCTGGTTCCCAGGTCCTTTTTCCCCTTGATGAACACGCAAAATTTCAGAAAAAATATTTCTGACAGCTTTTAATCACATAATTTAGCAAAAGAGTTTGAAAGAAGTATCCCAGCCTTGAATTTTTGACTGTTCCTGTCTCTTTGCCATCGTTTTATCAGCGATCAAAACTATGTCACGCAATACCGTCACGATATTTTGAAGGAGCTAAGAACTTATCATTCTGCGAAAATATTCCACTCATAAAGCGAGTATGTAAGCACATTTCATCGCTATTATCTTTGTTACGAAACTTATTTTGACTCGAAATCTTGCCTTTTTTTTATTTGGTGACAATACTTGAATTTTACTTTAGGCTAAAATGCAATAAAAAATACGTGATTTTGAGAGTTGACCGAGGCGAGCATGTTGATAGTGCGAGCCTCCCAAAGGAAGTCGGTTTACAAACAGAATATCGTGCTTTACAGCACTCTAAATAAGGGCTGTGATTTTAAAAATGTGGTTTTTTTCAACATGGAAGTATACATGAGGGTTTTGGCGAGTCTACAACTGCATAAATTTGCAAATAACTTATATATTTGTCAACTGAACGGAACCAGGTGAACGGAGATTTAAAATTCAACCAATCAGAGCGCGTTCAGCATTTTTGCGACCGGCCCTCATCCCCAGGCTATTTACTTCACGGTCGGCGAGTATGTGAATCCGCCATTTGGCAACTGGAGTTTATAGTTAAATTGTTTTTCATCAAGATATGTGGTAAACAACTGTAAATTTAGTCTTCTTCCTGCGTCTAACGTGTAAGTAATTGTTGTACAAATGTTTGTAAGTTTTTATAATAAACTTTTGATTTGGCAATGTGTACTGTACTTAATTCGTATTCCGTTCAGTTGACAAATCTAAAAGTTATTAGCGAATTCATGCAGGTGTAGACTCGCCAAAACCTTCAAGTATACTTCCATGTTGAAAAAACACATTTTTAAAATCATAGCCCTTATTTATACTGCTGTAAAGTACGATATTCTGTTTGTAAACTGATGTTTTTGTGGAGGCTCGCACTATCAACACGCTCGCCTCGGTCAACTCTCAAAATCACGTATGTTTTTATTGCATTTTAGCCTAAAATAGAATTCAAGTATTGTCACCAAATAAAAAAAGGCAAGATTTCGAGTCAAAATAAGTTTCGTAACAAAGATAATAGCGATGAAATGTGCTTACATACTCGCTTTAGGAGTGGAATATTTTCGCAGAATGATAAGTTCTTAGCTCCTTCAAAATATCGTGACGGTATTGCGTGACACAGTTTTGATCGCTGATAAAACGATGGCAAAGGGACAGGAGCAGTCAAAAATTCAAGGGAGACTTCTTTCAAACTCTTTTGCTAAATTATGTGATTAATAGCTTTCAGAAATAATTTTTCTGAAATTTTGCTTGTTCATCAAGGGAAAAAAGGACCTGGGAACCAGGGCCGGTCATTTTGTCCAATCCTGCTTTGCGCGCCGCGCTCACCGTTCACCTGGAATAATTAAGTACAGTACACATTGCCGCATCAAAAGTTTATTATAAAAACTTACAAACATTTGTACAACAATTACTTACACGTTAGACGCAGGAAGAAGAATAAATTTACAGTTGTTCACCACATATCTTGATGAAAAACAATTTAACTATAAACTCCAGTTGCGAAATGGCGGATTCACATACTCGTCGACCGTGAAGTAAGTAGCCTGGGGATCAGGGCCGGTCGCAAAAAAGCTGAATGCGCTCTGATTGGTTGAAATTAAAATCTCCGTTCACCTGGAATGACCTATATTTAGACATGGTGAGGCATACAATTTGTGCCGTATGAAGCAGCGTTTTAGACTTTATAAAAGAGCAATAAATTCATCGCTGAAATTTGCATGCAAACAACGTGCTTGGAAACACGTTCACAAAAATCTTTAGATCACATGTAGGGACCACGAGTTTGGACTAAAAAAGCTCAATTTTACAAGAAAGAAACGTGGAAAAAGCGAATTACTAAATAAATTTGCTGGGGGCGCAGTCTAAGATGTAAAATCTTGAAAGTGAATTGCAAGAATTTTGAGCGAAAAAGTACGACATTCCAGTAAACATGGCCAATTATTAAACGATCGATGGAGTCTAAAATATCCTTACCGGGTCTAATCTACACAGTAACTTGTTGTTAATGGCTTCCACTGCTTAACGTACCTTACATATAAATTTTGCGCCCACAATATTACTCGAAAGTGGGAGTTCTGGTTCTTCTCATAACTTTCTACTGACTTTAACGCGTGATATTTTCCCATCTGGGGTGCCTCCGATCTGGATAGTTATCCACAGCGCACTAGCGGTAGGTAGACTGTTCATGTTTCAGTTGTCTCAGTATTTCGGTAGTTGAACATAATTTTGAAGAACGAGATAGCCAGCCAAATATTCCGTGTCAACATAAAATTTCTTGCATTCGATATGCAAATGAATTTCAAGCCCAAAATGCAGACATGCGCAGACAAATTGTATACATGCAGTTGATCAAGCAACATCCAGGTGAACGGTGAGAAATGACAGGCCCTGGTCCCCAGGTCCCTTGACGAACAAGCAAAATTTCAGAAGAAAATTATTTCTTAGAGCATTCTGGTAGTTGTAGTAAAATGACGCCATCGTGCAAATGGCCTATTGTGATTAAAAGCTTTAATCAAGGTAGTTAAGGCCTGGGTCAGTGCCTAAATTGGGCGAAATATGTTTTTTGTGCTGTAGCACGGAGTTTAAACCAGAAATAAATGATATTCGTCAGAACGTTAGATATTCATAAAACAATGAGCCTTAAATGCTAAGTTCGTGATTTCAGCTGTCACGTGACCAGATAGGTCGTTTATTGTAACAAAATGTTTGAAAATTTTTCCGCACTCGAGTATTAGCGCGAAGAAAACGCAAATGCTTGAAAAGTAGTTCTCTTTAGTGAGTCTATTCCATTTTGATTAGAGAACATGACTATCGAAAGCGATTTTTAGCAAAACAGGTCACGTGACCAATACTCAAAATAATACTTTGCTTAATATCTCCCAGCCAATTGTCAAAAGTCCAGATTTCTACACGAAACTATTTAGGATTAAATCCTCTTTATGCATTAGGCCTAGTTCAAACGTCGCATCTCACATGTGCCAAACTCAATGCAAATTTGTCAAATCTTTTGTTTCTTCTCATTATCATCTCACTTGCATTGAATTCAGCACATGTGAGATGCGACGTTTGAACTAGGCCTAAGAGGTGTTATTTCTGTTTTTTAAGTGAAACTGAATTGCGGATTCAAGAAAAACGAAGTTTCGTCGTAATTGGTCACGTGACTACCCTATATTCAAAACACTAAGATGGATAGATGGATAGATAGTTTATTGAATAACTACTAGCAGCCAAGGGCTGAATTGCGCAATTACAAAAAGGTCAATTTAAGAAAGTGAGTAGTTAAGGTGGGGGTTAACCCTAAATCCGTGCAAAACTACATATTTTTATAATTCAAAGAGCATTTATTGAATATAGACCAAAATTGGTATGGATGTAGAAGTGTATCAGCAAAGTTTATTAGGGAGCTTAAGCATCGACGACGAAATCGACGACGACGACGAACGGAAGTGAACCGAGCGTATTTGGAGATTACTGCGCAAGCGCTAACCCAAGGAAACGTCGTCCGGTGTTCGTCGACGACGGAATCTGATGTTGTTTGACGTCGAGGTGAGAACGTTTGTTTATTTTGCCTTTTTAACACACAAAAGAAACTGTTGAAGATATTATTCGTTCCTATTTTTCAAAATATATACCTTAGGTGTTTACTGAGTTTGTTTTGACGGATATTATCCCTTCAAAATTCTTGTTCATGCTGAATTGTAGTTGTATGTTTTTTTTTGCAGGAGTTCCAACATGGCGGATTCAAAGGACACAGCGAAGAAAACGTATGTATTGCTTATCTGTGGCATAACGCATACTGATCTGGGATTTAGATAGATATGTGTACCTATTCGCTTTACAAATACGAACGTCAGTCCTCCGATTCATGCTACTATACTTATACATTAAAACTATTTGTTTTTCTATTCTTTGACAACAGGTACTTTCAATTCTCAGAAGAGCATGATGTGATTTTGTGCCGCGAAGTGATTGTTGCTCAACCGTATAAATTTAAACCGAGAAGTCCTGAAAGAGGAAAGGCATGGGATAACATCGCAAGTATTCTGAATACTATTCAGCGCCCATCTTTTAAAGTTACTGCTCGTTCTGTACGAGACCGATATAACCTACTGACGAGCAGACGAGCTCAGGAGATAAGGGCCGAAGAAAAAGCTAGTGGCGTCGATGTAGACATCTCAGAATTGGATGAGTTACTAGAAGACATTCTTGAAAGAGAAAAAGAAGCGAAAGCTGCACTTGAGTTACTCCAGGACATTGAAAAAATTAAAAAAGGAGAGAAAGAAAAAGAAACAGCAGAGCAAGTGAGACAACAAGCAATGGATAGAATGTCAAAAAGGAAAAGCGAGGAATCTGATGAAGGCGGAAAAAAGAAAAAAGGAAGAAAAAGCACAGCTGATGCAATTGACTATCTTAAAGAAAAATCTGCAAAGGAATATGAGCTAAGACAACAAGAAATTGATCTTAAAAAACAAGAACAACAGCAGGCATGTCAACAACAGCAGGACATGATGAAAGCTTTGTTGAACCAAATGCAACAGCAGCAGCAACAACAACAAAGCTTACAAGCGATATTTCTTGCACAGCAACAACAGCAAAGTGAACTTTTGAAGGCTCTCATTGAACACAAGAAATGATAAGTTTTATTTGTTATAACTGAGTCAAATGACTTACAATGTTGAGTTAGTTATATGTCTATTCTATTCTTTCTTTCAGTTTTTAGTCTAATAAGACACAAGAAATAAGTTTTATTTGTTATAACTGAGTCAAATACCATGTTGAGTTATTAATAAGTTACATGTCTATTCAGTGAGCTGATTGTAGCTTAAATGTTTTTTTCTTTCAGTTTTTAGTCTTTTAAGATCATCTTATAAGACATTTTCACACTTCAAGGCATATCTAAGCAGGGAGTTAATAAATTATGCAGTTTTTGTTGTACACTTCCAGAAGTATGTCATCTCATTTTCCAGCTATATGTATTCTGTATGTAGACTGCTAATTTTGTAGCATAAGAAAAGGACTATTGTTTTTTCCCAAGTATAATTCCTCCAGGAATCTAGGCAAGGGGTCTATAATATTAAAACACAATTCTATTTATGATCACATGAGTGTACATTTAAGTGACCCTCCCTTTTTCAATGCCTATTTTTTCATGACAATCCTCTTTCAGGGACTCAAAAAGGTTATGACCCTCCCCCACTCCCCTCCCCCTGCTAATTTCTGACAAGTGACTTAGCAACATTATACAAACAATAAATGTTTCTTTTTTTAACAATAGAGTATAAACACTAATTCCTTGCAACATAAATTCTGCTATTTGTTATGGATTGTATAGAATAGACCTTTTGGGCTATTGTGCAATGTTTTCAGACCACGTGTCATTCCCTTGTGAGTTATTCCTTTCTTTACTAGTCACACTTGAAAAGATATATTAATATGGATGTGCCTAAAACAAAGATCCAATGCCCAAGAGAATGACACATGGTATGAAATGGGAAACCATTGCACAATAGGCGAAAAGGTCCATTATTTCTATTGTTTTCTAGTATTTAATATTTATTACTGCTATTTAGTAGTAATTGGTGCAAAATGTTCCACGTTATTTTGTGTTTATGCTCTAAAGCTTAAATGAAACCTATAAACACTACTCAGGCAAAGTAGTCTTGAGGTGATGGTGGACTCAGATCAAAGTAAGTAGAAGTGATATTTCCATATAAACAAGTCAAAGCATTCTGGAGGATGACAGAAACAGCATACATTTTGCCAACACTACTTAGCAGAAGCTTCAGATTTTTTTTAAAGTCAAGAGACTTGAAGGAATTAACCACATCTCCAAATAGCCACTCAACAGAGCACCTAACTCTACTCATGGCAGTATTGTATTGCAGCATATGGGGAGTGAGAACTCCATTCTTGAAGGGGCCTTGAAGATGCACGCGCAGAGGATATGCTGCATCTCCATATACACATAGTGGTTGGCCAGCTGGGCTGAAAGCATATTGCTGTAAATCTTGTAGTAGTCCTGAGTCAGCAAGCATGCCAGCATCATGTTTTTTTCCCTCTGAAAAAAAAAAGGGATTTGTATGATATACTTATATATATATTGATATATTCATCAGTAATTGATAAATAATTCTTAACTTTTGCTATTTTCCCTACCTACTGGACCATACAAGTTTCCAATTAAGCCATTAGGCAAAGCAATGCTTTGAAATTTAATGGCATGCACCCTCTTGTGCCCATTGTACACCATTCGTTGATTTTCACCTGGTCTTGTTATAGGCCTAACTGTACCATCAATGAAGCCAAAGCAGTTGGTCAGTGGAGCCCCTTTGGCTGAAATTGCATTTGCATAAACTTCTAAATTAGCAGGGCTCAGAAGTGCGTGATTCCACTGCGTAACTTTATGATTATGAACGTCATAAATGTAGTCCTGGACTATGTTTGTGATCATACTAAGCACTGGCACAGGCTTTGCAAACCTTTGCACCATGTCTCCAAATCTACAAGGATATGATAACCGTCTTAACAGGATGCACAAGGCTTCATCTCCGTCACAAATCGACCTCTGGTCGCATTCAAATGCAGCTGGAATGTTTAGAACATCTGACAGAATCGCTATATCTCTTTTCTTGCATCGAAATTCGGCCAAGCATTCCGATTCATCGATCTCGTCTAGGTCAAATGTTGGGTATGAATCATATGGAAACTCGGGATTTCTTGATTGATACTGATCGTAAAGTAGCAAAAAATCATCATCGTCAATAACACCATCATCGTGAGCTATTAAAAGTAAATTTCGGACATCTCTGAACGAAGTCATTTCGACGTCGTCGTCGACCATAAATACGCTAGCTTAAGCTTTCAAGGTTCCCGCCGAAAACGAATCACCCGACCTAGTCTTTTTCGGTTATGACGTCATTATTTCGTCGTCGTCGTCGATTTCGTCGTTGATGCTTAAAGTGCCTATAACCCTTAGTTTACTAAAAAATTAGAGTAATTTTGAAGTGCCCAGCAATGTATTTTCGTTGTCAGAATTCGATTTGATACAATCGGGAATATTTTATAGATTTTTAAATGTTGTGGTGACCACACCCTGGCCGGGATTTAAGGGTCTGGTGCGAGTCGCCGGAATGACGTCAATATTGACCCCATCGAACTGTCAACTCAACATTTATTTTGACAACTTCCAGACAAGCGTATAGTGTACCTTAGCCGTCTGTTTAATCATCGAAATATAGCAATTCTAAAAGCGTACATATCGTTGAAATAATGTCGAAAAATTCTTCCGACTCTGAATCAAGCTATTCCGATGACTCGGAATATAATTATATCCCTGGAATCATCAGTTTGCCCCTCAATTTTGAGGTAGAAGACGAGAGCGTAGTGGACAACGATATCGACAACTGTATCGACGAACTATTTCCAACCGGACTATTTCCATACCAAGACGAGCCTCTCGCTGACCCCGAGTGGCTGAAAGAATATGAAAAGAAGAAGGAGATTGAAGAAAATCTCAGAAAGGAGCTCGAGGCACAAGTTTTGAAAATAGCCGTGCTTCGATCAGTTGCCAAGATAGCGAGGAAATTTATCTATATTTCTTTGACTAATAGGTGTTCTTGTGGGCACTGTAATGTGCTGTTATTGCAGAATGCACACGAGGCAAAGTGTTGCAAAGAGATCGACCGCTGCTATGAAGCGTGCAGACGAGAGGATGTCTTGGTCGAAACCGGACAAACACCACCACATTGTATTACGCTTCACGCAGGTTTCCGTCCGGTTTCCCTAGAGAAGCGGTCTCTCAAGCAATCAGCTTCAAAATATAAAACAAGAGAACAGCTTCGTTACAAGCAAATTGGAAAAGAGACGACGTGTGTAGACATATTTCCAGCACAACAATTTTAATATTGGCGCTAGGTCACGCCATGTCGTGTGAGAACGGAGGATACGCAAGCAGTCAATAAAACGACAGCTATCGAAAGAAAAAATAATAATTTTTATCTGATATGTACTTTTGATATTCCTTATGCAAAGGTTTTTGGTTCTCTATTATTCCAAGACCCTACTAAATGTCCATAATGTCTTGCACGAAGTCGATCCATTTCTTTCTCTTCTGTTTGGCCTCCTCTCTTTCGTCATCTTGGAACGGTATTTTAAAAAGAGTTGTTCCCGGAGATTTAGAGTCTGATCTGTTCAGGCAGTGTTCTATTGCACAACGATAAACCATCTCAAAACTGTTAAAGAATTACTACGATTACTATGATTAAAAGATACTCGATTTCAGTTCACGCGTTTCTAGCCGCTTGTTTATATTTCTAAGCTAAGACTGGTTTCCAAGTACGCATGCTCCGGGGTCAATGTTGACGTCACGGATACCACTCGACCCAGATTACTTTTTCACGTCCAACCTGACACAGGCCATCCAATATGGAGTTTTCAAAATTGAATAACTCCCCGCGGATTTATCCAATCGGGTGTACAGATATGTCATTTGAAAGCTCTGGATGTCCACAATTTTACAAAATTAGTCCAATCTCAGGGGTTATAGGCACTTTAAGCTCCCTATTTATACCTCTACAACTTCAAATAAACAAATTGTCACCATAGCAACGCAATTTTTCAATCAGAAACTTCCATTTTTCTTAATTTGATATCTTAGCAGGGTTTTAAAGCTATTTCTTAAAACTTTACTACATGACTTATAACTTCTCCTCCTCTAAAGACGCAAAAGAGCTGTTCTGTAGTTTTTCAGCTGAAATGTTATGTCCTTTAGATTGTAAAGTAGTTTCTTTGTTGCTGTTCGAACTTGAAACGCAAGGACTTGTACCATCAAATGGCGGCTGGCTGTTTCAGAGCTTTCACCTTGTGAAGTTTCTTCGGTCGAATTTAGCTCTTCTCTATGGATTTCCCATGCTTTTTTAGCATGAAAACCTCTTCTCTTCTTTCTCTTTAAACAAACTCCTGAACTTTTTTGGAGGCATCAAAGCATTTGTACGACTGTAGATGAGCAATAATCACAACAAAACCACAGAAAAATATCACTCGCTCGAGGATCCAAATTCAGCCCTGAGTTTATTCAAAGGACGCCGTTTACGACCGCAATGAACCACGGGACTGGAAAGTAAGGACCGGAATAGAAAACTACAGGCTCTAAGGAAACGGACTGTGGATTTTTCTAATTTTTTTCAATTTTCGATTTTTAAATCCCATAGCAACCAAATTGTACAAAAACAAACATACCGTTTCTATGGAGCTAATCAATTAGTGTGCTCATTAAATGACGAATTTTTAGGCGGGAAAATTCAAAATATCAATTTTTTCAAATTTGTGATGAAATATCAATAGTTTTTGCATACAATAAAAGTATTTTAAGAAAATGGACAAAATAAAATTTTTTGCACTATTTTAGGGTTAACCCCCACCTTAAGGTCACTCAACTAGTTATTATTTAACATTGTGCCAAGTCAAATAAGTTTTGCATTGTTATATCTTACATAGCAGAACAAAAACTTTCCAAGCCGGTCAAACAAGGTCAAACCCAGGCCTTAACCACCTAAAAAAATAAAATAAATATTCTATATTTATCCTCGGATTTTCTGAGTAGCATTTCTGCTAATGTCTCCGAGACTCATTCGCACACTCGCTACCCCTACATTCGATATACTCTGCATACAATTTAAAAACTCACATGTTGATTTTTGCTGAGGGAGGAAAAACCGGAGAACCCGGAGAAAAAACCCTCGTGGCATGGTAGAGAACAACACATCAAACAAACTCAAACTCACATATGATCCAGTTCCCGAGCCGGGACTCGAACCCGGACCACAGCGGTGAGAGGCGAGTGGCTTTAACCACTACGCCACCCATGCCACCCATGCCACCCACCTGTGTCACCTTGAGTGCTCTACGAATTTTCTTTCTTATTCATATTTTTATTCCCTTTTGAGAATAGTAGAACAATTGGCACTAATTATGTTACAAGAGAAAGTTGGCAAAGCATTCTGGTAGTTGTAGTATATGACGCCATCATGCAAATGTCCCATTTAGCAAAAGAGTTTTTATCAGCGATCAAAACTGTGTCATACTGATACCATCACGATATGTTGAAGGAGCTAAGAACTTATCATTCCGCGAAAATATTCCACTCCTAAAGTTAATGAGCGAATATATGTTTATGCATTTAAGAAAGATTTAGCCTAAAATAAGCAAATAAGCTGTTGGTATCGTCATTTTAACGCTCAATGTTTTGGCTGCTATCTTATTAAAATGTAAGCACATTTCATTCATCGCTGTTATCTTTGTTACGAAACATATTTTGACTCGAAACCTTGCCTTTAGTTTTCTATTTGATGACAATACTTGAATTTTATTTTAGGCTCTAGAAAAGCATTTGAAATTTTTGATGAGCGTATAAATGCAATCAAACAATATATACGTGATTTTGGGAGAGTTGACCGAGGCAAGCCGGTGTGATAGTGCGAGTCTCCCAAAGGAAATCGGTTTACAAACAGAATATCGTGCTTTGCAGCACTCTAAATAACGGCTATGATTTAAAAAATGCGTTTTTTCAACATGGAAGTATACTTGAGGGTTTTACCGAGTCTACACCTGCATGAATTTGCTAACTTTTATATTTGTCAACTGAACGGAATAATTAAGTACAGTACACATTGCCACATCAAAAGTTTATTATAAAAACTAACAAACATTTGTACAACAATTACTTACACGTTAGACTCAGAAAGAAGACTAAATTTGCAGTTGTTCACCACATATCTTGATGAAAAACAATTTACTATAAACATACTCGTCGACCGTGAAGTAAGTAGCCTGGGTACGAGGGCAGATCGCAAAAATGCTGAACGCGCTCTGATTGGTTGAAATTATAATCTCCGTTAATCTGGATAAGCTACAATATACGCAAATTCGTGAACTCTAAAATACTATTTTGTCACATCAATTAAAAATAGACTTGAATATTACATTGCTTGAAAAGTGGAGAATACGGTGCCCTATACTCCAGGATTTGAACTCGTATTCTTCACGAATACGAAAGAATATGAGAGTATCCGTAACGTGTGCAGGGAAAACCCTTGAATATACGGGCCTAAAAGTACCATGCCCGTAACCACACCTAACGAATCACGAATCCGGAAATTCCCGTATAAGGAAAATTAGTCCTGATACGGGGAAATCATGGTTCTGAACGGTTTGGTTCAAGGGTACTCCAAATAACGGCCCGTATATTCAAGGCTTTCCCTGCACACGTTACGAATACTCCAAATCACGGTGCGTATATTCAAGGCTTTTCCCTGCACACGTTACGGATACTCCAAATCACGGCCCGTATATTCAAGGCTTTTCCCTGCACACGTTACGGATACTCCAAATCACGGCCCGTATATTCAAGGCTTTTCCCTGCGCACATTACCAATACTCCAAATCACGGCCCGTATATTCAAGGCTTTTCCCTGCGCACATTACCAATACTCCAAATCACAGCCCGTATATTCAAGGCTTTTCCCTGCGCACATTACCAATACTCCAAATCACAGCCCGTATATTCAAGGCTTTTCCCTGCGCACATTACCAATACTCCAAATCACAGCCCGTATATTCAAGGCTTTTCCCTGCGCACGTTACCAATACTCCAAATCACAGCCCGTATATTCAAGGCTTTTCCCTGCGCACGTTACCAATACTCCAAATCACAGCCCGTATATTCAAGGCTTTTCCCTGCGCACATTACCAATACTCCAAATCACAGCCCGTATATTCAAGGCTTTTCCCTGCGCACATTACCAATACTCCAAATCACGGCCCGTATATTCAAGGCTATTCCCTGCGCACGTTACCAATACTCCGAATCACGGCGCGTATATTCAAGGCTTTTCCCCGCCTGCCCACTTAACGAATACGAAAAACCCATAAATATAAAGCATAGCGTAACCGGGAGCGTAGCAATATAATCAAAACAACTTATAGTTCGCTGCTCATATTTATTTATAAAATAATATCAATTACACTAGTCTTGACTGACTAGTCATCAAAGTCATCAAAATGTGAAGAGAAATAAAGAGTATCAAAAATAGCTGTCCTTTTGCTTGCCCCTTGGTACTACGCGAAAATTTTGCTAATATGCTTTGCATTCTTATTGTTATGGCTTGTAGTGCGCTCAAATGCGTAATAGGGGCACTAAGCGTAATATCTTGAGACTATATAAAAATATCCTAATTTTTGCTGAAAGTATATGGTATATATATCTATAGGTCTATATATCTTCATGTAAATATGTATTAGTCTAGTTCTCAATGGCTATTTTATAGATCTACAGTTACTATTAATCTTGCAAAAAATTTTAATCAATAAGTATATACAGCGAAATCCGGTGAAATTCCGGTAACATGGGGACGAGACGGAGCTAGTGTCTGTATTTTACAGGCAATTATAACATAGGTAATATATAACGCGCGCTCTGATTGGATGATAAGTACGCGCGAGCGTGCGTCCAAAACTCGATGGACAGCACGCTGACGTCAATGTTTCCTTTTCTTGCCTTTTTATTTTCTTAAAATGGACGAGAATTTTTGCTTATTTCGTTTGTCTATGTTATAAAAGAAATGGTCAACACTCAGCGTGCGTCCATTGAGTTATGGATGCACGCAGGAGGCTGCTAAGCACGAGAGAAGCGTAAGAGTTGCACGAGGCGTAGCCGACCAATTCTTCATTTTTTTCGGACGCGACAGACTTAAAGTCCGTAATAACAGGGTGACTGCATTCCGATTGTCGGTAAGGCCGGGTTCCACTGTACTGCTACATTTATTATATGGACCCATATATATATATTGCTAACGCTTGACAATCTTAAGGATGATATCATTCTTGGGCAGCATCACCACGGACACATGGTGATCAAGTTCAACCGTTTTGGAAGTGCATTCAAACTTGTACTTCTCAAGTATAGTCGTAAAGGCAAGTTTCACTTGATTTAGAGCGAACCTTGTCCCAATGCACTGCCGAGGACCAACCCCAAATGGCTGATAGGCATACGGGTGACGTTTCGCCTTTGCCTCTGCCGAAAAGTGTTCTGGGTAGAACTCGTCGGGTCGTTCCCAGGACTCTGGATCACGGTGAAGAATGTAGTAAGGGATACTGATGTCAACGCCTTTGGGGAAACGTACTCCTTTGATGACGGTTTCTTCACGGCACTTTCTGTCAAGGTTGAAGCCTGGGGTGTACAGGCGTAGCACCTCACAAAGCACTTGATCGAGGTACTCGATGTGATGCGACAACTCGAGCAAAGTCATGTCCCCCCTGTTTGCTCTAGCTTTGTCAAGCTCCTCAAGAAGTCTGTCTTGCACATCTGGGTTGGTGGCCAAAACATATGCCATGGTTGAGAGGGTAACTCCAGTTGTCTCGAAACCAGCAATCAGGAATATCATCGATTGAGCTGCCACTTCCTCGTCATTAAGTTTGGGTACACCATCCACTTCTTGGTCGTGTGCCTCTAACATTAACTGAAGAAGATCGCGCCTTCCCGAGGATCCTACTTGTCGTCTACTGGCTATCATCCTGCGAGCAATGCTTGTAAAGTATTCTGTATCTTTTATGATATGGATGTTGAAAACTTCAACGAGAAAATCGGAAAATGGCAACATGCAAAAAGCAAGTTTCCAAAGAGGAACGGATAATGCGTTGACTGTTTTGTTGAAGAGCGCTTGGTCGGGTTCATTCTGCATGTTTGAATCGTAACCAAATGCTGACTTCATTATGACGTCAAGAGTAAGCAGGGCGAAAAGCTTCGAGATATTTACATTCTCCCCTGAAGAGAAAGAAGCTGAATGTTAATTTTGCATTGCATTTATTATAGGTTGACAAAAGGAAAGAAAGAAAATAAATAAATGGAATAAAACAGAACTGTTTCATTGTCTAGGAATGCATTTGCATTTTGACTGTAAAATTCAGATATGTTTTTAAAAGATTATTTTAATCGTGAAAATCGAAAAAAAAGAACTCGGGTAATTCTCGGGCTAACTCGTTATGAACTTCGGGAAGTCAGGGACTTAATTACACCGATGATGACATAGTGGTTATGGCTTGGTAACCAAGCCAGTAACCACAAAAACGCCCAAAATCGAAAAATAGCAAGAAGAGACGTAAACCTGAGTAAGTAAACTAGATATTTTATATTCAGTTTCTGAGAAGCCATGCGTATTATTAATTACATAGATTTCTTGTGAATACTGGGTTACCTGTGATTATCCATTCTTATAGAGTGATTACACTTAACCCGTGAAATAATTAGAGTGATTTTCATTTGACCGTGAAAGAATAGGCTAACTAATAGTTGGTAGTAGACTCTAAAGCCATTGTTTTCTTTTGTTTCTTATCAACTGCTACAAACTAAATAGTCATTTTTCTTTCACGGTCAAATGAAAATCACTCTAGTAGACTACTAGTTACTAGTAAACCTTATTTCCATTGTTCCCTTTTGTCTCTATTGAACTATTACACACTAAAATTCATTTAGTGTTTCACGGGTCATGTGTAACGACTCCATAATACTAATGCTAACCAAGAATATGCTAATGATTTCTGTCACGCAACACTGTCTCCTCAAAAAATTCTAAAAAAAGGTCAAGAAAGACGAATTTTTCAGAAGCGCAGTGGTGAAACATCATAAGTCTTACGCACATACAATCTTCATTCAAACAACAGAAACAGAACAGAAACATTAAAAATTTAAGTTAAGTATTTCTAATTTTTTGATTGTACACAGGTTGCATTCCTTATCCAACGAAGCGTACCAAAAGCAAATCAAAACACCTACCAGTCGAAGCAAACTTTTCTATCTTTCTCATCAAATCATCCAACGATGTTTCATTGAGAGGAACAGTTTGTCTGAGTTTAGCTGAACTGAACGCTGGCGTTAGAAGAGCACGAATTCGCTTCCATTTCTCGTCTTTAGTGAACCCAAGAGCGTCACTAAGCGGAGGGATCCATTTCATTAACTCGGGCCTATTACGGAATTTCTGAAACTGTTTGACAGTGATCTCTTTGACCATCTCGGGATCCGAGACAGCAATGCCTGGTCTTCCACCAATGTAATACTTATGGACTCGACCGTATCGTTTGGAATACTCCATCAACATTTTGTGCATGCCGCCATATCGTGCAACATCCGGTAGATTTCCAAGGAATGGCCAGGGTTTTGGACCACTGATTTGAACATCGGCAATCAGCGAGTAATTTGTTACCCCATACCAGTAAAGTAGAGGTAAGAGAACAAGTAGAACGACTGATACTTCGAGAATCATGACTGTATATAATTATTAGTGCCACTGCCTTTGAGACTCTTTATCGTTTTGCATCGAAGGGCAAATATGCATCGTCAGAGCACAGGCAGCCCAATCTCACCGCCGGGCAATATTTATTCAAGCTACAATATACCCAAATTCGTAAACTCTAAAACACGATTTTTGTCACATCAATTAAAAATAGTCACCCACGCAGAATATATACAGGCTCTCAATTTCACGTATTCGTAAGACAAGCAAAACACTATATGGTGTGTTAATAGGTATACCTTAATAGCGTATTCTTGAAAACGTCATGAAATATACGTACCGTACACCGTAACGAATCACGATCCGGAAATTCCCGTATAAGGCAAATTAGTCCTGATACGGGGAAATTATGATTCTGAACGGTTTGGTTCAAGGGTACTTCAAATCACAGCCCGTATATTCAAGGCTTTTCCCTGCACACTTTACGAATACTCCGAATCACGGCCCGTATATTCAAGGCTTTTCCCTGCACACGTTACCAATACTCCGAATCACGGTGCGTATATTCAAGGCTTTTCCCTGCACACGTTACGAATACTTCAAATCACGGCCCGTATATTCAAGGCTTTTCCCTGCACACGTTACGAATACTCCAAATCACGGCCCGTATATATATTCAAGGCTTTTCCCTGCACACGTTAGGAATACTCCAAATCACGGCGCGTATATGCTAAGGAGCAAGCATGGCACAGTTGGCTAGTGCGCGGCCTTCGGTGCGAGAGGTCCCTAGTTCGATTCCCAGATCTCACATCCTTGTTTCGACTTCTTTCCATTCCGCGTAGCTTATAAATTAGCTTTAAATACCCTTAAAACGGAGCACTGATGGAAAGAGGGGGGTAACGAGCGCACCGTCGGCTTCCTGGGAGACCAGTGTTCAGCTGAAGGAACTACCGACGTTAAATATAGTGCTTTACCTTTATATTAAAGGCTTTTGCCTGCGCACGTTACCAATACTCCAAATCATGGTGCGTATATTCAAGGCTTTTCCCCGCCTGCCCACTTTACGAATACGAAAAACCCATAAATATAAAGCATAGCGTAACCAGGAGCGTAGCAATATAATCAAAACAACTTATAGTTCGCTGCTCATATTTATTTATAAAATAATATCAATTACACTAGTCTTGACTAGTCATCAAAGTCATCAAAATGTGAAGAAAAATAAAGAGTATCAAAAATAGCTGTCCTTTTGCTTGCCCCTTGGTACTACGCGAAAATTTTGCTAATATGCTTTGCATTATTGTTGTTATGGCTTGTAGTGCGCTTAAATGCGTAATAGGGGCGCTAAGCGTAATATATATCTTGAGACTATATAAAAATATCCTAATTTTTGCTGAAAGTATATGGTATATATCTATAGGTCTATATATCTTCATGTAAATATGTATTAATCTAGTTCTCAATGGCTATTTTATAGATCTACAGTTACTATTAATCTTGCAAAAAATTTTAATCAATAAGTATATACAGTGAAATCCGGTTAATACAGCAACATGGGGACGAGACGGGGTGTCTGTATTTTATAGGCATTTTTTTCGGACGGGACAGACTTAAAGTCCATAATAACAGGGTGTCTACATTCCGGATGTCGGTAAGGCCGGGTTCCACTGTACTGCTACATTTATTATATGGACCCATATATATATATATTGCTAACGCTTGACGATCTTAAGGATGATGTCATTCTTGGGCAACATCAGCACGGACGCCTGGTGATCAAGTTCAACCGTTTTGGAAGTGCATTTAAACTTGTACTTCTCAAATATAGTCATCAAAGCAAGTTTAACTTCATTTAGAGCGAACCTCATTCCAATGCACTGGCGAGGACCAACTCCAAATGGCTGATAGGCATACGGGTGACGTTTCGCCTTTGCCTCTGCCGAAAAGTGTTCTGGGTAGAACTCGTCGGGTCGTTCCCAGGACTCTGGATCACGGTGGAGAATGTAGTTAGGGATACTCACGTCAACGCCCTTTGGGAAGCGTACTCCTTTGATGACGGTTTCTTCTTGGCAGATTCTGAGAAGATTAAAACCTGGGGTATACAAGCGTAGTACCTCACAAATCACTTGATCGAGGTACTCGATGTGATGCGACAACTCGAGCAAAGTCATGTCCTCCCTGTTTGCTCTAGCTTTGTCAAGCTCCTCAAGAAGTCTGTCTTGCACTTCTGGGTTGGTGGCCAAAATATAGGCAGTGGTTGAGAGGGTTAGTGCAGTTGTCTCGAAACCAGCAATCAGGAATATCATCGATTGAGCTGCCAATTCCTCGTCATTAAGTTTAGGTACACCATCCACTTCTTGGTCGTGTGCCTCTAACATTAACTGAAGAAGATCGCGCCTTCCCGAGGATCGTACCTGTCGTCTACTAGCTATCATCCTGCGAGCAATGCTTGTAAAGTATTCTGTATCTTTTAGGACATGGATGTTGAAAACTTCAACGAGAAAATCGGAAAATGGAAACATGGAAAAAGCACGTTTCCAAAGAGGAATGGATAAAGCGTTGACAGCTGAGTCGAAGAAGGCTTGGTCGGGTTCATTCTGCACGTTTGAGTCGTAACCATATGCCGACTTCATTATGACGTCAAGAGTAAGCAGGGAGAAAAGCTTCGAGATATTTACATTCTCCCCTGGAATTAAGAGAAAGAAGCTAAATGTTAATTTCGCATTGCTTTATACTGGTTGACAAAAGGAACTGAGATGAGATGCGACTATAACGTTGTCTATGCCAGATTTCTGAAAGCCTTCAATCTTTGGTCTCCCATAAGTGAAAAGATTGGTTTGCAACAAAAATGGATGTCTGCAGATGGGGGCAGAGGAGGAAGAGAGGGAGGAGATGAAAGGGGATGAGAATGGACAGGGCCGAACATAGTATATTATCCTTCCTTCTATAACGCTAATGACATCACCACGAATGCTAATGACTATGAATAGCAAAGAAACGTTAAGGAGTTTCTGTCACGCAACAATGTCTCCTAAAAACAATGACTAAGCATTTCTGACTATTAAAGAAAGACTAATTTTTCAGAAGCGCAGTGGTGAGACACCAGAAATCTCACGCACTTATAACTCATTTAAACAACAGAAACAGTAAAAATTAAAGTAACGCAATCCTACTTTTGGATTTTGGATTGTACACAGCTTGTATAAGGGGCAACGAAGCATACCACTGAGTAAATCAAAACACTTACCAGTCGAAGCAAACTTTTCTATCTTTTTTATGAAATCATCCAACGATGTTTCGAGTAGAGGAATGGTTTGTCTGAGTTTAGCTGAACTGAACGCTGGCGTCAGAAGAGTACGAATTCGCTTCCATTTCTCGTCTTTAGCAAATCCAACAGCGTCACTAAGCGGAGGAATGGCTTTCATAAACTGAGGTCTATTACGGAATTTGTGAAACTGTTTGACAGTGATCTCCTTGACCATCTCGGGATCCGAAACAGTAATGCCTGGTCTTCGACCAATGTAATACTTATGGACTCGACCGTATCGTTTGGAATACTCCATGAACATTTTGTGCATGCCGCCATATCGTACAACATCGGGTATGTTTCCAAGGAATGGCCAGGGTTTTGAACCACTTATTTGAACATCTGCAATAAGTGAGTAACTTTTTACCCCATACCAGTAAAGTAGAGGTAGGAAAACAAGTAGAACGACTGATACTTCGAGAAACATGACTGCATATAATTATTAGTGCCACTTCCTTTGAAACGCCGCTTTGTTTTACAGCCAAGGGCAAATATGCATCGTCACGCACAGGCAGCCCAAGCTCATCATGCCGATCATTGGGTAATGCTTATTCAAGGAGGGGAACGTGGAAGGTTGCCAAAATCCGCAAATCCGCAAGAAAAATCGTTTAAAACCGCAAATCCGTTTGGGAAATTGATCAAAATCCGCATGTGTGATTTCTGTAATAAAAGCACTTGAAAACTACTATATTTGTAAAACTGAGAGTGTTACAACAACTGCTTATTTGCATGCTATGCTTTGATATAAAGTTTGTTCCGCAATGGAATATTGTTATAAAAGAAAGGCATTTCTCTGCGAAAAGTATGTTACACATGTCCGCAAGTAGCATGGCCATATAAATTATAGTTTTCGTAGGATCATTTCTTCAAATCCGCGATTTTGACTATCGTGAATGAATCCGCAAATCCGTTCTTAAAAATATCATTATCCGAAAATCCGCATGTAAAAGAAGGCTCAATCCGCCGATCCGCAAACCTCCATGCCGCCCTCTTCAAGTGACAAGGATAATTTCCACAGATTGACAAGCTACAATACACAATACACAAAATTTCGTAAACTCTAAAACGATTTTGTCGCACTTAAAAATAAACTTGAATCAAAGCTATATTTACGTTTATCAAACTCATTAATAATTCATTAGAAAACACAATGGAAATCACTACCGTAACGTAGATCTTTATATCGGATAAAGATTTTTGTTCATTTGCATAAACTTTAACTTGGATTTTCTAAGCCAAAAGTAGTCAAACTTGGAAAATTCTGGTCCAATATGATAATTGACAACTAGACGTTTGATAAGTAATATAAAGAACTCGAGAGCGTGTTATATCGGGTCTAAAGATCCTCGCCTTCGGCTCGGATCTTTATCCACCGATATAACACGCTCTCTCGTTCTTTATACATTACTTATAATGACTTTGGGAGGCACATGAAATTTCATACTAAAGCAAACATGAAGTCCGCACTGATGTGAACCAATTCCGCTATCGCATAATGACGTCACACCAAAACATTCTATTGCTTTGACGCTAAGGATTATGGTCGCCAGAGGGGATCGGAGTGATTGCATATCAAATAAAATGCAGATGAACACTCACTGATACAATGATACATATATCAAAACTCGATACATTGAAGTTCTACTTCGAAAAGGAATATTAATAGGTCCCAATTTCCACAGTTTCTGAGCATCTATCCCCAATGTAAACAAACTGTGACGTCATTATAGATAGGGCAATTTATCATAGCAATTTCAGAGTTTAACAAGCAAGTGTTAATTTTCGTAGCAAACCCATAATGAATATATTTGGGTATAGATAATCACTGTAGTGTTCTTTGCGTGACCTCCTAAATGCACAAGTAATGAGCGAGTCAGTGCCGTTCTTTTATAGTGATCAATTTGTTCAGCATTAAAGTCACCAAGCCGGGCTCCCTGTGGTTACTAGGCATTTTTCTTGCTACGCATTCAAGCAGTGTAGGATTGTTAGACATGTTTCTCGAAGTAGCAGTTGTTCTACTTGTTCTCTTACCTCTACTTTACTGGTATGGGGTAAAAGAATACTCACTGATTGCCGATGTTCAAATCAGTGGTCCAAAACCCTGGCCATTCCTTGGAAATCTACCGGATGTTGCACGATATGGCGGCATGCACAAAATGTTGTGGGAGTACTTCAAACGCTACGGTCGAGTCCATAAGTTGTACATTGGAAGACGACCTGGTATTATTGTAACCGATCCTGAGATGGTCAAACAGATCACAGTCAAATACTTCAACAAGTTTCGTAATCGAACTCAGTTTATCAAATTTATTCCCCCGCTTAGTGATGCTGTTTTCATCGCTCGAGACGAGAAATGGAAGCGAATTCGTACTCTTCTGACGCAAGCTTTCAGTTCAGGTAAACTGAAGCAAGTTGTTCCTTTGGTTGAAACTTCGTTAGAAGTTTTAATGAAGAAAATGGAAGGGTTCGCCACTGGCGGTAAGTTTGTTTGAATTTGAGCTAATGTCAGTCTGCCTACGAAGAACTAGTCTCCTTTGCAGCTTTTTTTTGTGTCGTCACGCAAGGTTTAAACTCCCCAAACAAATGCCTCACAAATTAAAGTAATGTAATTTGTAACTCGTGGATTGCAAATCCGGGAGTTATAGTGAGGGGTCAAAATATGCAAATGTGTCATTCACTCGAACATTGTTAAACTATGTTATTGCGCATGCTCGACGTGATTGAAGGCAGACCGAAAGTAACTTGGGCTCTGGATACGTAGCAACTATCGTTTCACTTTATTTATTCTTGGACTCCCGAAGGACTCCCGAACTATTCACAGCAGACTAGACGCACTTGGTGCGTTCACGCGTTGCCCAGGTGGAAACGAGCCAAATAGCTGCCTAATAAAGGCGTTTATATAGATAGGCTACCTTTGACAGCGTTTGTCCTATGGTTTCCATTTACAGCCAACTCTCACTTTGTGAGAAGCCTGTGTAGTTGACAGTATAGGACAACTATGCGGGCTATTATAGAAAACCCACTAAAACGTACGGGCCGTACCACACTGTTACGGACAGAAGCTAAATCCGGCCTGCCCATCCATATTACAAAGAAATGTACCCGAACGAATTAGATTTTTGCACAGACCTTGCCTGACAACCGTGACGTGGTATTTGCAATTAATTTTGACCAAACAAAAACAAAAATATATATATAATTTGAAAAGAAGGCACCAAGTTTTTTTCCCTTGCTCCACTTCGTACTTATTTTACCAACTGTGTTAGATTGAATAGCGAAAGCAATACGCTCAAAATGTGCATGCTTTTCTATTTCAGGTGAAGATATCAATGTAACCAGGAATTTTTCTCTGTTCACTCTCGATGTCATCATGAAATCAGCTTTTGGCTACGACCCAAACATGCAGAATGAGCCAAATCAAGAATTTCTTAACTCAGCTATCAACGCTTTAGCCATTCCGCTTTGGAAGCGTACTTTCACCATGTTCCCGTTTTCCGATTTTCTCGTCGAATTTTTTAACATCCAATTATTTAAAGATGCAGATTATTTCTTGAGTATTGCTCGCACTGTTATAGCCAGTAGACGACAAGTAGGATCCTCGGGAAGGCGCGATCTTCTTCAGTTAATGTTAGAGGCACACGACAAAGGAGTGGATGGAGCACCCAAACTAAGTGACGACGAGTTGGCAGTTCAATCGATGATATTCCTGATTGCTGGTTTCGAGACAACTGCAGTTACCCTCTCAACCACTGCGTATTCATTGGCCACCCACCCCAACGTTCAAGAAAAACTTCTTGAAGAGCTTGATAAAGCTAGAGCAAACAGGGGGGACATGCTTTTGTATGAATTATCCAATGATATCGAGTACCTCGATCAAGTGCTTTCTGAGGTACTACGCTTGTACACCCCAGGCTACAACTTGATCAGAGTCTGCAGAGAAGAAACGGTGATCAAGGGAGTACGTTTCCCCAAAGGCGTTGACATCAATATCCCCAATTATATTCTTCACCGCGATGCAGAGTCGTGGGAACGACCCGACGAGTTCTACCCAGAACACTTTTCATCAGAGGCAAAGGAGAAGCGCCATCCTTATACCTATCAGCCATTTGGAGTTGGTCCTCGGCAGTGCATTGGAATGAGATTTGCTCTTAACGAAGTTAAGCTGGTCTTGCTGATTTTGTTGGAGAAGTACAAGTTTGAATGTGCTGCTAAAACAGCTCCTCTTGAACATAATGTCTCACTGCTGATGTTGCCCAAGAATGATATCATTCTTAGGATTGTCAAGCGTTGATAATTACAGGGACAGTACAGTCACGCATAACATCTATATATGGATGATATAGACCGTTTCCTTTATGAGGTGTTATACTTTTCGCTCCGCCGAGTTAACGGCCTTATGAGCGTCTTGTTTTAATTATAGTAATTACAGGGACAGTACACTCATAACGTCTAATATACATGGATGATATAGACTAAATTGTTTCCATTATTAGGTGTTGAACTACCACAACTGCACACAAGCTTTTCGCTCCGCCGAGTTAACGGCCATATGGGCGTCTTCATAAATTTCATTTACTACTCAGGCGCATTTGAAAACGTGCCGTGCCTTAATTTGCAGGGTATAAGTAATATATTATTGAACCTTATTATTGTTATTATAATTATTAGTGGGGTCACATATACTCGTCGTCATCCTCAGAAACTCAGGGCGTTATTGTATTCTGTCGCTCATTTCTCGCACCCAGAAAAATACTAGTGGGAACGTTATCTGTTACAATGTGTTCCAGAAGTAATTCATTATTTCATTTTAATGTTATTGTAATTTTTCTATATACTACAAGCTGATTAGGCGACCTATCAGAAATGAGAAAAACTTAACTGCGGATAAGTTCTACAAGAAGGCCTACTTCGGTTTCTAAAGTCACCTTAAGTCGTACACAGTTGCCTTAAATCGCACAAAATCGCCATGAGTCCCATCAACGTTTTGGCCAATTTTTGTTTAAATCGCCATGAACCCTGGACCCCTAAGCCTACTCAGGCCCTAAAGTCGCCTTAAATCGCACGAAGTCGCCTTGAACTCCATCGACTTTTTGGCCAATCTTTGCTTAAATTGCCTAAAGTCACCATAAGTCGCCTTAAGTTGCCCAAAGTCACGGTGACTTTAGGAGTAGGCCTAACAGACAATGTTCCCAGGAGTATTTTTCAGAACGCGAGAAAGCGAATGATACTCTTGGGTTCTCCAGGATGCCTCGTCATACTCGTCGTGAAATCGTTGGATGGTTTGCGTGGTGACAAAGTTCAATTTCTGGCTTGGGTCAATAGTCCAGTTTCTAATTACTAGAGACCGCTGAGCTTCCTGACAAAAGGCGCATTTATACAGGGTTAGCCTCCTTTTCAAGAAAGACCAATGGGAGTAAACTCGATTTTTGTTTTGTTCTTTATCAACAATTTATGCTTTTCCCTGACTGGTATTTCTGAATAGAATTCACGAGTTGTATAACTGTTGTATATTATAACTGTTGTATAATTTTGCAGCGGTATCATCACTGCTCGAAAAAGGTCTATTGGGGGCCATGTGCAGATCATATTGTTACTGTAAAAGACCGAATAACCCTCCGGAGGCTTATTCAAAAATGGGCTCAAGAACGAGGGGTTATTTAAAATTTGTAAATGAATATGAAATAGTGGACACATTTTTGATTCTCTTTAACATAACTATCACCATTATAGACAGCAGTTCAGTGTAGTACGTGCTTCATTGGAAGTTTATAGATATTTTAAAGTCGAATTGCGAGGTTTTTAAGTTGCTTGTAGACAGATCACACCCTGCTATCCTTTTTATTTCTAAGAGGTCTTTTAATCTCCGCAAAGGTGTTCAAATCAGTCCAAAACCCTAGCCATTCCATGGCGGCATTGCCGCAATTCATATCATGGGAGACTGGGTACGTGTCCCTAATGTGACAATGGTCACACAACACCTATTGGACGACTTACAGCAATTCAAATGTGCTAAAGTTTACATAGAAATGAACTGATAAATCTAATACTGTACTTACATGCCATTCTTATCAAGGGTTATCAAGTTATATTATGCCGACTGTACAAAACACACTTAAGCTAACTCGAGAAGACCAAAGGGTAAGAACAAGTTAAAACATGATCTCGTCAAGTAAGGCACCGGAAGAAAACAGACACAAGGGAACATTTTAATCGGCTGGCCAAGGGATTTCAAAGCTTCTTTCCCGAAATCGTCTGACTGAATAGCTCTACACAGGTCACCGAATGACGACCGTCTTGGTTACATAAGCTGCTCAGGGTGAAGACGAGTCAGACGATGGACATGTTTCTCGAATTAGCAGTCGTTCTACTTGTTCTTTTACCTCTTCTTTACTGGTATGGGATAAAAGAATACTCTCTGATTGCCGATGTTCAAATCAGTGGTCCAAAACCCTGGCAAGCAAATTTTTTCTTGCTAACACGTGGCAAACCCATCTGTTCTTTGCGTGACCTCGTACATGCATAAGTAATGAGTCAATCAGTGCCGTTCTTTTATAGTGATCAATGTATTAAGGCGATATTTGCAGGTTTTTTGATTTATCAAGTAGCAGAAGTAGGTCACGTGACCTATTTTGCATAATATCGCCTTAACGAGCAACGATAGTTCAGGTTTATAAAGAACCTGCAAATATCGCCTTAACACAGTGATCACTATAATTAAGGCAGATTCGTATACATCTCTTAGGGAGAACTAGTGAAAATATACCATTAAGTTCTATAGCTACCTACACATGACTTCCATCTCCCCGTTTTATTTTGGGTTGATGGGAGCCAGGATCGTGGTCACGTGATCACCTCATCTTAAAACTTTTCACCCTAAAATCTTAAGGACATCGAGTTATATGCACATGCCAATTTTTGTAAGGTTTGAAACAAAAACGATTACAGAACAAAAATTAGGAACTCTTACTTTAACCGCATAGTTATTCTTTGGAATTCTCTGCCTTCTGAAATCAAGAACTGTACATGTACCTCCTTGCCGTCCTTCAAAAAGAAACTCCATGCACACTATAAATTGCTACTCATTTCAGCTTTTGATCCAGATCGAATTAGAACTTTCAAAACAATCTGCGCTAAAAGCAGATCAATTAACCCAGAAATTGTTTGCTGTCGATAGGACTTAAATGTTTTTGCTTTTTTTTCTTTACAATATAATCTATATTGTAGTTGTAGTTTATGTGTACATTGTAATTTGTATGGGGCTTTGCTTGTATGGACTCCGAGTCTTTTCATTGCCCTGTTGAAGCTATTAAATAAAAAAAATTAAAAAAATAAATAAATAAGATTGATTTTAGACCCCCCACAAAGCATTCCCAGGCCTCGACATGCTTGAGCATGTTTGCATTAAAGTCACCAATCCAGGCTCCTTGTGGTTACGAGGCACTTTTTCTTGCTACGCATGCAAGCAGCATTAGATTTTTAGACATGTTTCTCGAAGTAGCAGTCGTTCTACTTGTTCTCTTACCTCTACTTTACTGGTATGGGGTAAAAGAATACTCACTGATTGCCGATGTTCAAATCAGTGGTCCAAAACCCTGGCCATTCCTTGGAAATCTACCGGATGTTGCACGATATGGCGGCATGCACAAAATGTTGATGGAGTATTCCAAACGATACGGTCGAGTCCATAAGTATTACATTGGTCGAAGACCAGGCATTACTGTTTCGGATCCCGAGATGGTCAAGGAGATCACTGTCAAACAGTTTCACAAATTCCGTAATAGACCTCAGTTTATGAAAGCCATTCCTCCGCTTAGTGACGCTGTTGGATTTGCTAAAGACGAGAAATGGAAGCGAATTCGTACTCTTCTGACGCCAGCGTTCAGTTCAGGTAAACTGAAGCAAGTTGTTCCTTTGGTTGAAACCTCGTTAGAAGCTTTGCTGAAGAAGATGGAGAAGTTTGCCAAAACTGGTAAGTTGTTGCGTAACAACAATCTAATCGATACTGATTAACGAAGTAATGCATGGGTAAGTAATATCAGCAGTCGATTGGAATCATCCATCAATATTTGTGACATTGCTTGTATTATTATCGATTGTAATATGCGTGAGACTGAACATAGCGAAACAGTCATGCAGCGCACTGCGTCTATTCTAAAAACTAGATAACCCAAACCAATCCAATTGGTCTAAGATCGTCCACTCCAGACTGTCGTCTGACTTCTGGGGGAGCAAGGGTGCCCGAGTGGTTAGACTGCTTGCCTCTCACCGCTGCGGTCCCTGGTTCGATTCCCGGACGGGGCAGTTTATGTGATTTGGGTTTGTTAGTCCGTTCTCTCCATTGCTTCGAGGGTTTTTCTCCGGGTCCTCCGGTTTTCCTCCCTCCATCAAAAACGAACTGGTGAGTTGAGAGTTGGGCGTTTAGAATATTTAATGTAGTAAGAAGTGTGTGTGAGAGTATTAGGATTTCTATATTGTATAGCGCATTGAGACGCAGCTGTGTAATGCGCTATATAAATACCTAGTTATTAGTTATCGTTATTATTTAAAAAGGGGTCTTTTCTAGTGAGCAGATATATAGAGAAAATGGAATTTGTTTTACTTCCAGGAAAGAATGTGAATGTCTCCAGACACTTCGCTCTGTTTACTCTTGACGTCATCATGAAATCCGCCTTTGGCTACTATACAAACATGCAGAACGACTCAAAAGGCGAAGAGTTTTTAAATTTGGCTCTCAACGTTTTAAGGGTGCCTTTCTGGAAACGTAAGTTTACCATGTTTCCGTTTTCCGATTTCCTAGTCGACCTTTTCAACATCCAAGTCCTAGAAAATGTTGATTATTTTTTTGACATTGCTCATACAATGATAAAAAGTAGACGAGAATCAGGATCGTCAGGAAGGAATGACCATCTTCAGTTAATGTTAGAGGCATACAACCAAGAAGTTGATGGAGAACCGAAACTAAATGACGACGAACTGGCAGCCCAGTCAGTCATTCTCCTGGTTGCTGGTTTCGAGACGACAGCGGTTGTATTGTCAACCACTGCCTACATTTTGGCCACCAACCCAGATGTGCAAGACAGACTTCTTGAGGAGCTGGACAAAGCTAGAGCAAACAGGGGGACATGCCTTTGCATGAATTATCCAATCATATCGAGTACTTTGATCAAGTGATTTCTGAGGTACTACGCCTGTACACCCCAGGCTTCAACCTTAACAGAAACTGCCGAGAAGAAACAGTGATCAAGGGAGTACGTTTCCCCAAAGGCGTTGACGTCAATATTCCCTACTATATTCTTCACCGTGATCCAGAGTCCTGGGAACGACCCGACGAGTTCTACCCAGAACACTTTTCGGCAGAGGCAAAGGCGAAACGTCATCCGTATGCCTATCAGCCATTTGGGGTTGGTCCTCGACAGTGCATTGGAATGAGGTTCGCTCTAAATGAAATCAAACTTGCATTGCTGATTATGTTGGAGAAGTACAAGTTCGAAAGCAGTGCTGCAACTGTTCCACTCGAACATCAAGTGACATTGCTGATGATGCCTAAGGATAACATCGTTCTTAGAGTCGCAAAACGTTAGAACTCACATTTACACTGACAATATCGGCATCACTATCTACACAACATCGTGGTCATGTATCTTAACGTTTTAGGGGCAAATCATGACTCCGGTACGTCAGGCCTCGGTGCATGCATCAGTGATCTCAACTTTTATTGTCATGTTTTTAACTAGAAAATTCTTATGTAAATGTGGTGTCTTGGTCTACTAATGAAGTTAACCTATAGAGCAAGGTTTTTCTTCCATTTATGGACGGTGCCTACTAATGTGAAAGTAATTATTTTCTCTAAAATCTATATAGATATGAAAGAACCCATTGAAGGCTGTTAGAATCCAAGAAAAAAAATTGTCAATTGGGACTCTCGTCCTGTTATTTTTACCTGGTCAGCAGAACATTCGATTCGTTGATGTAATTTATATATAGCATGTATGTTGAAGTTACTTTTATGTTTTTTTCCTTGTTATTGTATGTAAATGTTTGCTTGACGAATTCAATTAAACTAAACTAAAAAAACTGGGGGTCACCACGCATTTTAATGAGTTATACGTCGTCAAATATTGCGGAAAATGCATTTTTGACGACCCAAAGAAAAAAAGATTTGTATATCCTCTGTACTTACAATAAGTTTCAAACTTTTTTCCTAAAACACTCTAAGCATAATTCTCTGGTAGGCCAATATCATAAAAACCGCGAAAATGAAGAAAACCATCCTTTTAAAAAAATATTTACTTGGTTTTAGGATGTTCGAGTCTATGATTGCTAAATATAATGTGTGATATTTTCTATTATGCTTCAATTATAAATTTATAAAAAACTTTTACAATTCTAGCTTTTTCTTTGGTTTATAATTTACAAAAGGAAAAGAGAGGGGTATTCAGGTGATTTAAGAAGTTATTTACCGATAAACACACGAAATGCGATGAAATCCCTAGACCTCCAAACAGAGTATAGACAGATTTTACAAAGCATTATGGGACATTTCCAAGATGGCGGCCAAAAGGTAAATAAATAAATAAACTTTATTTATACACGGACTCACATCATTTACAAATAAATGCTCTTCCTGAGAGCCGTGTCACATAAAAAGGACCAAATGTAGTTCTTGTGATTAAAACAATGGTTTTTAAGCGAGTTTTATTCATCAGTACTGAATTTAATTCTACTACAGGAACAATCAAATGTTTTTTTCTACAAGCAAGTAAGTTTTATTTATCCAAATATCGCGGCAAAACTGCTTGGTTTTTTAAATGTTTTTACTACGAAGGGCCATGCGCAGAACGCACTAGTGCGCGCTGACAATAGTAGGCACCGTCCTTAAGACGAAATCTAACCAAAGTATGTCATCTAGATGAAAGCATTTTATATACATAGTTGCGCTATCAGTTATATTTAACAAGACGTTCGGGCTATGCCCAATGTGATTTATTGTACGAGGCTAGATAGCGCCATAGTCAGTGTATTTGGTCGCTATTCACCTTCGGTGATGTTTTGTTCAAAAATTCTAAAAGTAATTTATGTTGACCAAAAGCAATGTATCAATATTCTAGTAAAATGGATTGAAAAACCTGATACTCTACACACATTTCATTCTAATCAAGGGTTATCAAATGATATTATGCCGACAGTATAATAAACACTATAGCCAGCTTAAGAAGTCAAAGGGTAAAAACAAGTTAAAACATGATCTCGTCAAGTAAGGCACCGCAATAAATACAGTAACAAGGGGACATTTCAATCGGTTGGCGTATGAATTTGAAAAGCTTTTTTTCCCTAAATCGTGTGACTGAATAGCTCTACATAGGCCGCCGAGTGAACGGCAAATTGGGCGTCTTGTTTATATAGGTTGCTCAAAGTGAAGACGAGTTAGACGATGGACATGTTTCTCGAAGTATTAGTCGCTTTACTTGTTCTCTTACCTCTACTTTACTGGTATGGGGTAAAAGAATACTCACTGATTTCCGATGTTCAAATCAGTGGTCCAAAACCCTGGCCATTCCTTGGAAACCTACCGGATGTTGCACGATATGGCGGCATGCACAAAATGCTGTGGGAGTACTTCAAACGCTACGGTCAAGTCCATAAGTTGTACATTGGAAGACGACCTAGTATTATTGTAAGCGATCCTGAGATGGTCAAACAGATCACAGTCAAAGACTTCCACAAGTTTCGTAATCGAACTCAACTGATCAAAGTCAGAGCTCCTCTGAGCGAAAATCTTTTCGACGTTCACGACGAGAAATGGAAGCGAATCCGTACTCTTCTGACACCAGCGTTCAGTTCAGGTAAACTGAAGCAAGTTGTTCCTTTGGTTGAAACCTCGTTAGAAGCTTTGCTGAAGAAGATGGAGAAGTTTGCCAAAACTGGTAAGTTGTTGCGTAACAACAGTCTAATCGATACTGATTAACGAAGTAATGCATGGGTAAGTAATATCAGCAGTCGATTGGAATCATCCATCAATATTTGTGACATTGCTTGTATTATTATCGATTGTAATATGCGTGAGACTGAACATAGCGAAACAGTCATGCAGCGCACTGCGTCTATTCTAAAAACTAGATAACCCAAACCAATCCAATTGGTCTAAGATCGTCCACTCCAGACTGTCGTCTGACTTCTGGGGGAGCAAGGGTGCCCGAGTGGTTAGACTGCTTGCCTCTCACCACTGTGGTCCCTGGTTCGATTCCCGGACGGGGCAGTTTATGTGATTTGGGTTTGTTAGTCCGTTCTCTCCATTGCTTCGAGGGTTTTTCTCCGGGTCCTCCGGTTTTCCTCCCTCCATCAAAAACGAACTGGTGAGTTGAGAGTTGGGCGTTTAGAATATTTAATGTAGTAAGAAGTGTGTGTGAGAGTATTAGGATTTCTATATTGTATAGCGCATTGAGACGCAGCTGTGTAATGCGCTATATAAATACCTAGTTATTAGTTATCGTTATTATTTAAAAAGGGGTCTTTTCTAGTGAGCAGATATATAGAGAAAATGGAATTTGTTTTACTTCCAGGAGAGAATGTGAATGTCTCCAGACACTTCGCTCTGTTTACTCTTGACGTCATCATGAAATCCGCCTTTGGCTACTATACAAACATGCAGAACGACTCAAAAGGCGAAGAGTTTTTAAATTTGGCTCTCAACGTTTTAAGGGTGCCTTTCTGGAAACGTAAGTTTACCATGTTTCCGTTTTCCGATTTCCTAGTCGACCTTTTCAACATCCAAGTCCTAGAAAATGTTGATTATTTTTTTGACATTGCTCATACAATGATAAAAAGTAGACGAGAATCAGGATCGTCAGGAAGGAATGACCATCTTCAGTTAATGTTAGAGGCATACAACCAAGAAGTTGATGGAGAACCAAAACTAAATGACGACGAACTGGCAGCTCAGTCGGTCATAATCCTAATTGGTGGTTTCGAGATTACTGGAGTTACCCTCTCAACCATGGCATATGTTTTGGCCACCAACCCAGATGTGCAAGACAAACTTCTTGAGGAGCTTGACAAAGCTAGAGCAAACAGGGGGGACATGCCTTTGTATGAATTATCCCATCATATCGACTACCTCGATCAAGTGCTTTCTGAGGTACTACGCCTGTACACCCCAGGCTTCAACCTTACCAGAAACTGCCGAGAAGAAACCGTCATCAAAGGGATACGTTTCCCCAAAGGCGTTGACGTCGATATTCCGAACTATATTCTTCACCGTGATGCAGAGTCCTGGGAACGACCCGACGAGTTCTACCCAGAACACTTTTCGGCAGAGGCAAAGGCGAAACGTCACCCGTATGCCTATCAGCCATTTGGGGTTGGTCCTCGGCAGTGCATTGGAATGAGATTTGCTCTAAATGAAATCAAACTTGCAATGTTGATTATGTTGGAGAAGTACAAGTTCGAACGCAGTGCTGCAACTGTTCCACTCGAACATCAAGTGACACTGCTGATGATGCCTAAGGATAACATCGTTCTTAGAGTCGTAAAACGTTAGAACATGCAGTCTGAGTCAACCAGGGCTCTTGGTTAACCTGTAAAGCAAGGATTGTAGCTATACTGCGTTACCAGATTATCTGCAAAGGCCTATGCAAATGCTCCCCTGTCTCAACCAGTTATATTCAAGATTGTAGGTTCAGTACACTAAAACACTTAGCTTGAAGATGGCCTTACTGAGTTCTGACATCAACACGCTCCGACAAAACTAGTGCAATAGACCCGTTTTGTCAACGATGCGCATTCACGCAGCTTATAGTCTAAGCCTCGTTTGCATGAACACAGATTTCTCAAAGGGCTATAAATCGAGAATCAAACATAATTTTCAGAGTAAACGGGCAAAAATCGCTATACAAATTGTCAAAAGCTTTTCAAATTGAAAGTTGGAGTTGAAAATTATTTTTCGTGACGTCAACGGTTAAAATCGGATATAAAAAGAGGGGGACATGGGAGGTTGCCAAAATACGGAGTCTGCAAGAAAAATCGTTTGAAACCGCAAATCCGCTTGGGAAATTGGTTAAAATCCATATGGATAATTTCGGTAATAAACGCTTTTCAAAACTACTAGATTTTAAAGTCTTTAAAAGAATGTTTCAACAAATGCTTATTTATACATTTGCATGCGATGCTTTGATTTAAAGTTTGTTCCGCAATGGAATATTGTTAAAGAAAGTTATTTCTCTGACGAAAAGAACGTTACACATGTCCGTAAGTAGCATGGCCATATGAATTATAGTTTTCATTGGATCATTTCTTCAAATCCACAATTCTGACCATTGCGGATGAATCTACAAATCCGTTCTTAAAAACATCATTATCCGAGAATCCGCACGTAAAAGAAGGCCCAATCCGTCAATCCGCAAACCCCCATGACCCCCTCTAAAAATAAACACAGACTACATCTGACCTTTCCGGCTATGAATACAGACTTGACTGAAGAGATTAGTATATAGTGCACACGTTGTTTTTAATATAAGCAAATGTGTACCGAGTCAAACAACCCTGCATTTGCATCTTCTGTAAAAAAATATTCGATATATAACAAATGAAGGATATCAGAAATTAATTATTACTTATAAAGATAGCTAGCTTACCAAAGTCTCAAAGAAAATTTTAAAGTAGTGTCAATAAAAATAAGAAGTTGGTCGAAAGATTAAACGTCAATCGGCGGTCGGCTCCCGCTGAGTTAAGAATTAACTACGATTAACACCCGGGGGGACTCAGTTGTAAAAGGATCGGGTATGCTCGTCGTATCTCTTAGGGCAAAAAATCAGCGATTCGGTATCTTTTACGGTGTTAAAATTGAAGTTTAGAGCTTTAACATTTAATTTCCTGGTATCTTTTAGGGTACCAATACAGCCCATTGCTTATTATCTTGTTCTCAAATGGAAGAGAATTGCCCAACAAAAGTGTGTCGACCGTTCAATTTTATGTTCATGATAATAATGTTCATTAGCTTATTGTTATCGCTGGTAACAGGTGTACAGCCGCTTAAGTGATCCCCGCCGCTTAAGTGATCCCCGTCACTTAAATGATCCCCATATCGCCGCTTAAATGATCCCCGCTGCTTAAAGATCCCCATTCGCCGCGTAAATGATCCCTGGAGGAAAAAATAGGATCTGGACCCTCAGGACTGTGGACTACAAACGTTGTAAGTGTGTCTACATGGCAACAACTAACCAAACAATCTTTCTTGTTTACTGATTCTCTCCCGCTGGTGGAATGCGATGTCTATGAAGCATACTTGACATTGCCCATACAATGATCAATGATCCAGTCAGCCCATTCACCATCCTTTCGCATTCGTTTCAATACGAGTTCCATCCACGATGATTTATGAAACTACTTACAGACAACTTTTTCTGACAGAAATGATTTTAGTTTTGTACAACAGCTACTCTTCGACTCAAGAGTTTTTGTCGTTCACTGCTCTAACTTGAAAAAAATCCCCTCTTAAATACAAAATAGATATTCAAACTTACCTCATTTTTGTCAGCTCGGTTTGAATAGGCCCCTTGCAGCACGTCGGAATGCAGCTCAATTTGGAGGACAAAACAAAAGAATTTCAATGTCCAGAGAACTGGAACCTATTGTTTTCCGACATGCTGCAAGGGGCCTATTAGGTTCTGAATCCGATTCAAGAGACAGAATTAGCGATTAAAACGCCAATGCAAACTATAATATAATTAAAACCTTGTGGTGAAAAAGTGCATTTCTAGATCTTTACTGTGCTACTAAAACTAACCAAAATAGCACAAAGATACGCTACAGCTGCTGACTCAAAGGTCACAATCGTCAAGACATGTACTTCTGGTTGAATGAGTTAATTTTGTCGTAACAAAATAGACATGTACTTCCAGTTGAATGACTAGAAAGATTATTAATATAACAGTACCCCACTATTTACAAAAAGAAGGAAACGATTTTGATAAGAATGTACTGAAATTTTGCACATTTCTTTTGTCGTTCAGTAATCCGTATTCCCAATCAAAAAATTCCGGGGATCATATAAGCGGCTATTGGGGATCATTTAAGCGGTGGGGATCATTTAACCGGCGATTTGGGAATCATTTAAGCGGCGGGGATCGCTTAAGCAGCGGGGATCACTTAAGCGGCTGTACACCTTGGTAAGTTTATTGAATTTCAATATATTTTTATGTTCTATTTGACCTGATGCGTTTGGTCACGTAATGGATGAAACATCTGAAACATGAACGAAAAAATACACGATTTGTTATTGTGTCAAAAACGCCGTTGTAGAAGTCTTTACAGCAAACAATTTAGATATATAGTGAAATAAAAAGTTGAATAAATTGGTATATTCGCAGGTAATATTTTTGCATGTGAGATATATAATAATACCATGCATGATAATAGAAGGACAAAGGCAAACACTAATAGCTGTTGACAGACAAATTAAAGATCTTTACTAGGTACTGCGGTTTGTTGAACTACAGGAAACCATTGTACGGTCCGAGGTGCGTACCGCGTCTTGTTAAAAAGTTTATTAACGACAACATGTCAATCGCTCTTACTAGCTCTAGCGGCAGCTAATCTAAATGTCCTTTTTAAGCCGGTTTTGGGCTTCTTTTACATGGGCACGAGTGAACGCACGAGTGCGTCTAGTTTTTAAAATTTCTGACGAGCATACGTATACCCGATCCTTTTTCAATGGAGCCCCCCCACCCCCCACCCCCGGGAATTAATACAAGCTGGGTTTGCTTGGGTCTGTAAAGAATTTAATCCTTCTGATTTGAGGACCAAACTAGCAAGCTGATGGCTACTACCGAATTTCACGTGGCTCTTTTGACCGGCATAATTTTAGCGCTAGCTGCACTACCATGCATTTCTTCCAGCAATAAGACAGTTATTATTGTATCAATTGATGGACTTGGTTGGCAATTTTCTGGTGGACAGTTTGCCAACACACCAAATCTGGATCATGTAGCTAAAACTGGGATAAAGGCCAAGTACATGAACAACGTAACTCCGACCAAAACATGGCCGAATCATCACACACTACTAACTGGCTTGTATCCAGAGAGTCATGGTATTGTCAGTAATCAATTTTGGGACCCTGTCTTCAAAGAAAAGTTCTTCTCTGACTTCGACTGTACCAATTTTGATCCCAAGTTCTGGAGCGATGCAGAGCCCATCTGGTTGACTCTCCAAAAACAGGGCATCGATACTGGCGTGTACTTTTGGCCTGGTTTTTCCAGTTATAAAACTAAACCGACGTACTACAAGAAGGCTGACTGTAAGCTTAACTGCAGTAGCATTCCTTCAAAAAATCTGCCTCTATATCGCAACCGTACAAAGGGTTACCCCCCGTATGTTCACTGCTATGCAAACTATTCGATATCATTCCCAAACCGCATTGATTCTGTCATTGACTGGCTCACTTCAGAAAAGCCCCCTCGTTTTGTAGCACTATACGTGGATCAGCCAGACTGGGTGGGACACTCTCATGGACCTCAGTCTCAACAATACAAAGAAGAAATCGAAAAAGTTGATCGTGATGTTGTAGGATATCTTGTTGAGAAACTTAGAAAGGTCAACCTTCTTGATGACGTCAACGTGATCTTTGTCTCTGATCACAGTTTTGTAACGGTAACCAGTAACAGGACTATGTTTTTAGATGACTTCTTGGATCCTACCACCTACATGTTAACAGAAATAGGAACTATCGTGCATTTGTGGCCAAAGGAGGGTAAATTGGAAGAGGTTTATAAAAATCTTACTGAACTCGTACAACAATACCCTCAGGTCAAAGTTTATAAGAAAGAAGAAATTCCGGAGGAATATCACTACAGAAATAACCGCCGCATCCCACCCATTTACGTGGATGCAGGACTTGGCTGGCTATTTGAACAACGTCGACACAACATGACGAAACCCTGGGTAATCGGTGATCATGGCTATCTTGCGAGTAAGCAAATGGGGGCGATATTTTACGCAAGGGGTCCTTCCTTCAAGAAAGACTATAAAATAGATCATGTTCGGTCTGTCGACGTTTACCCGATGTTGTGTGAAATCCTTGGAATAAAACCACGCCCAAATAACGGGTCTCTTGACAACATGAAGATGATACTTCAAGGTGATTGGCCTAAGGGTACTGGAAATGCCCTCGTATGCAAGCAGCATAGTCTAATGTTGGTAATGATTTGGTGTAGCTTTTTTCTGACTTTTATTTGGTAAACAAGTTTTGAAATATAGCCGATCTCAAAGAAAAGCCCAGCTGGAACCCACTTACCGGTACTTACCTAACTGATCACAAAACTGATAGTAAGTTCCCCTGCCTTTCCTTCCCCTCCACTCCCCCCAAAAAATGTACAACAACAAAACTGGATGCAGTAAAATAGAAATGTCTCTTATATTACATGCTGTCATTTGTTCCAAACTGCCTGGTGAACTGACTTCATTCACCAGCAATTGAATTAAAGCCTACAGAATGTTTCTCTCTGGTTGTAGAAATCCACCTATTTCAAAAAACGTTCTCGGCAAAAGCCTACATGACACACCAGAAAGAGAGTATGGGTAGAAATTACTAGAGCTATAAAACCACACAAATATCCACACCATAATTCAACTTCAGCTTGTCATGACCTAACACATCAAAGAGATTCATTTTGCTGATGCTAAAATCAAGACCACAATGCAAAAAAGAGTGTGAAATTTTGCAACTACCCATACTCATTTTCAGTCTAGTTGAAATAGGTGTATATAGAGGACATTATGCAAATAGTACTAGCTAACAGGACCAAACTTTCCAGGAAATAAACCACAGTCACTCATTGAATCATAGTCTGAGAAACACAACCCATTTGCATCGATTGGACTATCTTCAGAAATGTCTTTTGTCTTGTGTAATTTAGACTGGACTTTATTGATTTCTTCACATTCTTTTCTAGATAAAGGTCCTCTGTTATCTGGTAGTATACTTTGTACTTTGCTCAATCGTCTAATGGGCCAGACTATATATGTAGCCTTTGCTTGTATCAAACCAACTGCTACCTGCAAAAAACCCTTGAATTGAAGTTTGTGTTAAAGACCCATGGGGGAGGCGAGGGAGGGGGTGTGAAGCTGACAATATTCAATGTACTAGTGTATGGGGTGGGGGAATTTTGCTGAGTTTTAGTAATTAGCTTTTGGAGAAGAAAATTCTTAAACATACTTTTTCCAGAAGTACCCTGAATGACAAATGAACAACAAATTTCAAGGCGGGGCTGGAGCAGACAAAATACAGTAGGGGTAATTACATGGATTTGAAAACCTTAGCCTCAACTTGAATCCACTGTATTGTTATTTAGTCAGTCATGTAAATTTGGGAAAGGTCTATTCTTTACAGGCCTTAGAGTAAGGGTATTTAGTCTTGTTTATTGTTAAATTTAGCAATTATTATTATTGAATTTGTAATTAAAAACTTACTGGTCCAAATGTATTGCTGTCCATACTATGATCATGATTATCACCTTCCACCCAACAGTGCCCTCTCGGTATCTTCACAAACTTATTTTTGTATCCTAAAGTTCTGTAAAACAATTATCTATAAATCAGAAAAAAGTGTAGAGTCCCTTGAGTGCAGTTAAATCACCCAGATAAAAAATAATTGTATTTCAAACAAAGGAGTTCAGTTGGCAGGGTCAGATTGATTTGATTTAATGCTCATCGTTTGGTTGACACAGTATTTTAAGTCATTTAAAAGCTGGCAGCAAGAAACACTGTGTAGCATATGTTTCTTTGAAAGGAAAGGGACAGAGTTGGGCTTTCTGTGTAACCAAAGATGGGAATTTGAGAGAGGGATGGTGGATTTGGGGGATAGGAAGGGGCTCACTTCAGTAAAGGAGTTCCCCTCCCCCTCCCCAAATCCCTCATCTTTGGTTACACAGGAAACCCAACTCTTTTTTCCTCAAACACTTGCTATGCAAGCTAGTTTTATTGTGAGATATAACATTAGGCCTGTAAGTATGTATTCTATTTTTATATGGTAAAATTTCCATCAATTCCTTGTTATAGCATGGAAGTGGAGCTGACAGTCTGATTTTCAGACTATCAAGAGCAAAATGGATGAATCAGGCTAGAGGGTTGCTGACTCCAATATATTATTTTGATGGGGATGATTGTCATCTTGGTACCATTTAGGGTAAATAGCTTGAGTCCAGGGTTTTCATTTTCTGCCAGAAACTGGCACTTTTTGCTGCCTGTGAATGGCACAATCTCAAGCAACTGAAAGAATCCATAACTGTCAATAATTTTTTGTGTTTGAAATGTTACATACATTCACAATTGTTTCTGCATGGTGCAGTTAAATCAAACTTCTACTCTATATTTGAAAAGGAAAACCCTATGAGCCATAGTGAAAATTCCTGCTTACTTTATAGTATCTCCTTGTAAACCAATTATCCTTTTAATGAGTATAATATTTGGGTCATGTGGATCTCTGAAATTGATGAAAATAATTCAATTCACTCTATGGCTATAATATTAATAGCATATCTTAACAATGGTTACTATTAATGTAAATGGATTCCATAAATCGATTTGTTTGTTCCTCATTTGGGCATCCTGTGGCTGTTGCTTCCAGAATGCCGTGAGCACGTTTTCACAGCCATATGAAAATAGCTAGCTCTGTTAAAGACTGTCTACATGATGCAGTAAGTATACATATATTGTACATATCTAAATTTATTGATCTGCAAAGCTTATCACATCACTGCAGATATAACTAAAACAAGTTTAAAGGTTCACTGCACTTCTAAATCCCTTCTGGGGTTGGACTCAATGGATTGAGAAATATATGCATGCATGAATGTCTTCAAAAACATACTTACATAATAGATACCACATCACCTCTGTTTATTCCTTTAAAGTTCTTTATTCCAATTCTGCTCAATAATACAACATCTGCAGACTTATACTCTGGGTTAAAACAAGGCTATGAGAACAAAAATTGCAACAACAACAAATATAAATATATAAGATTGGAGCAATTAAACACTAAAATCATGCAACATAAATAATACTAATTAGTGAGCACTCTTTGAAGGTAATTGTATTGATTAGTGAAGCTGGTGTGGTATCTCAGCCTGCTGAGGAAAAAACTTAATACATCACAAGTTAAGATCTTAACATCATTCAAAGTGTACAATTGGGCTCCCTGTGCTTTAGAGTTCAGAACATCAACACACTGAATCATTCACATCAACGTTGGGATATTAATAACTACTCCTTTAAAAAAGATTTCAGGAAACATTTCAAAGCAATCGGATCGTAAAAATGTCCAAAGAAGTTATAAGTGAGCAACTTTTCATACGATATTTTTGCCTTACAAATACAGAAGAGGATACTTTTATCAAAGCCTCAAAAGACCATCACTGAATCACGAATTTATTTCGATTACCTTCATTGAGGAACCTTGAACCGTAGCTACACTACCGACATTATCAACTACGGCTATACAAACAGGAAGACTCAGAATTAAGCCTTTTGTAAAAGCCCTCGCGTAGTTCAGCATCGAACTCATGGTACAAGACAAGGACGTTGTATCGAAAGAAGACTGGGTTCTACTGTAGACAGAGTAGCCGTCGGGGATGGGGGAAGGTTTTTTTTTGTAGAATGCGAAGTAAAAGAAAGTTTTGTGGTACCTTCAAAAGTAATCTAAAAAAGAGTTTATTCGTCGAAAATATTTGACAGTGCACTTAAGTGGGGCTTGAAAACGCTGAAATAAAGTTCGCGTTTGGCACTTTGTTGTGGGCTGAGCTGTCGGTTTCGCGGGCGAATCTCTTTCTCTCCGAAAAAGATAGGAAGCAATTTGGTCGGTGTTTTTGACCGCCTTGAGTCACTGAAAAGGCAAACCTTTGAGCGGCAACGACGCTGGCAGTCCGGGCAGATGAAGTCGGCTGTAACTGTTTCTTGTGTATTAAGATTAGATGGAAATATACCATTTAATATTTCCTTTTGTCGTCCTCATTGTAGGAGGAGCACCATCGCATCCAGGATTTTTCAAAGGAGGATTCCGTTACTTAAACCCAACTGCATATAATACTCTATTGTTTTATCGATGTTTGACAAAAAATGGCTTGGGGGGGGGGGGGTCTGTGGACCCCTTCGACCCCCCTGGATCCACCGCTGAGGAGCGAGGGGCAGAGTCAGGGAGTCGAACTCTGTGGATTGGTAAAGCACTATATTTAAATTAAGCTGGTCTCCCAGGAAGCCGACGGTGCGCTCATTCTACCCCCTCTCTCCATCAGTGCTCCGTTTTACAGGTATTTAAAGATACTTCAAGCTACACGAAAAGGAAAGAAGTCGAAACAAGGATGTAAGGTCACTGGGAATCGAACTGAGGACCTCTCGCACCGAAAGCCGCGCACTAACCAACTGTGCCATCCTTGCTCCTAGGGTAGGGTAGCCATCACCGATTTTGCAGAAAAATTAATAGTAATTTTAAACCTTTCCTTAAAATTGTCGTAATACAACGGTCTTTGTAACATGCCCCGTAGCCAAAACACCCTGTCCGAATTCCTGGATCCCTTGAGGAGACGTTCTATTCAAATACCAAGTGGAAGTGCGGTTACTGGCGTCAACGCGAAGGTAAGTCAGTTTTCTGGAATTCCAAACATCTGTTTCCTGTCACGAAGGTCAAAACATTGATGTCATGTGAACAAGACTCGTCCTGTCTTTGAAAATCCCTAAAGCTTGACAGTTCGCATTGATTTCAACGTCAGTTTGACTCAGCAAACACCATGAAGACTGACCGTAGTGGTGTCTTAAGTGGTACAAGTTTATTGGTGTCGTTAGTGTGTATGGCTGGGCTATTACATGTTGAGTACAAGCTGTACAAACATGAACAAATGTACACTAATGATAAGACTACTGGAGACACAGATTCGTCTGAGGAAATCGCGAAAGGTTTGGAGAAAGGAAATGCTAAAGAGAGTCAAGAGTCAGGTAATTAATGCATTTATAATGCTGTTGTCACGTTTCTGAGAACTTAAGATTTTATATTTGGGTATAGCTACATACTGATAGACGGTTTTGTTGTTGCTGTTGTATTTTAGTTGCCTAGAATTGATTCGAGGCATAGTAAATGAGAAAGGGATTTGAGAATGGACGCATGTAGGGACAATGATGCATTCCAATAGTTATTCGATTGCTCTTGATTTACATTCCATTCCAATAGTTATTCGATTGCTCTTGATTTAGCCATTTTACTAGATGGCCGGTGACAGACAGACAGACAGACAGACAGACAGACAGACAGACAGACAGACAGACAGACAAAATGCTATAAATTTAAATAGTGCGTGGTAGTTATCTCTACTGCCTTCCTTCTAGGCAATCAACATCGTCTTCGTCGCCATGTACAACGAATCAACCAGAGTTCTTCCTCCACTATAGTCATTGACCTAAGTCAACACATACGAGAAGAACTTGAGAAAATCCTACAAAAAGACGTTTGTGCAAAAGATAAGAAAGTTTGTCTTCAAGGACCAAAAGGAAGCAGAGGGCGTAGAGGAAGACGGGGAACACCAGGACCCATAGGCAAACAAGGCACTAGAGGGACACCAGGGCCCACAGGAAAACATGGTCCTAGAGGGATACAAGGACCCAAAGGGCCCAAAGGATTGAGGGGAGACACGGGACCCCTCGGACCACCTGGACCACCTGGACCTCCTGGACCAAAAGGACCTAAGGGAGATCCAGCAGATCCTATTGAAGCCCCTACAATATTAGTACCTCCAAAGGACGTTATTGTCAACAAAAGTGATAACGCACGACTAAAATGCGTTGCCAAGGGTAACCCTACTCCAAAAGTCACGTGGTCGAGACCAAAGTCATCACTTTCTGCAGGACGTCACGTGATAGATTCCCATGGATTTCTGTCAATTAATCAAGTGACATCAATTGACGGGGGAGTGTACACGTGTACAGCTGAAAGTGCACTTGGTAAAGCAATGGCATCCAGTAAACTAATTGTTCAAGGTTAGCCATTGTGCTCTATTTTTATGGATGTGTATTTCCATTGTTTGTTTGTTTGTTTTTGTTTTTGTTTTTTTGTTGTTGTTGTTTTGTTTGTTTTTTGTTTTTGTTTTCTGTTTTTGCCATCAGGGCAGACTAATAATCACCTCTGAAAATCAAAAGGATATTTTGGAAGAGTACGAAGAAGAAAAAAAGGACCCTAAGTCGTCTCAGAAGGTGGTGCGCACCTCTTGTACCCCTACTCTAAAACCGACCCTAAACTTTAACGTTTTGTATTTTGTGTAAGAATACAGGTATGGATAAAAATATCTACATGGAAGACGTTGTTATGGTCATTAGGATATGAAATTGTGATGTGGGTTGGATTGCTGTTGAAATATTACGAACGCGTGAGAATTGAAGCTGAGGAGAAATAGGGATGATTGGAGAGGAAAAGATGTAGAAGCGAAAGCCCTCTTCCCTACTTTTATCTCCCCCTCCACTTTCCTCACCCCCCCCCCCCCCCCCCACCTTCGACGAGCTGGCTCCGCAGACTAAATAATGATTAGAGTATACAGTCATTTCAGAAAACGTCGCTGATCAAGCCTACGCAACTCGACCGTACCGGAAGGGATGGTGGTAGAAATCACTGAGGAGACTATAAAAATGCATATCTAATTAGTCATCATGCCTCGAGCTTATAGTGCAGAAGCTCGCTGGCGAGCGTTGTGGATAGTTCAGGTCCTCGGCATGACTAATTAGATATGCATATAATACGTCGCCTCTGAGGCAGGGATTTCTACTAATACCCCCTTTCGGTTGAGTCGCGTATGCTTGAGTACGAGCAGCGACAACGTTTTCTGAAATAAACACCTAAAAACTCACAAAATTTTTCGCATGTTTGACATTGTATATGTTCTGCTATCTTTTCCCTTCAGTTCCTCCTGTCTTCACCACGAAACCGAAGTCCGTCATTATTGAAGAAAACACAAACGTCACATTACATTGTAGAGCCTCTGGTCTCCCGCGACCTACGATATCATGGTCCAAGAGCTCTGGAGATCTATCCGAAAAGAGGGTGGTTGTGCTTAAAAATGGAAGCTTGACTATAAATAACATCAAAAAAGAAGATGGCGACACTTACACCTGTACATTCAAGAATGCACTTGGGAAATTGAAAGCGTATGCACAGATAACAGTCCTTCCTGCCCTAAAATTTACTGTAAAACCTCCATCGTTCTTTAATCACTCCCTGGGTGATCGTGTTGTTCTTGATTGCCAAGCTGCAAATGCACTTGAATTAGTATGGAAGAAAGACAACAAACCACTGGGGGTTTCTACTACGGTGTACTCTAATGGAACTCTGGTGATTTCCAATCCTTTTTCAGGAGACTCTGGTAACTATTTATGTATCGCTAGAAACTTTCACCGGTCCATTAAAACGACCACCAAAGTATTGATCAGCTGGCATCCCAAATCTTGCAGTGAACTCAAGAAAAGAATGCCTGTAACACCGTCTGGCAATTATGTCATTGATCCCGATGGTTTATCAGGACAATCACCATTTACCGTATACTGTGACATGACTGACAAGGGTGGGGTTGGGGTGACAGTTGTCAGTCATGACAGCGAGGCAAGAACTCTCGTTAATGGTTGTGAAAGTCCTGGTTCTTGCCGTCGAGATGTTAGTTATAATGGGGTATCCATGGCCAATTTGGCAAAACTGACTAAAATATCTACAAATTGTGAGCAATATATACAGTTTGATTGTAAAAGTAACGTGGCATTCCTTGACGAAGGTGGCTACGCTTGGTGGGTATCACGTGACAACGTTCGTCAGGATTACTGGGGCGGGGCCACACCAGGTAGTAAGAAGTGTGCATGTGGTATGACCAACACGTGTCAGGACAAATCACAAGGATGTAATTGTTGGAATGGAGGCAGTGGAAATAGTGGATGGCGTAGTGACAGTGGTCTATTGACTGATAAATTTACTCTACCCGTTATCCAATTACGGTTTGGAGATACTGGTGACAGCGATGAACAAGGATACTACACCCTTGGGAAACTAAAATGCTACGGATAAACAGCTTTATTCTATACAGCTCATTCCAAAAACCTGCATGTCTATTGGCTCTTTACACGTAGATAAAGTAAAAGTAGTGGACTTAGAAACGAAACCTGCGGAACATCACAACTCAGCTACTTCTCTCGAACATGACTTTGGGAAACTAAAATTAATGCTACGGATAAACAGCTTGATAACATTAATCTGACTCCATAAATCGGTCTGTTCGGTATTTGGGCTACTTGTGGTGACCTAGTGATACAAAGAAACGAAAACTGTGACTTTTGGAATAACGTTTAGTTCGCTATTGCATTGTCGTATTTAATTTAGACAAAATAGCTTAACCAGTTCCTTTTGCTTGACTAGTATTCCCAGACTCTCTCACATCACAGCATAAGCAAACAGATGATTTATTATAATTGGTTATAAAATATTTGAGACATAAAACACGCGTTGGCGCTTATTGGCTAGCTATCATGTTTATAACAGAGGAAATATAGGATACATATCTTACACTATTTTAACACTCTGGAAGATGTAGAGCACTCGAAAACTAAAGCAAGAGAGCTTAGGTATGCCTCGCCTCTTGTTCAATCAAAGTTGACTCTTAGTTTCATTTGGTGCTCTACGTCCCTCATCATGTTTATATTATAAAGACATGCGGGCACTTTCTATTGCTTATATAATTCGCGTTTTGTTGGAGAGCGCGTCTCTGAATCTAATGTGGTTTCACCATATTGACAGGGATACCTTCCTACAGAGTTCGTACTCTAAGTAATCGGGTCCCTTCCATGCATGCAGACCAAACACACCAAGCTAATTAATCCCATGTTCTTTGATATAAATGCTCTATAAGAAGAGCACTTGGAAAGTTCATGACTTCCATATGATGTTTCAATGCAATTATATTTATATTATACTATAATCTGGCTTTTTCATTGATTTTCAATATCCACAAATGACTATACAATTATGTTTAGCGATGTTAGCGTTTCCTCCAGTCCTTCTTATTTGGTATCATAAACCGTTCCTCTTCACTGTGAAAAGGAGCTTATCGAGTTTTAAACCATGAAATCGTAAGAAATAAAGCAAAATGTCAAACATCTGCTTTCACTAATAATTCAGCTCACAGCGAATTCGAAGAAGGCCAGCAGTGTCTGGAATCCCAAACATTTTGTACTTCCAAAGATCAGGACTTGCCGACCGTCATGTGACCACATTTTACATTACAACAAGACTCGTCCTGTCTTAATGCATGCAGTCAAACAGTTAATTACTTCATTGTTTTATTGCTTTATTTCAACCCAAACACCATGAAGAGTGACCGTAGTTGTGTCTTTAGTGGTACAAGTTTATTGGTGTCGTTAGTGTGTATGGCTGGGCTATTACATGTTGAGTACAAGCTGTACAAACATGAACAAATGTACACTAATGATAAGACTACTGGAGACACAGATTCGTCTGAGGAAATCGGGAAAGGTTTGGAGAAGGCAAGTGTTAGAGCAGTTAGAGAGAGTCAACTTTCAGGTAAATGAAATGCATTTCAAATTCTGCTTCAACTAGTATTGTCACCGGCGTTTCTGAGGACAAAATATCTCATAGCACATTTGCTCAGTTTAGTTGGCTATTATTATTATATCTATGTAGCCATGGGCTGTGTTGTTGTTATTGTTGTTGAATTTTAGGAGGGGAGGGGGGAGGGGGGGGAGGGGGGAGGGGGGAGGGGGGGAGGGGGGTAGAATGAGCTCACCGTCGGCTTCCTGGGAGACCAGCTTCTAACTGAAGGAACTTCTGACGTTAAATATGTTTTTTATTGTCTTTCTTGTAGGCAATCAACAACGATATCGTCGTCACGTCCAGCAGATCAACCAAGTTTGTCGTCTACCATAGACATTATCTTACGTCATTATATTCGAGACGATCTTGATATAATATTAAAAAGAGAAATTTGTGCAAAAGACCATAAGGTTTGTCTTCAAGGACCAAAAGGAAGCAGAGGGCGTAGAGGTAGACGGGGGACACCAGGACCCATAGGCAAACATGGTCCTAGAGGGATAAAAGGACTCAATGGGCCCAAGGGAATGAGGGGAGACACGGGACCCCTCGGACCACCTGGACCAACAGGACCAAAGGACCAAAAGGACCTAAGGGAGATCCAGCAGATCCTATTGAAGCCCCTACAATATTAGTACCTCCAAAGGACGTTATTGTCAACAAAAGTGATAACGCACGACTAAAATGCGTTGCCAAGGGGAACCCTACTCCAAAAGTCACGTGGTCGAGAGCAAATTCATCACTTTCTGTAGGACGTCACGTGATAGATTCCCATGGATTTCTGTCAATTAATCAAGTGACATCAATTGACGGGGGTGTGTACACGTGTACAGCTCAAAGTGCACTTGGTAAAGCAATGGCATCCAGTAAACTAATTGTACAAGGTTAGCCATTGTGCTCTATTTTTATGGATTTATATATTTCCATTGTTTGTTGTTCTTGTATTTCTTTGTTTCTTTGTTTGTTTGTTTGTTTGTTTGTTTGTTTGTTTGTTTGTTTGTTTGTTTGCTTGTTTGTTTGTTTGTTTGCTTGTTTTTTTTGTTTTTTTGCCATTAGGGCATACTTATAATTACCTTTGAAAATCAAAAGGATATTTTGGAAAAGTACGAAGAAGAAAAACAGGACCCTAAGTCGTCTCAGGAGGTGGGACGCACCTCTTGCACCCCTACTCTAAAAAAAACCCTGAACTTTAACGTTTTGTATGATGTATAAGAATATGGATAAAAATATCGATATGGAAGACGTTGTTATGGTCATAAGGATATGAAATGGTTATGCAGTATGCTGTGGAAATATTACAAACGCGAAGCTGGGGAGAAATAGGGATGATTGGGGGAGGAACAGGTGTAGAAGCGAAAGCCATCTTTTCTTCCTTTTCCTCTCCCTCCACTTCACTTACTTTTACCGAGCTGGCCACGCAGGCTAAATAATGCATATGACCGAAAGGGATGGTGAGTAGAAATGACTGAGGAGGATATATAATGCATATCTAATTAGTCATCATGCCTCGAGCTTGTAGTACAGACATTCGCTGGCGAGCGGTGTGGCATGGATGGTTCAGGTCCTCGCCACGACTAATTAGATATACATTTAATTTTATAGTCCCCTCAGTGATTTCTACCCATACCTCGATCCTTTCGGTCGAGTCGCGAAGGCTTGAATACGTGCCGGCGGCAGCGTTTTCTGTCATGATTGTATAAATAAACACCTAAAAACTGACAATTTATTTAGATTTTTTGACATTGTGTTTTGATATCCTTTCCCTTTAGTTCCTCCTGTCTTCACCACGAAACCAAAGTCCGTCATTATTGAAGAAAACACAAACGTTACATTACATTGTAGTGCCTCTGGTTCCCCACGACCTACGATATCATGGTCCAAGGCAATTGGAGATCTACCCGAAGAGAGGGTGACAGTGCTTAAAAATGGAAGCTTGACTATAAATGACATCAAAAAAGAAGATGGTGGCACTTACATCTGTAAGTGCAAGAATGCACTTGGGAAATTGAGTGCGCATGCGCAGATAACAGTCCTTCCTGCCCTTAAATTTACTGTAAAACCTCCATCGTTCTTTAATCACTCCTTGGGTGATCGTGTTGTTATTGATTGCCAAGCTGCAAATGCACTTGAATTAGTTTGGAAGAAAGACAACAAGCCACTGGGGGTTTCTACTACGGTGTACTATAATGGAACTCTGGTGATTTCCAATCCTACTTCAGTAGACTCTGGGGATTATACATGTATCGCCAGAAACTTTCATCGATTCATTAAGACGACCACCAAAGTATTGATCAGCTGGCATCCCAAATCTTGCAGTGAACTCAAGAAAAGAATACCTGTAACACCGTCTGGCAATTATGTCATTGATCCCGATGGTCAATCAGGACAATCACCATTTACCGTATACTGTGACATGACTGACAAGGGTGGGGTTGGAGTGACAGTTGTCAGTCATGACAGCGAGGTAAGAACTCTCGTTGATGGTTGTGGATCAAGTCCTGGTACTTGCCGTCGAGATGCTCGTTATAAGGGGGTATCGATAGGCCAGCTAGCAAAACTAACTGAAATATCTACAAATTGTGAGCAGTTTATAAAGTTTGAATGTAAAAATGACGTGGCATTCTTAGCGGACGGTGCCGGTTACGCTTGGTGGGTATCACGTGACAATGTTCGTCAGGATTACTGGGGCGGGGCCACACCAGGTAGTAAGCAGTGTGCATGTGGTATGACCAACACGTGTCAGGACAAATCAAAAGGATGTAATTGTTGGAATGGAGGCAGTGGATGGCGTAGTGACAGTGGTCTACTGACTGATAAATCTACTCTACCTGTTATCCAATTACGGTTTGGAGATACTGACGATGGCAATGAACAAGGATACCACACCCTTGGGAAACTAAAATGCTACGGATAAACAGCTTGATAACATTAATCTGACTCCATAAATCGGTCTGTTCGGTATTTGGGCTACCTGTGGTGCCCTAGTGATACAAAGAAACGAAAACTGTGACTTTTGGAATAAAGTTTAGTTCGCTATTGCATTGTCGTATTTAATTTAGACAAAATAGCTTAACCAGTTCCTTTTGCTTGACTAGTATTCCCAGACTCTCTCACATCACAGCATAAGCAAACAGATGATTTATTATAATTGGTTATAAAATATTTGAGACATAAAACACGCGCTGGCGCTTATTGGCTAGTTATCATGTTTATGACAGAGAAAATAAAAGATATATATCTTACACTATTTTAATTAACACTCTGGAAGAAATAGAGCACTCGAAAACTGAAGCAAGAGAGCAAACACTTAGGTATGCCTCCCCTCTTCTTCCTATCAAAGTTGACTCTTAGTTTCATTTGGTGCTTTACTTCCCTCATCGTGTTTATATCATAAAGACATGCAGGCGTTTTCTATTACTTATATGATATTTTTCGCCGCGTTCTTTGAGGCGAGCGTGTCTCTGAATCTATTGTCGTTTCACCATATTGACAGGGATACCTCCCTACAGATCACCATATTGAGAGGGATACCTCCCTACAGAGTTTGTACTCCAACTGATCGGGTGACCAAACACACCAAGAATCCCATGTTCTTCGATATATATGCTCTATAAGAAGAGCACTTGGAACGTTCATGACTTCAATATGGTGTTTCAATGAAATGACATATATATTTTACTATAATCTGGCTTTTTTATTGATTTTCAAAATCCACAAATGACTATAATCATGTTTAGCGATGTTAGCGTTTCCTTCAGTCCTTCTTATTTGGTATCATAAACCGTTCCTCTTCATTGTGAAAAGGAGCCTATCGAGTTTTAAACCATGGAATCGTAAGAAATAACGCAAAATGTCAAACATCTGCTTTTAGTAATTATTCATCTCACAGCGAAGAAGGCCAGCAGTGTCTGGAATCCCAAACATTTTGTACTTCCTGTTACAAAGATCAGAACTTGCCGACGTCATGTGATCACAGTTTACATTACAACAAGACTCGTCCTGTCTTAATGCCTGTAGTCATACAGTTTACTTCATTGTTTTATTGCTTTATTTCAACCCAAACACCATGAAGACTGACCGTAGTTGTGTCTTTAGTGGTACAAGTTTATTGGTGTCGTTAGTGTGTATGGCTGGGCTATTACATGTTGAGTACAAACTGTACAAACATGAACAAATGTACACTAATGATAAGACTACTGGAGACAAAGATTCGTCTAAGGAAATCGCGAAAGGTTTCGAGAAAGAAAATAGTGGAGAGAGTCAAGAGCCAGGTAATTAATGCATTTAGAATGCTGCTTCAGTGTTGTCACGTTTCTGAGAACTAAAGATTTTATATTTGGGTATAGCTACGTACTGATAGACGGTTTTGCTGTTGTTACGTTGTTGCTGTTGTATTTCCCTAGAATTGATTCGAGGCATACTAAACTATGAGAAAGGGAATTGAGAATGAACGCATGTAGGGACAATGCCTATATTCCAATAGTTATTGGATTGGTCTTGATTTACATTCCATTCCAATAGTTATTCGATTGCTCTTGACTAGCCATTTGACTAGATGGCCGGTGACAGACAGACAGACGGACAGACAGACAGAAAACCTCTCAATTTAAAGAGTACGTGTTGGCTGGGGTCGAAAGGTAGTAATCTCTACTGCCTTCCTTCTAGGCAATCAACATCGTCTTCGTCGCCATGTACAACGAATCAACCAAAGTTCTTCCTCCACTATAGTCATTGACCTAAGTCAACACATACGAGAGGAACTTGGGAAAATCCTACAAAAAGACGTTTGTGCAAAAGATAAGAAAGTTTGTCTTCAAGGACCAAAAGGAAGCAGAGGGCGTAGAGGAAGACGGGGGACACCAGGACCCATTGGCAAACAAGGCCCTAGAGGGACATCAGGGCCCACAGGAAAACATGGTCCTAGAGGAATACAAGGACCCAAAGGGCCCAAGGGAATGAGGGGAGACACGGGACCACCTGGATCACCTGGACCGCCAGGACCTCCTGGACCAAAAGGACCTAAGGGAGATCCAGCAGATCCTATTGAAGCCCCTACAATATTAGTACCTCCAAAGGGCGTTATTGTCAACAAAAGTGATAACGCACGACTAAAATGCGTTGCCAAGGGCAACCCTACTCCAAAAGTCACGTGGTCGAGAGCAAATTCATCACTTTCTGCAGGACGTCACGTGATAGATTCCCATGGATTTCTGTCAATTAATCAAGTGACATCAATTGACGGGGGAGTGTACACGTGTACAGCTGAAAGTGCACTTGGTAAAGCAATGGCATCCAGTAAACTAATTGTTCAAGGTTAGCCATTGTGCTCTATATATTTTTATGGATTTATGTATTTCCATTGTTTTGTTTATTTTAGCATCAGAGCAGACTAATGATTAACTTTTAAAATCCAGAGGATATGATGTGGAAAAGTATGTAGAAGAAAAAAGGGACCCTAAGTCGCCTCAGGAGGGATTACACGAAAGCTATCTTCCTTTCTTTTCCCTTCGAATTTCAAAAATCGAAATTTTGTATGAAAACACTTGTTGTTATGCAAGAGATACCAACAAATTTCGATTTTTGAAAATTTCTTGATTTTTCAACTTACATCCTTCAAACTTCACAGTTTTACTGATTTTGATGTGCTCTTTCCAGCTGCGGTCATTGTTTTTAAATTTAGGAATTTTTGGAATTTCATGATAAATTCAGAAAATACGTAATTTACACGTATAAGATTGCAGAATACGTCTTGTTACTGTCATATTCGGATTCAGCATGGAAAATTAGTTTAGAATAGTTGTTACCAGCTTCTATCCTAAAATGCCTTCTGCACTTTTTGCGATCGAGTTTTTCAGATTTGCGCCTAGTCTATATCGTCGCTTCAGTGATTTCTAGCAATCACTACCTACTTCGCTCGAGTCGCGAAGGCTAGCTTGAGTTTTCTGAAATGACTGTATAAATAAACACCTAAAAACTGACAAAATTTTCTATTTTTTGACATTGTATATGTTCTGCTATCTTTTCCATTCAGTTCCTCCTGTCTTCATCACGAAACCAAAGTCCGTCATTGTTGAAGAAAACACAAACGTTACATTACATTGTAGTGCCTCTGGTCTCCCACAACCTACAATATCATGGTCCAAGGCAATTGGAGATCAACCCGAAAAGAGGGTGACAGTGCTTAAAAATGGAAGCTTGACTATAAATGACATCAAAAAAGAAGATGGTGGCACTTACATCTGTAAGTGCAAGAATGCACTTGGGAAATTGAGTGCGCATGCGCAGATAACAGTCCTTCCTGCCCTTAAATTTACTGTAAAACCTCCATCGTTCTTTAATCACTCCTTGGGTGATCGTGTTGTTATTGATTGCCAAGCTGCAAATGCACTTGAATTAGTTTGGAAGAAAGACAACAAACCACTGGGGATTTCTACTACGGTGTACTATAATGGAACTCTGGTGATTTCCAATCCTACTTCAGTAGACTCTGGGGATTATACATGTATCGCTAGAAACTTTCATCGATTCATTAAGACAACCACCAAAGTATTGATCAGCTGGCATCCAAAATCTTGCAGTGAACTCAAGAAAAGAATACCTGTAACACCGTCTGTCAATTATGTCATTGATCCCGATGGTCCATCAGGACAATCACCATTTACCGTATACTGTGACATGACTGACAAGGGTGGGGTTGGAGTGACAGTTGTCAGTCATGACAGCGAGGCAAGAACTCTCGTTGATGGTTGTGGATCAAGTCCTGGTACTTGCCGTCGAGATGCTCGTTATAAGGGGGTATCGATAGGCCAGCTAGCAAAACTAACTGAAATATCTACAAATTGTGAGCAGTTTATAAAGTTTGAATGTAAAAATGACGTGGCATTCTTAGCGGACGGTGCCGGTTACGCTTGGTGGGTATCACGTGACAATGTTCGTCAGGATTACTGGGGCGGGGCCACACCAGGTAGTAAGCAGTGTGCATGTGGTATGACCAACACGTGTCAGGACAAATCAAAAGGATGTAATTGTTGGAATGGAGGCAGTGGATGGCGTAGTGACAGTGGTCTACTGACTGATAAATCTACTCTACCTGTTATCCAATTACGGTTTGGAGATACTGACGAGGGCAATGAACAAGGATACCACACCCTTGGGAAACTAAAATGCTACGGATAAACAGCTTGATAACATTAATCTGACTCCATAAATCGGTCCGTTCAGTCTTTGGGCTACCTGTGGTGACCTAGTGATATACAAATAAACGAAAACTGTGACTTTTGGAATAACGTTTAGTTGGTTGTTGCATTGTCGTTTTTAATTTAGACAAGATAGCTTAACCAGTTCCTTTTGCTTGACTAGTATTCCCAGACTCTCTCACATCACAGCACAAGCAAACGGATGATTTATTATAATTGGTTATAAAATATTTGAGACATAAAACACGCGTTGGCGCTTATTGGCTAGTTATCATGTTTATGACAGAGAAAATAAAAGATATATATCTTACACTATTTTAATTAACACTCTGGAAGAAATAGAGCACTCGAAAACTGAAGCAAGAGAGCAAACACTTAGGTATGCCTCCCCTCTTCTTCCTATCAAAGTTGACTCTTAGTTTCATTTGGTGCTTTACTTCCCTCGTCGTGTTTATATCATAAAGACATGCAGGCGTTTTCTATTACTTATATGATATTTTTCGCCGCGTTCTTTGAGGCGAGCGTGTCTCTGAATCTATTGTCGTTTCACAATATTGACAGGGATACCTCCCTACAGATCACCATATTGAGAGGGATACCTCCCTACAGAGTTTGTACTCCAACTGATCGGGTGACCAAACACACCAAGAATCCCATGTTCTTCGATATATATGCTCTATAAGAAGAGCACTTGGAACGTTCATGACTTCAATATGGTGTTTCAATGAAATGACATATATATTTTACTATAATCTGGCTTTTTTATTGATTTTCAAAATCCACAAATGACTATAATCATGTTTAGCGATGTTAGCGTTTCCTTCAGTCCTTCTTATTTGGTATCATAAACCGTTCCTCTTCATTGTGAAAAGGAGCCTATCGAGTTTTAAACCATGGAATCGTAAGAAATAACGCAAAATGTCAAACATCTGCTTTTAGTAATTATTCATCTCACAGCGAAGAAGGCCAGCAGTGTCTGGAATCCCAAACATTTTGTACTTCCTGTTACAAAGCTAAGATCAGGACTTGCCGACCGTCATGTGACCACAGTTTACATTACAAGAAGACTCGTCCTGTCTTAATGCCTGTACTCAAACAGTTTACTTCATTGTTTTATTGCTTTATTTCAACCCAAACACCATGAAGACTGACCGTAGTTGTGTCTTTAGTAGTAAGGCCTACTCCGGGTCCAAAAGACGGCTTAAGCCGCCTTAAGCCACCCTAAGCCGCCTTAAGTTGGCTTAAGCCACTTCAAGCCGCCATAAGCCACTTTAAGTATAGAAGTCAAAAATCACATACATGTAAGTAGATGTAAAAGTTGTTTTGATATTGAATGATTAAATTAAAATACTACTACAAAACTACTTTATCCCAACCGACAATTTCAGTTTTTGGGCTTTTCTGATCCACCAATCATGCAAAGGGGCAATGAGCAACAACATTTGTCCACTTCTGGGACAAGGAAGGTCTGCGAAAGCCTGCTTCCTTCCTTACACATGATGGATGGCTCAGAAAAACTAAATCCAACTGAAAGTTTGAAAATGTTGATCACGATGCAGGGGTTTTTACAGAAATGTTTACTGAACATATACATGGTACGATTTCTTGCTGTATTGAAATCTATTGTATACTGCACTATATTGTTTAAGTTGGACCCTTAGTATTTATGTTTTTGTGGAATCATGTAGACTGTGTCCCCTACACGAAGATGTAGCAAAGATATATTATGGATATCTGATATATTTGATGTAAGAAATTATAACATTTGTTTAAAGATGCATGGCATAAGGTAATGAGCCATAAATATTCTCACTGAAGACCTGCAATAAACACTTACTTGTTACAGTTCTTAACTCTGAATCTAATTCCTAATTTCCTAATTTCCTTTCATTCAAAAATCAATTTCAAATTGTCTGAGATTGAATTACTTCATGTCTATGACAACATGGAAACTTATTATATTGTTTTAAGATAAGGATTGTGGATGCTGGAAGTTTACAAAATATACAGATCAAAGCAAGGAAAAATAATAATTCAAATTATGAGACAAATACAAGAATAAAAATTGAAGGTCCATATAATATTCAGTTGAGACTTAGACACTTGGACATTCAAAGTCCAACATTTCAGGAAAATCAATATTGTTTCTTTTTCTTCAAGTCAGTAAATTTTATCATTTCCCAATCACGTATTACAAGGATTTCTACTGGCAATATTAAACTTTAATACTGTATTATATTAAAAAATATCACTGCTCAAATATAAATTATAAAATTGTATTCTTAAATTATATTCACATTGAGCCGTGGTTCTTAAGGTATTTTTCAGTTTACAATTACTCTTTCTCGTAAATTGAATCTTAATGGAGTTTATCTTTACAAATATGACTTATAACTTCGTTTATTTGCACAGTCAAGCTTGGTGTGAAAATTATACACATATAATTAAGCAGTTCTTGTTTCAGTAAGTTTCATGGATGTTAGAAATGTATGGCATTCAAGCTTACCAACTCTCCTGTTCACGGATTCATTCCCCATTCATTTTCTTTCTTTTATTGAAAAGTGCAGGCAGCGAAAGGAAATCCATAGCTTCATCTAACTCTACTTGCATTCGACTCATGTCATCCGCCATTTTTAGTACAACTCGTTCCCAGTCTACGTAACCCACAGGAAGCCCAACTCTGCAATCAGTAACAGTCGTATTGCAGGGGATGCCGGGTAAAATGTAAGATGGCGGCTACCGAAGTGATTTTAGCTGTTGCAAGACTGTTTTTTAAAATAATGTTAGACACAAATACCAAGGAAGTCTGGTCATAGTAGCGATCCAACAAAGAACTATGGATCGAAGTCCCGAAGGCAAGGGGAGAAGCCGAGAATGAAAACCAAAGTACAAGAATTATTGTGAAGTTAACTTCCAGAAGCAAAGCTGATAACTAGTGGCCATTAATCGCCATTTTTGCATCCGAAAGACTTTGGTTTGCGGGTCAAAGTATGATATTGCAGTGCTTAGTTTGTTCGCCGATGGATTAATACAAGTTAAGATTCCAGAGAAGGTGGATTCCAGAGAAGGATAAAGTCCTGTTCAACAGAGTGGAAAAGTTGGTGGAAAATCCAAATTTGCAAGTAAGCTTGAACAAGGCATCGTCAAAAAAATTGACTGAAACATTTGAAAGAATCGACATTTCTATTGAATGTTGTGTGAAACATTAAACTTAGCAGTGACCTACTAAATCATAAATCCAGCACTGTAAAAAGGAATCACATATTTTAAAAGCAAATAAACTAATATATGTCCATGAGGAAAATGCTTCCCCTTAAATCAAAATGCTCTTATCTTATAAAGTAAATAATTATTTAATAATTATATTAAAATTGTTTATTACAAAATTATTTTATATATTTCTATAGGTCTACATTGCATTTTAATATTTGCCTTTTTCATACAGTACACAAACAAGATGTTCAACACTGCATTGAAGGATGACATGTGTGATAAGTTATGCATATACCATAGAATTCATAATCAGGATGATTCTCTGACCAGTTTTACTCATAATTTAGATTTCCAATCAAAATCTTAATGGCTTACACATCAATTGAATAAAAACAGAAAACCTAAAATTGTGTTAATAACAGTTTTAATAACAATTATAATAGTTTAACAGGTTAAAGGACTATATTTATAAACAATTTCAATACTTTATTAAATGTCAAACTGCTAAGTTAAGGTAAAAGCTTACTGATAATTGACTTGCATATTTATTGACTTACCAACATACAGTTTGGCATACAATACCATATTGTATGCCAAACTTCTACGATAGGGTACAAGCTTACTTTCTTATTGAATTACTGACATACAGTAATAACTTTCCATTTTAATGTGTAACAGGCTTAAATAAGGTGTAATGTAGACTAGTACTACATTTTTTATCATTGTGAGTACAATGTAATGATGTTCTTGATTGCATTTAATTGTCTTAAGCCGCCTTAAGATGCCTTAGGCTGGCTTAAGCCGCCCTAAGCCACACTAAGACACGGGCAAATTTTCCCTCAAAAATCCTTAAGCCGCCTTAAGCCGCCCTTAGCCGTGGCAGCTTAAGGCGTCTTTTGGGCCCGGAGTAGGCCTAGTAGTACAAGTTTATTGGTGTCGTTAGTGTGTATGGCTGGGCTATTACATGTTGAGTACAAACTGTACAAACATGAACAAATGTACACTAATGATAAGACTACTGGAGACAAAGATTCGTCTAAGGAAATCGCGAAAGGTTTCGAGAAAGAAAATAGTGGAGAGAGTCAAGAGCCAGGTAATTAATGCATTTAGAATGCTGCTTCAGTGTTGTCACGTTTCTGAGAACTAAAGATTTTATATTTGGGTATAGCTACGTACTGATAGACGGTTTTGTTGTTGTTACGTTGTTGCTGTTGTATTTCCCTAGAATTGATTCGAGGCATACTAAACTATGAGAAAGGGAATTGAGAATGAACGCATGTAGGGACAATGCCTATATTCCAATAGTTATTGGATTGGTCTTGATTTACATTCCATTCCAATGGTTATTCGATTGCTCTTGACTAGCCATTTGACCAGATGGCCGGTGACAGACAGACAGATAGACGGACAGACAGACAGACAGACAGACAGAAAACCTCTCAATTTAAAGAGTACGTGTTGGCTGGGGTCGAAAGGTAGTAATCTCTACTGCCTTCCTTCTAGGCAATCAACATCGTCTTCGTCGCCATGTACAACGAATCAACCAGAGTTCTTCCTCCACTATAGTCATTGACCTAAGTCAACACATACGAGAGGAACTTGGGAAAATCCTACAAAAAGAAGTTTGTGCAAAAGATAAGAAAGTTTGTCTTCAAGGACCAAAAGGAAGCAGAGGGCGTAGAGGAAGACGGGGGACACCAGGACCCATTGGCAAACAAGGCCCTAGAGGGACATCAGGGCCCACAGGAAAACATGGTCCTAGAGGAATACAAGGACCCAAAGGGCCCAAGGGAATGAGGGGAGACACGGGACCACCTGGATCACCTGGACCGCCAGGGCCTCCTGGACCAAAAGGACCTAAGGGAGATCCAGCAGATCCTATTGAAGCCCCTACAATATTAGTACCTCCAAAGGACGTTATTGTTAACAAAAGTGATAACGCACGACTAAAATGTGTTGCCAAGGGTAACCCTACTCCAAAAATCACGTGGTCGAGACCAAGTTCATCACTTTCTGCAGGACGCCACGTGATAGATTTCCATGGATTTCTGTCAATTAATCAAGTGACATCAATTGACGGGGAAGTGTACACGTGTACAGCTGAAAGTGCACTTGGTAAAGCAATGGCATCCAGTAAACTAATTGTTCAAGGTTAGCCATTGTGCTCTATATATTTTTATGGATTTATGTATTTCCATTGTTTGGTTTATTTTAGCATCAGTGCAAATTAATAATTACCTTTGAAAATCCAGAGGATATTTTGGAAAAGTATGATGAAGAAGAAAAAAGGACCCTAAGTCGTCTCGGGAGGCGTTACGCATCCAGTACTTCCTCCCTTCTCTAAAACAAACCCTAAACATTAACGTTTTGCATGGTGTGTAAGAATATGGATAAAAATATCGATATGGAAGACGTTGTTATGTTCAGTAGGATATGAAATGGTGATGTGGGGTTGCTGTGGAAATATTACGAACGTGCGAGAATTGAAGCTGAGCGGAGAAATAGAGATGATTGGAGAGGAAAAGGTGTAGAAGCGAAAGCGCTCTTCCCTTCTTTTCCCTTCCCCCTCCCCTTCATTGGCCGAGCTGGCCACGCAGGCTAGATAATGATTACAGCATACAGTCATTTCAGTTGTTGCTGATCGGTCTCAAGCCTACGCGACTCGACCGAAAGGGTATGGTGGGTATGGAAATCACTGAGGAGACTATAAAATGAATATCTAATTAGTCATCATGCCTCGAGCTTATAGTGCAGACCTTCGCTTGCGAGTGGTGTGGATGGTTCAGGTCCTCGGCATGACTAATTAGATATGAATTTAATTTTATAATCGCCTCTGAGGCGGTGATTTCTACCCATACCCCCTTTTGATCGAGTCACGTAAGCTTGAGTACGAGCAGCGACAACGTTTTCTGAAATAAACATCTAAAAACTCACAAAAGTTTTCGCATCTTTGACATTTTGTTCTGCTATATTTTCCCTTTAGTTCCTCCTGTCTTCGCCACGAAACCAAAGTCTGTCATTGTTGAAGAAAACACAAACGTGACCATAAATTGTAGGGCCTCTGGTCTCCCACGACCTAAAATATCATGGTCCAAGGCAATTGGAGATCTATCCAGAAGGAAGGTGACAGTGCTTAAAAATGGAAGCTTGACTATAAATGAGATAACAAAAGAAGATGGCGGCACTTACATCTGTAAGTGTAAGAATGTACTTGGGAAATTGAGTGCGCATGCGCTGATAACAGTCCTGCCTGCCCTAACATTTACTGTAAAACCTCCATCGTTCTTTGATCACTCCCTGGGTGATCGTGTTGTTCTTGATTGCCAAGCTGCAAATGCTCTTGAATTAGTTTGGAAGAAAGACAACAAACCACTGGGGGGTTCTACTACAGTGTACTCTAATGGAACTCTGGTGATTTCTAATCCTTCTTCAGTAGACTCTGGTAACTACGTATGTATCGCCAGAAACTTTCATCGATCCATTAAAACGGCCACCAAAGTATTGATCAATCATCACAAATCTTGTAGTGAACTCAAGAAAAGAATGCCTGTAACACCGTCTGGCAATTATGTCATTGATCCCGATGGCCAATCAGGGAAATCACCTTTGACCGTGTTCTGTGACATGACTGACAAGGGTGGGGTTGGGGTGACTGTTGTAAGTCATGACAGCGAGACAAGAACTCTTGTCGATGGTTGTGGAAGTGCTGGTTCTTGCCGTCGAGATGTCAGTTATAATGGGGTATCCATGGCCAAGTTGGCAAAACTTACTGAAATATCTACAAATTGTGAGCAGTTTATAAAGTTTGAATGCAATAATGACGTAGATTTCCTGGCAGGGGGTTCTGCTTGGTGGGTGTCACGTGATAACGTTCGTCAGGATTACTGGGGCGGGGCCACACCAGGTAGTAAGAAGTGTGCATGTGGTATGACTAACACGTGTCAAGACAAATCACAAGGGTGTAATTGTTGGAATGGAGGCAGTGGATGGCGTAGTGACAGTGGTCTACTGACTGATAAATCTACTCTACCTGTCACCCAGTTACGGTTTGGAGATACTGACGATTCTCAAGAACAAGGATACCACACCCTCGGGAAACTAAAATGCTACGGCTAAACAGCTTTATTGTACACAGCTAATTCCAAAAATCCGTCTATTGGCTCTTTTTGGCTACCTGTGGTGACCTACTGATACCAGAGGCAAGAATTCCTAATGGTGGAATCATTCTCTTGATTTTTGTTTTCAATTAGACAAGATAGCTTATCTTTCCTTTTGCTTGTCAAGTGTTCCCAAACTCTGTGCATATCACATGACAATCAAGCGGGTATTTTATTGTAATTTGTTATAAAATATAATATTTGACTTAACGCGCGGACGCTGTTTGGATAGCGAATTATCAAGACAATGTTCTGAGTGTTCGTCAGCAGGATCTGTAATTAACCTCGACCCGATCAATATCCCTCTTAAAATCGACAAACTTAACCAACTGAGCTTACTACCATACATGATAAACACGTAAGCTAATCAGCCAGTAAGCGCGCGGATAAAATTTCTTTTCTTAAATATAGTGAGTTATCTCCAAACGAGTAGTTCATTAATACGAACACCTCTTTATATTAAGGCCTGGGTCTAATTACTCGGGCTTCCTGTGGAATGCCCGAGTTTAAAATTGGGCTTCATTGTCGTTCAGTCACAAATCGCAGTCTAGTAGGTAAAGCGCATGCGTACAGATCGTAAAGCGCATGCTTGGAAGTAAGCAAAGCATATGTTTGGAAATCATGGCGGATGAACTGTCGAAGTTGTCGCTATCAAATTTACGGGTAAATATGTTTTCTTATACGCTCAAACTACATATAAATACACACGCTGTTCGCGGTAGGCCAATACTAAAAGATGTCGAGCGTTTTCGGAACGGGTCGGTCCGCGGACTTTATATGAGAGTATCAATTTAGGAGCAAACATTTCTGAGTGAACCTATCGAGAACCATGCTATATCAAATGAGTGATCTAATGTAAAGTGTATTAATAAGCATCGTCGAGTGATTTAAACGCGATCGTGAACCAGTAGAATATCATTACGAACTATGGAACGTCTGAAGAACAAGATCAGAAAGGTTAGAAAGTTTGTTTACGAACGTATTCGTTGAACTATACTCAAGTCATCTAAACTGTATTGCTATTTGAAAGCTAAAAACCAAGAAAATAAAGGAAATTTTGTGCTTAAATTCAACGTAGTCTAATAATTATACAGTTAAAACATAGAGCAGTAGTCAGTGTTTGACACTGTTTTCATATTTAATGATCACCAACTGGGAATCAATTCTGCTAATAATCTGTGTTGAAGTTGTGAGTATTGCAAAAGGCAGAATTACCAACAATTCTGATATGTAAGTAAATGATTGGATTGTCACTCGAAAATGTGTTAGTTGGATGTGAATGCTTCTACGAGTGTAAAAGTTTCAGCTCTTTCCGAGCCCTCAGCGTGATTTGAGCCTACGACATTCGGATTTCCGGTCCGGCGCTCAAGCACTGACCCTTCAGATAAACTGATAAACAGATAAACTTTGTCTTTTCAAATTATTGTAAAAGTTGTCGTTGTTAATAAAGCAAATGAATCAAAATAACATGATTAAAATTGATAGTACACTGCAGAAGTCAAATAAGTTTATAGTGTGAAAAAACTATTTCACGGGTAAACAAAAATCAATTTTTAATCCGATGGGTCCTTCTAGAAAAGAAGGCTAAGACTGTATAAATGCGCTTTTAGGTCAAAGATAGAGCACAGCAGAATAAACGAATGGAGAGACAATGTTAACAAAGAGAACTCATGATTTACTACATAGAAAGCCCGAGTTTACGCAGCTATGCGTCTTGTTTTGATTCAAAATGGCGGCCTATAATGTAACATCTGTAAATTATTCATGTATTTATAATAAAATGTGTATGTGTCTACCACCTGGCGAATCTAATCAATCATAAGACAATACGGTTGAAAATTAATAAAAGGTTTCTCTAAACAACTACTCAACTAGGTGTGATCTTTGATAGTAATCTACAAGAGAAACAGCACTCAGGTTCTATATAAAGTATAAATAAGAAGGTACTGCCGTTGTAATTAAATAAATCTGCAAATAGAGCTAGAGACCTTCACGTCTTCTCGAATAAGGACGTTAAACCATAGGCCCTGTCTCTCCAAAAACTACTATCCAGGAAAGATAAGGAGATTTTGAACATCTCGGGGTGTGTAGTCTGGCCTACTACACTAAAAGGCACACAGCAACTGGAATTAGCTGTTGTGGTGTCCCTTCTCTCTGTTCATAAAAATCGAAAGCTAAAAAAAATCATAATCTAATCTAAACATGAAATGTGTAATATAGTTGATGAAAAAATCTATTCATCAATCATAAAATTGGGAAACATCAATATTTGATTTGGTTAAAATTAATAGCGCAACATGATTATATTTTAATGAAAATCAACAAGCGTAATGAATTAGATCATTTTTAGTTATGGACTGTGAAATAAAGTAATGAAAATTAAGCTTCACTCGAGAGAGCGAGCAAGTTTTGTTGGCGTAACAACAAAGTCAAACTTGGAGTTGACAAAAATGTTTTTCTTTCTTCTACTGGTGTTATATCTAATTTCATTTGGCAAAGCTTTGGTAACATTTGACTGCAGTGGAGGTATTGCTAATGGGACAGATTCCAAAGGTAAGGAATATTCGTTCATCTTTTTCTCGACTGGCAAATGCACAATGACTAACAAAAAGAGTGACGGATGCTTACGTAAATCAGTAAGAATAGAGAGATTTAGCATCATGTAAACGGGAAACGGCATCGTCTTTTTTTGCGTCTGGCGGTTGCTGTTTTATTAACGCAAATCCGAGTCATTTCAAGTAGGACGTTAACGCTAGAAGTTACTCTCACATTTGAGTGCGAAATGCGAGGAAGTCATGTGATCCTTCCTGTCGTCTGCCGTTTCCCGTTTACAAGACATGAACAACAGACATGAACAACAGATCGAGTGCTTCTCGTTATTTAATCATTTTTATTCTAATCAAATATTCTTCTGTTTTCTTTTCCTCAGAGGTTCACGCGCTGCGCCTTCCACTTCCACAACAAAAAAGTGGATTAGCCAAAGCTGGAATAACTGTCGCATCAGCATCGTTATATCTTATTTCCATCATAAGCAACAGCATCATTATCCATAGCGTTCGTGTCAACCCACATATGCACAGCATCACCAACTACTTCATTGTCAATATGGCCTGTGTGGATTTGCTAGTATCGATCATAAGCTTTCCACTAAACACTAAATTCAACTTTCATGGATTTCAATGGATTCCAGGAACGCTTGGGGAAGTTACTTGCAGAGCTAGCGTCTACACTGAATTTGTGTCAGTGTTTTGCTCTATCTTCAGTCTTGTCATTATTACATTGGATCGTTTTATGGCAGTATATTTTCCAATTAAGTACAAAAGCAAGAGGTCTAGAGCCAAATACTTTCTTCTTTTGATATGGATTCTGTCACTAGTGCTTGCAGCAGGGTTTGCTTTTACAGTAACGTTAAAGACCTTTCCTGATAAGAAACCATACTGTCTGTCTCATTTTAATAGAGAAATAATTATTATTGCATGGACTTGTTTATCAGTTGGATACATTCTTCCGCTTACTATCATTGTAATTTTATGCGCAGCAATTTCATACAAGCTTCGGACCCGTGAAATTCCTGGTGATAATCATGAAACACGGAGACAGAACATTGCTTTACAAACTTCCAAGAAAGTTTCACGTATGATTATTTGTGTAGTTCTTGCATTTATTTTGACTTGGAGTCCTATGTTTCTCTCATTTATGTTTGTTGTCTGCCATTTTCCACTACATGACTCACTGTTCTCCATTTTCAATTCCATAATTTACCTCAATGGTCCTCTCAATCTACTGATCTATTACTTTTTCAGCCAAAATTTTCGAAATGCGTTTAAAGCCATTCCTTGTTTTCATACAGCAATATCAATGTGTAGAAGGATTTATGGTTGCTTACATCGTGGAAGTATTAACATTACACAACCTAACAGAGTTGAAGAAAATGCTTTGAACATAGGACCTGTCCATGAACGTAAATAGAGGATATAACAGTGGCTCTTAAACAAATGGATTCTTCCAAAGCCATCTCAGATTTTGCGTAGGTCCTAACCAAGCGGTTGATATAAGAGTTTAAGATATGGCCTTTTTCTAAGATAAAGAAAACAATTCCACTCTTTTGTTATTAATTCATTTATTACATTTTCCATGCAGCGCGCGTAACATTCGATTTCATGGCTTCAGTTTCAGGTTATTGACCGACTTGTTTGACAACCGGTTGGACGCGAAGTATACAGCGTTCGCACGAACTTACGGGTATTAGAAAATTGGTCAATTGTAGACAAAGGCGAAAAATCAAGTGAGAATTGTTCACAAAAAATGCCATTTTTTGTGGAGAGGCTAGCTTGAACTTTTATCAATTGAATGGATCGTAATGTTCCGTGATGAATTGTTACAATAAATATAAATTGACGTCAAATACACATAAACCGTAATAAAGTGTTTTTAATTGGTGAAAATCAATAAATCTACATCAGCTAAGACTTCTAAGCAGAAATCAATAAGCGCGCTGTTAAGATTTATATGGTGAAAACTCCACAAGGTGTCAGTCCAAATAGCAAGAATTCCAAGCTGAATCAAAAGCTTGAGTAAAGGAAATAATGGCACAGTATATATAAAGAACGATTACACCCGTCCATGTTTCATCGTGTCGAGAAATATTTGCAAATATATGAGCCATTATTGACGATGGTAAAATCTAGCATCGGTAAGTTTGGGAGCATTCACGAGCAGGTCGAGACACTTGACTGCGTCTCGTGTTTCCCAAACATACCCGGCCCCACTTTTCACAAGCATCTGAAAATAAGGAAGACTCAGGGAAAAAGTCCACTTATTTATCGATGAAAGCGACATTGAAAATATTATAATTGTAAAAGTGAATTGTGGAACCTCCCCTTTTTTTGGTTGAGAGCAATAATTAACTGATAAAAATGTTGTTCTATACCAAAAACAGTATTATGAAAAAATTGAATGGCAACGAAATGGATTTCAGCTGTCACGCATGGATCATGTCAATATTATTAATCATTCACTGAAACTGGCATGGATGCATGTTATTTGAATTAAAAAACAATAATCGCTACATGATCAGGTCATGTTTGACTTTACCGAATTACTCATAAACACAGTGAGGATCTTTTTTATGAAGGCCGGTTAATAAAATACCAAAGCAAAAGGGCGATAGAATTCCAAGCTTAAGTAAAGACTGAAAAAGATCTTCAAAATTTGCTTGTATTACTTGAGTCTCCGCCAACAACAATAATGTTTTACTCTCAGCTGCTACCTCTTGTATTTCATTATCGCAATATCAAAACTATGGAATGGCAACAAATATATTACTAGTAACTCATTTCAAAATCTCTTCAATCAATACTATTACATTTATATATTTTTCAGAAATCAATAAGCTAGTACAATAAACATCGTTTTTATGAGAAACAGTCAGTAATTTATCAGAGCAAACAGAAATAGATTGAAAGCTCGATTGAAGAAGCCGGCGAAAAAGAATCTTTTGGTCACCTGCAAAACTTTGCTGAGTTGCTTGAGTCCTAACCAAAGTCAAACTTTGTATCAACAGGAATGATTTTTGTTCTGTTACTCATTCTGTATCTCATTCTGCCTTGCAAAGCCGTGGCAAAGTTTGACTGCAGTGCAGCTATCATTCCTAATAATGGAACAGATTGCAAAGGTAAACACTTTATTTGTATACATTTCAGCGTTCCTGCACGAATTGCTTTAAAATCAACGTTGTTTGCCAAAAATATAGTACAAGTACATTCAAATACACTAAACATCCCAAAAATACTAATATGCCAAAGCCAACACCGAATAACTTAGTTGAACGAACTGGGAATTTCAAAATGGTGGTGTGAACAGTCGTCGCTGTAAAATTGCTATTGAGTTTCACTTTTCGTTTGTTTGTTTGTTTGTTTGTTTTCCAGCATGAGCTATGATCGAGTGATTTCAAAAAGGCAAAAATGGTGATGACATCTCCAAGCAATGTAACATGTTTTTGATTATCTTTGACTGATAAAACTGCTGAAGGAGAATCTAATCGGCAAAACATTTCTCATTTCACAGTACCAAACACAAACTAAGGAATTGAATGATTCCTAGCTCATATTTTTAAAAAGTTTCCATCCAAAATATTTTTGTCGTTTCTTGTGTACGAACTTTAAATCCCAGTAGTCAACCCCTCCCCTTCCTCCAAAGTCAAGTGTTTGGAACTTGCGAATGACGACAGGTGTGTTCCAGAAGGTTTCAGATGACGATCTATCTAGCACATCACCTTGCTTACGAATCAAAACACATAGCACGTATATGCTGTATCAAAAACAAAAACAAAACAAAACAAAAACCAACCAAACAAACAAACAAACAAAAACAAAAACAAAAACAAAAACAAAAACAAAAACAAAAACAAAAACAAAAACAAAAACAAAAACAAAAACAAAAACAAAAACAAAAACAAAAACAAAAACAAAAACAAAAACAAAAACAAAAACAAAAACAAAAACAAAAACAAAAACAAAAACAAAAACAAAAACAAAAACAAAAACAAAAACAAAAACAAAAACAAAACATCTGCAAAACGATGGACAGACAGAAAACAGGAAACTTCCCTAAATTTGTATTGAAGATTTCTTCAAACACTCCTCAAGTACCATAATCGGGAACTAATGGCCTAATATCCTACAAGGCCCACAATAATTGGTTAAAGTTGTTGTGGAGTTGTTGCCGCCAAAGCAAGTGAAAAAACTGCATATAATATCAGAAATCCTCAATACACTAGCTAGATGCTAGTTTTCCTCGGGCGGGTGCCACAGTTACTACATAAATACTCCATTTATAGATTGTTAACTAACGCTGTAACGTCTTTCCTTCAGAAAATCAAACACTATCGGAATACGAAACAAAAGATGAATCAATTACTGTGGCAGAAACTACTGTGATAGCTTCCTTTTCTCTTGCTTCTATCATAAGCAACAGCATCATCATCCACAGCGTTCGTGTCAACCCACATATGCACACCATCACCAACTATTTCATTGTCAATATGGCCTGTGTGGATTTATTGCTAACTATTTCATACGGCTCCGGTAACATCAAAAGTATATATTTTGGAGATGGATGGTTTCCAGGAGTTCTAGGAGATATCACTTGCAAAGGTTTTTACTACGTACAATATGTGGGAATCTTCTGTTCTATCTTCAGTCTTGTCATTATTTCCTTGGATCGTTTTATGGCAGTATATTTTCCAATCAAGTACAAAAGCGAAAGGTCTAGAGCCAAAATTCTTCTTCCTTTGATATGGATTATGTCACTACTACTGGCAGCTGGTATGGCTTTCAGCGCGATGAGGGTGGTAACCCTCCCTAACAACAAGCATTATTGTATGGCGGATATCAGAATAGAAATAACTCCCATTTTATGGTCAACTTTATGTATTGGATACTTTTTGCCGCTTACTCTAATTTTCATTTTATGTGTAGCAATTTCATACAAGCTTCGAACCCGTGAAATTCCTGGTGATAATGGAACACAAAGACAAAACATTGCTTCACAAACTTCCAAGAAAGTTTCACTTATGATTATCTCTGTAGTCCTTGCTTTCATTTTGACTTGGTGTCCGTTTTTTGTCTCAATCGTGCTATTTCTTTGCAATGTCCCACTCAGTGAGTCATTGGTATCTTTTTTCATCTCCATAACTTACCTCAATGGTCCTCTCAATCTTCTGATCTATTCCTTTTTCAGCCAAAATTTTCGAAATGCGTTTAAAGCCATCCCTTATGTCAATTTCCTGATTTCAATCTCTACAACTTTTTATAGATACTTGCGCATTCATCGTGGTAGTATCAACATTACACAATCTAAAAGAGTTGAAGAGACTACTATGACTGAAAGAGGTGTGGTGGACATAAATGTAGAGGATGTAGCAATAACTCTTAAATAATGTAGCATTAAAAGGCTGTGTTAACTGTGGGAATTTAGAGGAAATTTTGACGCTGACGCTACTAAAATTGGAAGGGCCTTCCTTAATTTTCAGCTGGCTCAAGTGAAACAGAGTAAGAAATATGTAGATGAAATTGATGCAACTTTATTTTGATCCAGTTCGTCATTGATACTAGATACATACGTGCCACTAAAAACTGTGCATCAGTTGTTTTTCATATGTCATTGGATAGCTACAATCTTCTAAGCCAACACTTCGCGGAAGAATGATATGAAAGCACCTTTCAGAAAATCAACATTAGTTCTTATTGACATTGGCCCTACCCAGATAATCTGTACATAGCGCATCAAATTATGTGAGAGACATTTCAAACTTATAGATAGTACATTAGAGCAGCTGAGGGACAAAAATTGCTTCCATGATTGGGGGATTGGGTGTTCTGACTTGAGTTTTAACTGAGTTTTTCAATGAAATTTAGATGGCATACCTTCCTGACAATTACAATATTTGTAATTAAAAATTTGTTCTATCTGAGTTGTGTTATAGCTTTAAAATCGGTTTTAATTAGTACGTGAAAACATTGGTGTGGATTCAGTTCTAAACTTATATTTAAGCTTGATAATTAATTAGAAATTAGAAACGTTCCACTTTCTCTATCAATCAAAAAGACTGAAAAAACTGTGATGTTCATATAAATAATAAATTAAATTTCAAGGTGAAACGCCCGCAGTTTATTGTATTTGTATTAAGATTAACAGCTTTTTCTCGAAACCATATTAAAAATTGAATGGCAACGAATGTATTAATACTCGCAACTCATTTCAAACTCTCGTCAATAATTACTTACTTACAACCATTATTTACATTGAAAAAATATTAATAAACGCTGTACGGAATGTTTGACTTTACAGAAATCAATAAAAAAGCTGTTTTTAGGAACAATCAGTAAGGTGCCAAATCAAACAACAATTTATTCGATTCGTGCTTAATTGAAGAAGCTGACAAAAAATACCCGATCTTGTGGTCACCCTCATAACGTTAGTCAGCCGGTTACTTGAATCTCTAACAAAGTCAAACTGAAATTTGTGCCAACAAAAATGTTTTTTCTTCTACCACTGTTGTATTGCATTTTGCCTGGCAAAACCGTGGCAAAGTTTGACTGTGCTGTTGTCATTCCAAATGGAACAGATTTGGAAGGTAAAGATCCATTCGCATATTTTTAACTCTTCCTTCACAGAAATTCACTACAAAAAATTGCGCTTCATGATCGACAGCATATTTAATTTATTGTTAAAAATAATACGAGTTCATTCAAATGTATGAAATGAGCATTCAAAAAAGATTTATTTCCCAAAGTCTTCATAATTCCTAGTCAACATTTACAGTTGATTGAGCTTTCATCTACAAAATCCGCAGCTATCGTTGTTTGATAGCTTAAGTTTCGCTTTTTTTTCAAATCTTTTGTGAGACATTTTGGTTGTCAGCTCAACTTCTTCCTCGAAAACCATTTGTTTCCAACCTGCGAATGGAGTGCATCGTCTTTCTTCTGATTCAAAGACAAAGGACTTATGTTGAATTGTCTCAAAAGAACCCCAGCAACACAATGAATTGGCGAAGAATGAAACGTGGGCCCTTAACTTAAATCGTATTCAAAACTTTCTTCGATCATTGATAAAGTACTATCATCGGTAACCAATGGCCTATTATACCACAAGGCCCACATTAATTGGCGAAACGCTGCTGTGGTGTCCCTTCATAGGAAGGAAACAAATCGTACATAAACCTGGAGATCCCTGTTGCCCTAGATACTAGCTACACTCGGCTTGGTGTGATAATGTACATAAAGTGCATAACTGTTTGTGCAACGCTTCTTTGATTTTCAATGTGAATTTTTGAGAAGCTTGCTTGATCTAAGATGTTTCGGCAAGTACACTTGCCATCATCATACAACATACATCAACATAAATGTTCATAAAAATGTTTATAAAATACAAATAAATGTTTCATTTTCATTTTCATTCCTTATTGCTAATAACTAATCGTGTAACGTTCTCTTCTGCTTAGAAAAACAAGTACTGTTGCTATCACAACATCGAACAAGAGATACAACAGTCACTGTGGCAATAACAACAGCGGCAGTTTCCTTTTCTCTTGCATCTATCATAAGCAACAGCATCATTATCCACAGCGTTCGTGTCAACCCGCATATGCACACCATCACCAACTACTTCATTGTCAATATGGCATGTGTGGATATATTCTTTACGATAACAAATTTTGCCTTAAACATTAAATTCCTATATTCTGGATTTCAATGGATTCCAGGGACGTTGGGAAAAGTTATTTGCAAAGCTTATATCTACATAGAATATGTGCCAGTGTTCTGCTCTGTCTTCAGTCTCGCTATCATTTCTTTGGATCGTTTTATGGCAGTATATTTTCCAATTAAATACAAAAGCAAAAGGTCTAGAGCCAAATACCTTCTTCTTTTGATATGGATTCTGTCACTAGTACTTGCAGCGGGGTTTGCTTTTACAATAAAGATGATGACCTTTCCTGATAAGAAACAATATTGTCAGCCCCATTTCAATAGAGAATTGATTTCTATAGCATGGACATGTTTATCAGTTGGATACATCCTTCCGCTTACTCTCATTGTCATTTTATGTGTAGCAATTACATACAAGCTTCGGACCCGTGAAATTCCTGGTGATAATCATGAAACACGAAGACATAACGTTGCTTTACAAACTTCCAAGAAAGTGTCACGTATGATTATTTGTGTAGTTCTTGCCTTTATTTTGACTTGGAGTCCTATGTTTCTTTCAATAGCGTTTGTTTTCTGCCGTTCTGCGCTAAGTGACTCACTGTTCTCCATTTTCAATTCCATGATTTACCTCAATGGTCCTCTCAATCTACTGATCTATTCCTTTTTCAGCCAAAATTTTCGAAATGCATTTAAAGCCATCCCTTGTTTTCATACAGCAATATCAATGTGTAGAATGATTAATGGCTACATGCATCGTGGTAGTATCAACATAACACAATCTAAAAGAGTTGAAGAGACTGCTATGACTGTAAGAGGTGTGGTGAACGTAAATGTAGAGGATGTATCGTAGCAAGAGCTCTTAAATAGGAGAGCATTTAAAGCCTGAGTGAGCTGTGAGAATTTAGAGGAAACTTTGACGCTCCCAGAAATTAACTGGAATGGCCAGTTTCTGAAACAGAGTAAGAGTGTAGATGAAATTGATGCAGCTTTTGGTCCAATTTGTTTTTGATACTAAAATGTCATAAGGGGCATCGAAAACTGTGCATTGTTCTTCATATGTCATGGTATAGCTGCAATCTTCTTAGTCAATACTTCGCGGAAGAATGACATGAAAGCACCTCTCAGAAAATCGACATCAGTTCTTGCTGACATTGGCCCTACCCTAGATAATCTGTACATAGCGCGTCAAATTATGTGAGAGACATTTCAAACTTATAGATAATGCACCGAGAATTGTCATATATTTACTATTTATTACCTACGTATATATATATCATCTATTAATGTTATAATTACATTGTGTTTATATATATTCACTAGGTAAATCCCGAGGGGAGAAAACGTAGGGGGAGGGGGGGGAGGGGGGGAGGTATTTTGAGTGGAGTTTTAAGTGGAGTTTTTCAAAAAATAAAAAATAAAAAAATAGCCGATATACTTTTTGACAATTCAAATATTATTAACCAAAAACTCGTCTTACATCTGAGTTGTTTTACAGTTTTAATCCAGGTTTTAATTGTTAATATGTCAAAACATTGATGATGTGGATTCAGTTCCAAAATAATTAATCAGAAATTAGAAACGCTTCACGTTCTCTATCAGTCAAGGGTAAATGTTTTATGATATTTATACATAAATAGTAAAGGCGAAGGTAGAATAGTAAAGGTAAAACCCCGCAGATTGTTTTATATGTATTGAAATAATTAAAACACAAACAGTAAATACTTTTCTAGAAACAATATTAAAGAAATTGAATGGGAAGGAATATATCACTAGAAACTCATCTCAAAATCTCTTCAATCATTACTAGTAGTTACTTACAATCATGATTTAAATTAAAAAAATATTAATAAACTCTACACGATATAATATTTGACTTTACAGAAATCAATAAGCGCAATGAAGATCTTTTTTATGAGGAACAGCCAGTAATGTTTTTGTCTCCCCGATTAGTAGGACACCTGTGCCCTGCTAGAAGAACAGAGACTTTAATAAAGTTATTATTATTATTATTATATTATTATTATTATTATAATGTACCAGAGCAAACAGCATGATATATATATTCGGAGCTCGAGTGAAGAAGATGAAAAAAGGATTTTGTGATCGCATATCTCCTGGAAAACCTCAAACAGTTGCTTGAATCCCCACAAAAGTCCAAATTTTTGTCAATACAAATGTTTTTTCTCTTGCTACTCTTGTATTGCATTTTGCCCGACAAAACCATGCATGGCAAAGTTTGAATGCGGTGTTGCCATTACTAATGGAACAGATTTCAAAGGTAACCATTCATATATATATTTAACCCCTCCTCCACAGGAATATACTACGATATATAATGCTTTAAGATCATCAACGTCTTTCGGTCTTACTTTGAAAACAAACAAACAAACAAACAAAAAACCCCTGAAAAACGCGTTTAAGTACAAAAACACTGGATATTAATAAAAGATTACACTGCCAAAGCAAACCCCGAATAACTAAAGTTCAACCAACTGGGAGTTTGAAAAAGAACGTGAAAGGGTCGTTGTAAAATCATATTCTTTGAATCTTCGTTCCTTCGTTCCTTCGTTCCTTCCTCCCTTTCTCCCTTCCTCCCTTCCTCCCTTCCTCCCTTCCTCCCTTCCTCCCTTCCTCCCTTCCTCCCTTCCTCCCTTCCTCCCTTCCTCCCTCCCTCCCCTCTTTCTTCCTTTTTTCCTTTCCACTACAGGCAGCCAAAGTGAGCAGCGAACAGTTCGACTTATGGAATAAGTCTAACGCGTTTCTTTTAGTGACCTGCCACCCACACAATGCTGTCCAGCCCTTCAGCCCTGATGGTTTGGGTCTTCATTAAGCCTGTAAGCTGAGCGACCTTGAATAGAAGGGAAGAAAGCAAAACGAAATTGGGTTCCAAACTTTTGTGCGCTCCAAATGTCATATGGTATTATGCATCCCATTGCAGAAACCCTCGGCCGGATGATACATTTACAAAATAAAATAAAATGCTCAACTTCGACTAGGTTGTTAATTAATCCTGTAACGTTTTCTTTTTGGTCAGAAAAACAAGATATATTTCACAATACCAAAGAAGAGATAAATCAGTAACTGTGGCAATAACTACTGCGGCAATTTCCTTTTCTCTTGCTTCCATTATAAGCAACAGCATCATTATCCACAGCGTTCGTGTCAACCCACATATGCACACCATCACCAACTACTTCATTGTCAATATGGCCTGTGTGGATTCATTGCTTGCGGTGACAAACGTTCCCTTAAACATCAGATTAATATATGCTGGATATGTGTGGTTTCCAGGAGTTCTAGGAGATATCACTTGCAAATCAAGCATCTACATACAATATGTGGGAATCTTCTGCTCTATCTTCAGTCTTGTCATCATTTCCCTCGATCGTTTTATGGCAGTATATTTTAAATTAAGTACAAAAACAAAAAGTCTTGGACCAAATTTCTTCTTCCTTTGATATGGATTTTATCACTACTGCTTGCAGCACAGGGATTCCCAGACCTTAACAGTTTGGGCTTCCTGTGGTCTTCAACGGTAGATAATGTATTCATAAATGGCTGTTGTGCGATAACGCATCAAAGAACCAAAAATTTCGTGCCGAAAACGTGTCTCAAAACCTGAAATAAAGCTCTTAAACAAAAGAAATACCTTGTTTAGTTATCCATTCACGTTTTCTTATCTTTAAATATGCTTTTGAAGCAGTTTATCAAAACAAAATTCTTCTGAGTTATATATTTACACACTTGTGTAAATATATGCACTCGCTGAACCGTTGCAAAACAGCTCAAAGTTTCCTCGGAGTTAAGATGTTGTAACCAATTTTTCAAGCCACAATTTCACAAATTTGGAGAAATAATACAACATTCCTCAATTTTGAACTAAATCCCAAGTAAATTAAGGCTTTTTTCATGAGATATCTTTACTTGAATATCGTTTCATACATTCTTTGGTAACTAAATTAAAAGACCACAGGAAGCCCAAACTGTTAAGGTCTGGGAATCCCTGTGGCTTGCAGTTGGTATTGTGTACGCGGTAAAGATTCTAATCCTCCCTAATAACAAACATTATTGTCGAGCAAATCTCTCAATAGGATTATCCCCCATTTTATGGACAGTTATATGCATTGGATATTTTATACCACAAACTCTGATCCTCATTTTATGTGTAGCAATTTCATACAAGCTTCGAGCTCGTGAAATTCCTGGTGATAATGGAACACAAAGACAAAACATTGCTTTACAAACTTCCAAGAAAGTTTCACGTATGATTATCTCTGTAGTCCTTGCTTTCATTTTGACTTGTCCCATGTTTGTCTCAACAGTGTTAGCTTTGTGCAATTTCTTGGTTACCGATTCCCTAATATCTATTTCTAATTCCATAGTTTACCTCAATGGTCCTCTCAATCTTCTGATCTATTCCGTTTTCAGCCAAAATTTTCGGAATGCGTTCAAAGCCATTCCTTGTGTTAATTTCCTGATTTCAATCTCTAAAACGTTTTATGGATACTTGTGCATTCATCGTGGTAGTATCAACATTACACAATCTAAAAGAGTTGAAGAGACTGCTATGACTGTGGTAAGAGGAGTGGTGAACGTAAATGTAGAGGATATCTTTTTTAACCTATAATATTTACCGTGAAAATGTTTCTTAAATACTGAGAACCGCATACTATACAATCCGATCTAATATCTACCTTGAGATTATGCTGATGATATTTCTATTAACCATTTGGATAGACCCCATGTTTTGAACCTACAATCAATCTAACGGGGATGTCAGTTTCCAAGAGTCCATAAACTAGTGGCGATAGATCGCATGAAATTCCTAGGTTTTCGTACTGAACAATCCAAAAACTTTGCAATATCCAAGCACATCTCAGATTGATGGCCAGTTCTCTTGCACATTTTGCATTGATGCGTTTAGCACAAACCTGCATTTTATCTGATTCTGTTAAAGCAAAAAAGATTCAGTCATTTGAGTCTAGTATTTCCAAGCATTAGACTGGGATATTTATCTAGAAGTGGTCAAAGCTTTTGCTGGGCTTATCTGGATGATGGATACTAGCTCGTGCCATGCAGAATTAGGGGTACCATATGAACAAAAGGTTGTCGTGTGAATCGGGTTTACGAGTCAGTAATAAACTCTTGAAGCTTTAAAGTCCAGGAATACTCTAATAATTAACATCAGAGAAAATCGAAAATAGGAAAAGGAAATATAAGATGTTCTAAAAATGGTGGGAATTACGTCACATTTAGCTGTCAAATATTTTTATAAGCTCTCCTGGCTAACATCAATCGTATTCGACTTCTTGCATGTCTGATACATCAAAATTTCAAATAGTTTTAATCCCCTGACAGTATTTGTAACGAACAATAATACAGATAAAGTAAACTCCCCCTAAACTACACGTCATTGCAACCGTCAGTATAGGCGTCCTTACCGTCTTAGATCGTCTTAGAGAGGTGTCCGTCTTAGAGAGCTGTCCGTCTAGCTTAGAGAGGTGTCCGTCTTAGAGGAAGTTTAAATGGAGTGACTATGTATGTGGTTTGGGAAGCAAGGTGGTGTAAAACCCAATCAACCGTGTTGATGTTGACTCACAATAGAGTGATTACACTTAACCCGTGAAATAGTTAGTGGACTACTAGTTACTAGTAGACCATATTTCCATTGTTCTCTTTTGTCTCTATTGAACTATTACACACTAAAATTCATTTAGTAATCTTTCGATTACCAACTTGGAACCATAATTGGACATATTCTAAATAATTAATAGCGGAAATTAAAAGAAAATTCATCGACGATTTTTTAATTAGCGCGTTCAGAAGCAAAAATTTCAGGTTTTGCGAGAAAAGGAACAAAAATATTACCTGACTTGTACCACTCTTAAAAATCATTGCCTTGGCCGAATCTATTGAAAATCTCAGAAAGTGTAGAACTAAGTCTTGGCAATAACTGGGAGCAAGGATTTTGTTGTATCTTGTCAGAGTGGGTTGTTATCGTAAATAGTACAAAACATATGAATTTTTGTATACAAAAAAATAAAACCGTTTTTATTCAAAAACTATGAGTACGATTTTTTTGACACTGCCTCAGAATGAAGACCTAACTAACAACTTTACCGTAGGATATGCGGCTCTAAAAGTTTAGACCGATTTTTCTCGAAAATGAGCTTTAAGTAAAGAAGACGACATAATGATTTCTTCACTAGAATAAAACAAATTTCAATAAAATATACTTTTTAAAAAACTTCATTCTATATCTAGACAAGCGTGAAAAGATCTTGGCAAAAGACGCTCTGGAGCGGGAGCTGCGGCTGTTTAAACGTCGCTAGTTGACCGTGAAAAAAACTAGACCGAGCTACCTTAAATAACAACTAAACTAAATCTAATTTCCTGTTTACATCACGTCAAGTTGGAGTCAAACAGAAACCACGTCGTCTGTTTGGGTCATAGTGAGAGAGGGTGCGTCACACAGGATCAAAACAATACACAAATCCTACAATCAAAACGGTCAAGGTTACAACACTTAAAATAATGCTTAACTAGTTAATTACTGAAAAATACATTGACGTTAATATATACATAATTACTGGAAATCTGTAGCGTAACACTGGTACAGAAATAGAGAATCATCCAAAGGACAATAAAGGCTGTGGAATCACTCAGAATCTATCACATAATTGTAGATATATGCAATTTAAGGTTGCTCAAGTCACCATGGTAACAAGACTAAATCAATACCATAAAAACATAAAGCACAGACATTGACTTGGACGCAGAGAGACAATGATTAAAAAGGTTTTTGCGCTAAAATATTAACAATATCCTAATTCTAATTGGTTGCTGGATGGATGTCCACTATAATTTCGATTTGATGTCTGTTGTGACGTAATTATTAGACTCTGTATATTTTCCGTTTGAAAATTTAATACTGTTAACATGGGAGTAGAATTATTTTCCAACAAGTTTGTTCTAGTGTCCGAGTAATTTATTTTGCTAGTTTTAGTGGCGACGGAACTGATATCGAACAACAACTCTGGTTTTAGCAGGTTTGAGAAGTTTGTTGAATCCGCAGGATTACTGATTTCTCAAATTAGGAATTAATGCTGCTGGTGCTCTCTCGCTGAGGCTCGCTCGCTTGGTGGTAATGAAATGGATAAGCAATAAAGAACTAATCAACTGACTTTCGAGATAGAGTGGTTTTCATTTGACCATGAAGGAATAGACAAACTAATAGTTGGTAGTAGACTCTAAAGCCATTGTTTTTTATCAACTGGTACAAACTAACAATAAATTGTTTTTAGACTTTCTTTGAATCACTTTGTTCTCACGTGACTGCCCGTGTCACTCTGTTACAGTCATATGACTGATCACTCTCCATGTCACTTGCTATACACAAAGAAATCAAGACGAGGCTACGTGCATAAAGTTCAGTCACACGGTAATCGAGAATCGAAAGCAGTTGATAACTAATCGTTCCAGAGCTTGTTTCAAGTGTTTCTAAAAACCGCTGAGGTTTGACGTCAGTTTATTCGATATTCAACAAGGTAAGAACGAAAACTTCACGTAAAACATTGCTGATCGCTTCCGGGTATTGACTCTCCTTCCGTTCGTCTTTATCTCCCTACCGAACATAATACTCTGTTATCTATAGACCTTTATTTGATAGTCCTTTATTAATATTTTTCTCCATTTCCGCAAATTAAACCAATATTTTGACAAAAACATTTTGAATTCTAAAATTCTTATTTAAGAGTCAAATTCTCGGAATTTTGATCTTAATTATACTTCTTACAAACAATCATAATACTACTGCAAAAAACGTCATTGAGTTTAAGGTTATTGTAAAGTTATTGTAACTTTTTGCAGTTGTTAAGTTTGCCATGTCGTTAATATTGTAGACCGACAATTCAAGTATTACACACTGAGTTCGAATCGAGTTTTTTTGAAATCCATTGATTATAATTCAAATTTCGAAAATGCAAAGACGAAAGTCAAAACAAATCCGACAACTTGCATTCATACATTTTAATCTTCACACAAAAATTAATAAAAGAACAAGACGAATTAAGAAAGTAAACAAAGAGAAAAACAGATGAATTGTCAAATGAAAATCGATTACTCAAAATATAGTGTCACAGTCGAAAAAAAAAAAAAAACAGGATCGAAGTAGACCCAGCTGCGCAGCGCAATTTTATCGCCCATTCTATCTGTGGTGGACCCAAAGAAAAATTTCACAATGTCACTCGGGAACTGAATATTTGAGAGTGCATTTTTAGTTGTGTTGTATGGACATCGAAGGCAGCCATGTCAGCTCATGTTACTCCGTACTGAGGGTCTCAATGGGGTTAACCGATAGCCGTAAAAGGGCCAAAAATTTAACCTTAAGCCGTAAAAATGCAGAAAAATTAACCGTTAGCCGTAATATTAAGTTAACCGTAATAGCTTTTCCAGCGTTCTGAACAATGAAAATTAATTTTTAACCATCAAGAACAATGGATTATTAGTTAGTTATTAATTAGTTATGAATTCACTTTAACCGTAATCGTAAGAAAGGCAAAATATTAACCGTTAACCGTAATAGCCACCACCCCATTGAGACCCTCCGTACTGTGCTATCTTCGGCACGAAAAATTCCATTTAATAGGAAAACTCATCTCTTATCTCATCATATTAGATGACCAGCATATAAATTAATTGTATCTTCTTTTATGATGTTGGAAGTAACGGTAAATTTGTCATAAAACATGAGATAAAAAAAGTTAACATTGAATTATTCTTGCTGCTCTGGCTGTGTACTGGTGTTCCGCGAAGCATGTCCGCCCATGCGCAAAAAAAACTACTGAGGTTTGACGTCAAATTATTCGATATTCAACAAGGTAAGAACGTCGATCGAAAGCTACAAACAAAACATTGCTGACTTTCGGGTATTAACTCTTCTTCGTCTTTATCTCCCCACAATATACACCTATTTCAAAAAAGGTTGTCACCGCTAAGAGTTTGAGAAGTTTGTTGAATCCGCAGGATTACTAAATTAGGAATGCTGCTGGCGCTCTCTTGCTGAGGCTCGCTCGCTTGGTGGTAATGAAATGGATAAGCAATAAAGAACTAATCTACTGACTTTCGAGATAGAGTGGTTTTGCTTTTTGGCGACATAAAGTGATGTAATTAAACGGATGTTTTTGTCGAAGGTTCTTCCAAGAGTCTTAGTTTTAGCTTATTTCTTTAAGCCAAAGATTTATTGCTTGATTTTAAAGCTTGATTTATTTCCGAAAACTTTGCCAATAAACAATGGCGCTTCAGATCTTGGGTTCGTTTAGAATCTAAGTTCCCGTCGCTTGTTTTAAATAATAATCGCTTAATCACTTGTAATAAAGTTCCAAAGACATATTTTAGTTTTTTCTTTACTTAAAGAAGTACATAGGAAGTAAAAATGAGTTTATTTTCAAGTGCATGGAAGATAAGGTGCGAATGGCAATCACGACGTTTCGTTGTAAATTCTACAAGTTCTGCTGAATGTTATCTATCAAATTAGAAGTCTTCTACGTTATTTAGTTACTTTTCCTCAAAAATGTTATGTTTTTCTAGAAAAAGAACAACTTTGATTTGGAAGAATTGGTGATTACCAGACTCTTTAGCGTGTTTGTTTGTTTGTTTGTTGCGTAGCAACGTGTACTAATTTGCATGTGGAACCCCTGTTTCAGGGGTTGACACACTAATTTATGCAAACACACTTAGATCGGCGTGAAGCTGTCATGACCATGAAGGAATAGACAAACTAATAGTTGGTAGTAGACTCTAAAGCCATTGTTTTTTATCAACTGGTACAAACTAACAATAAATTGTTTTTAGACTTTCTTTGAATCACTTTGTTCTCACGTGACTGCCCGTGTCACTCTGTTACAGTCATATGACTGATCACTCTCCATGTCACTTGCTATACACAAAGAAATCAAGACGAGGCTACGTGCATAAAGTTCAGTCACACGGTAATCGAGAATCGAAAGCAGTTGATAACTAATCGTTCCAGAGCTTGTTTCAAGTGTTTCTAAAAACCGCTGAGGTTTGACGTCAGTTTATTCGATATTCAACAAGGTAAGAACGAAAACTTCACGTAAAACATTGCTGATCGCTTCCGGGTATTGACTCTCCTTCCGTTCGTCTTTATCTCCCCACCGAACATAATACTCTGTTATCTATAGACCTTTATTTGATAGTCCTTTATTAATATTTTTCTCCATTTCCGCAAATTAAACCAATATTTTGACAAAAACATTTTGAATTCTAAAATTCTTATTTAAGAGTCAAATTCTCGGAATTTTGATCTTAATTATACTTCTTACAAACAATCATAATACTACTGCAAAAAACGTCATTGAGTTTAAGGTTATTGTAAAGTTATTGTAACTTTTTGCAGTTGTTAAGTTTGCCATGTCGTTAATATTGTAGACCGACAATTCAAGTATTACACACTGAGTTCGAATCGAGTTTTTTTGAAATCCATTGATTATAATTCAAATTTCGAAAGAGTTGGCTGTAGTTAGCCATGCAAAGACGAAAGTCAAAACAAATCCGACAACTTGCATTCATACATTTTAATCTTCACACAAAAATAAAAGAACAAGACGAATTAAGAAAGTAAACAAAGAGAAAAACAGATGAATTGTCAAATGAAAATCGATTACTCAAAATATAGTGTCACAGTCGAAAAAAAAAAAAAAACAGGATCGAAGTAGACCCAGCTGCGCAGCGCAATTTTATCGCCCATTCTATCTGTGGTGGACCCAAAGAAAAATTTCACAATGTCACTCGGGAACTGAATATTTGAGAGTGCATTTTTAGTTGTGTTGTATGGACATCGAAGGCAGCCATGTCAGCTCATGTTACTCCGTACTGAGGGTCTCAATGGGGTTAACCGATAGCCGTAAAAGGGCCAAAAATTTAACCTTAAGCCGTAAAAATGCAAAAAAATTAACCGTTAGCCGTAATATTAAGTTAACCGTAATAGCTTTTCCAGCGTTCTGAACAATGAAAATTAATTTTTAACCATCAAGAACAATGGATTATTAGTTAGTTATTAATTAGTTATGAATTCACTTTAACCGTAATCGTAAGAAAGGCAAAATATTAACCGTTAACCGTAATAGCCACCACCCCATTGAGACCCTCCGTACTGTGCTATCTTCGGCACGAAAAATTCCATTTAATAGGAAAACTCATCTCTTATCTCATCATATTAGATGACCAGCATATAAATTAATTGTATCTTCTTTTATGATGTTGGAAGTAACGGTAAATTTGTCATAAAACATGAGATAAAAAAAGTTAACATTGAATTATTCTTGCTGCTCTGGCTGTGTACTGGTGTTCCGCGAAGCATGTCCGCCCATGCGCAAAAAAAACTACTGAGGTTTGACGTCAAATTATTCGATATTCAACAAGGTAAGAACGTCGATCGAAAGCTACAAACAAAACATTGCTGACTTTCGGGTATTAACTCTTCTTCGTCTTTATCTCCCCACAATATACACCTATTTCAAAAAAGGTTGTCACCGCTAAGAGTTTGAGAAGTTTGTTGAATCCGCAGGATTACTAAATTAGGAATGCTGCTGGCGCTCTCTTGCTGAGGCTCGCTCGCTTGGTGGTAATGAAATGGATAAGCAATAAAGAACTAATCTACTGACTTTCGAGATAGAGTGGTTTTGCTTTTTGGCGACATAAAGTGATGTAATTAAACGGATGTTTTTGTCGAAGGTTCTTCCAAGAGTCTTAGTTTTAGCTTATTTCTTTAAGCCAAAGATTTATTGCTTGATTTTAAAGCTTGATTTATTTCCGAAAACTTTGCCAATAAACAATGGCGCTTCAGATCTGGGGTTCGTTTAGAATCTAAGTTCCCGTCGCTTGTTTTAAATAATAATCGCTTAATCACTTGTAATAAAGTTCCAAAGACATATTTTAGTTTTTTCTTTACTTAAAGAAGTACATAGGAAGTAAAAATCAGTTTATTTTCAAGTGCATGGAAGATAAGGTGCGAATGGCAATCACGACGTTTCGTTGTAAATTCTACAAGTTCTGCTGAATGTTATCTATCAAATTAGAAGTCTTCTACGTTATTTAGTTACTTTTCCTCAAAAATGTTATGTTTTTCTAGAAAAAGAACAACTTTGATTTGGAAGAATTGGTGATTACCAGACTCTTTAGCGTGTTTGTTTGTTTGTTTGTTGCGTAGCAACGTGTACTAATTTGCATGTGGAACCCCTGTTTCAGGGGTTGACACACTAATTTATGCAAACACACTTAGATCGGCGTGAAGCTGTCATGTGACCATGAAGGAATAGACAAACTAATAGTTGGTAGTAGACTCTAAAGCCATTGTTTTTTATCAACTGGTACAAACTAACAATAAATTGTTTTTAGACTTTCTTTGAATCACTTTGTTCTCACGTGACTGCCCGTGTCACTCTGTTACAGTCATATGACTGATCACTCTCCATGTCACTTGCTATACACAAAGAAATCAAGACGAGGCTACGTGCATAAAGTTCAGTCACACGGTAATCGAGAATCGAAAGCAGTTGATAACTAATCGTTCCAGAGCTTGTTTCAAGTGTTTCTAAAAACCGCTGAGGTTTGACGTCAGTTTATTCGATATTCAACAAGGTAAGAACGAAAACTTCACGTAAAACATTGCTGATCGCTTCCGGGTATTGACTCTCCTTCCGTTCGTCTTTATCTCCCTACCGAACATAATACTCTGTTATCTATAGACCTTTATTTGATAGTCCTTTATTAATATTTTTCTCCATTTCCGCAAATTAAACCAATATTTTGACAAAAACATTTTGAATTCTAAAATTCTTATTTAAGAGTCAAATTCTCGGAATTTTGATCTTAATTATACTTCTTACAAACAATCATAATACTACTGCAAAAAACGTCATTGAGTTTAAGGTTATTGTAAAGTTATTGTAACTTTTTGCAGTTGTTAAGTTTGCCATGTCGTTAATATTGTAGACCGACAATTCAAGTATTACACACTGAGTTCGAATCGAGTTTTTTTGAAATCCATTGATTATAATTCAAATTTCGAAAGAGTTGGCTGTAGTTAGCCATGCAAAGACGAAAGTCAAAACAAATCCGACAACTTGCATTCATACATTTTAATCTTCACACAAAAATAAAAGAACAAGACGAATTAAGAAAGTAAACAAAGAGAAAACAGATGAATTGTCAAATGAAAATCGATTACTCAAAATATAGTGTCACAGTCGAAAAAAAAAAAAAAACAGGATCGAAGTAGACCCAGCTGCGCAGCGCAATTTTATCGCCCATTCTATCTGTGGTGGACCCAAAGAAAAATTTCACAATGTCACTCGGGAACTGAATATTTGAGAGTGCATTTTTAGTTGTGTTGTATGGACATCGAAGGCAGCCATGTCAGCTCATGTTACTCCGTACTGAGGGTCTCAATGGGGTTAACCGATAGCCGTAAAAGGGCCAAAAATTTAACCTTAAGCCGTAAAAATGCAAAAAAATTAACCGTTAGCCGTAATATTAAGTTAACCGTAATAGCTTTTCCAGCGTTCTGAACAATGAAAATTAATTTTTAACCATCAAGAACAATGGATTATTAGTTAGTTATTAATTAGTTATGAATTCACTTTAACCGTAATCGTAAGAAAGGCAAAATATTAACCGTTAACCGTAATAGCCACCACCCCATTGAGACCCTCCGTACTGTGCTATCTTCGGCACGAAAAATTCCATTTAATAGGAAAACTCATCTCTTATCTCATCATATTAGATGACCAGCATATAAATTAATTGTATCTTCTTTTATGATGTTGGAAGTAACGGTAAATTTGTCATAAAACATGAGATAAAAAAAGTTAACATTGAATTATTCTTGCTGCTCTGGCTGTGTACTGGTGTTCCGCGAAGCATGTCCGCCCATGCGCAAAAAAAACTACTGAGGTTTGACGTCAAATTATTCGATATTCAACAAGGTAAGAACGTCGATCGAAAGCTACAAACAAAACATTGCTGACTTTCGGGTATTAACTCTTCTTTGTCTTTATCTCCCCACAATATACACCTATTTCAAAAAAGGTTGTCACCGCTAAGAGCGATAGGCGATAGGTAATAGGTCATTCCAAGACCGCAAAGCACTATTGATTTCTTAATTAAGCCATCCTAAATCTTTCTTTGCACTCTTCCATCAAATATTTGTCTATTCATATGTAAATCAATTAGAAATCAATAGTGCTTTGCGGTCTTGGAATGACCTATTACCTATCGCCTATTGCTCTTAGCGGTGACAACCTTTTTTGAAATTGGTGTATAATATTCTGTTGCCTTTTAACCCTTATAGTCCTTAATTAATGTTTTTCTCAATTCCCGCAATCCAGTATTTTGACAAAAACATTTTGAATTCTTAACAAAGTGATTGAAAGTTGGGATTTTAGTCAAATTCTCGGAACTGTGATCTTTAATAGTCCTTATGACGGCTTTGGCCGCCATATTGTCGGGTAGGCAAATTAATAGAAGAAACAGTACGAAATCGATATTTTCGGGAACATTAGACGCAATCACGTCCAATACTGACTGAAAGTCTTTGATCCTTGAGAAACGCGTGTAGCTTCAGAAATAAGTTTGGTGAAATTCAAGGACTTGAGTATAGCTTTGAGTTGTTTACATTCAACTGAAGCGGCCCGCTTCGCTAGAAAGTCACAGTTTAAGTCCCCCATCATTATAATTGTAGTATTGGAGTTCCTTTGTAATCGATTATGTTATTACCGGACTACCTGTGTAACATAGAAACGAGGTTAAGAAAGCACATGTAAAATAAAAAGTACAGTGAGCCGCCATCTTGGTCTATTTATTGTTGAATACACAACAATTTGGCGACGACAGGACGGGATTGTTGAATCAAGTTTTGACCGTTGGAGTTTCGTAAAGTCACGTAGTCCAAATTGGGAAATCAAGGAGCTAAAATACAGCCGTAAAGTCAGCGAAAATGCCGGATGACGAAGAAAAGCGACAGACTGCTTGCTAGCTAGCTACGGAAAACTCACGAAATTCACCAAAGGAGCCGACTGGGAAACCTACACTAAACAACTTGAATTCTACTTTCTTGCAAATAATATCAAGGACGCGGAGAAGAAGAAAGCGATCCTGCTGGCGAATCTATCACCGGAGACATACCAGCTTGTGAAAGATTTGTTGATGCCGAACAAACTTTCAGATAAAGAGACGCCTCAAAGCTCACGTAAAACCCGAGAAGTCAGCCATAGTGGCTAGATTTGACATTGACAACAGACACCAACGTAACGGTGAGTCCGTTAAAGATTATGTTGCTGTTCAGCGACGCCATGCGAACCGAGCGTTTGAGAGATCGCCAAGTGTCGGGGATTCGCGACGACAAGGTGCTTAGAGATCTGTTAAAAGAAAAGTTAGAAGATTTAACATTTGACAAAGCTGTGGCTAAGTGTATTGCTCACGAACAGGGAAGCTTAGATGTCAATGCCTTAAAAGGAGACTCTGAATCCAATGCAAAAGTACACGTGTTGTCTACCAGCAAGCCAAAGGGCAAGCCAAAGCAAAAACCTAAGAATGTTAAGGTACCTAAGGAGCCTGAGCATGAACGAGAGCAAAACACTAAACCATCAGAGCAAAGTTGCTATCGCTGTGGTGAACAACATGACCCAAAGCAGTGTAAATTCAAGAAAGAAAAGTGTCACCATTGTGGTAAGGTGGGGCACATAAAGAAAGCATGTTATGCTCTTACGAAGAGACAGCCTGGGTTCCATGCCTTGCAGACGTGTAGCGATGAAGAGGATAGCCTGCCCGAGATGTACCATCTGACTACCACAGAAAGGAGGAAGCCAATGATTGTCAGCTTAACCTTGGAGAACAAAGAATTCAAGATGGAAGTGGACACCGGCTCGGCAGTGTCAGTTATCAGCAAAATCTATCAAGAGCACCTGCGAAATCTTCCAATAGAGAGTACCAACCTTCAACTAAGAATATACACTGGAGAGTCCGTCAAGCCACGTGGTGTTTGTAACGTTACTGTTGAATACCAGGAACAAGTAGTAAAGCTCCCCCTGTACGTTTGTCCAAGGGCGTTGTCCATCTCTCCTTGGACGGGAGTGGTTGAGACATATTGTTCTGGACTGGCAAGTGCTGAAATTGGACACCAACCCCTCAAGCTTGCAACTAAAAGATGTACTGGATCGCCACGAGACAGTCTTCACTGAGGACCTTGGTCATCTGAAGGACATCAAAGCTAAGTTCGCCCTCAAAGGTGATGCAAGGCCACAATTCTGGAAGCCAAGGCCCGTAGCCTTGACTCGTAAACAAGCTGTAGAGAAAGAGCTGGAGAGATTAGAAGCTGAAGGTATCATTAAGAAGTTATCATTAAGAAGGTGACTCACAGTGAATGGGCAGCTCCTATTGTCACACCCATTAAAAAGGATGGTAGTGTTCGAGTGTGCAGAGATTTTAAAGTGACTGTCAATCCCTACTTGGAGATTGATATATGCTCATTGCCTCGCATTGAAGATATTTATGCTAGTTTGAACGGAGGACAGATCTTCTCAGGGATCGACCTGAAGCAAGCATATCTACAAATGGAAGTAGGGGTATAGAATGGTAAAATCCGAGCCTCGCGAGCTTGCGAGCCCCTTGTTTTAAAATCCGAGCCCGAGCCTTTGGCTAAAATAGAAATCCGAGCCCGAGCCTCTGCGTTTTAAAAATTCGAGCCTGCGGGAACTTAAAATGGTATGAAAATCCGAGTCCGAGTCGCTAAATTTGTGCTAAACCAGTGTTAACAGGCTAAAGCGGCTGATAATGCGTCATTCAAAATGGTCTGTTCAACTTCCGTTAGCTATCAATTATCGCTTGAGTAAATCTTCTACTATGCTACCGCAAACCTGGTTTGAGTTCAAAGCCTTTTATCAACTCATTCACGTGTAGTACGTAGCATCGTTCATCGTGGCAGCGCGTACCATAAAGTAGTAGAGTTAGAGTAGTAGGTGGTAAAATGGTAAATGAAGAACGTGGAGACGGTAAGTTAGTTTGTAACATTTTCTAATAAATTATTATTGTTTATGCGATGTAGATGACCTTGAAATCTGAATCTACGAGTCTTATTTTGTGCATAGTCTTAGTAGATTTGAAATACGTTATCGGACATCCAATTACTCATCTCAGAACTTCAGAACTTTGTATTTAGATTATTTTGAACTAGAAATACTAGACTTATGCATGTAACTTTGAGTATCTGATAGCTTCTGATACAAGTCTAGTCTACTGACTAGGTCTTTTACTGCCGCGTAAGTCTCAAAGTCTTACATTTCTGAGTTGGAAATGGACTAATTGGCATTTTAATTGATTGAAATTTTCTTCTTATCTACATGAGCTTAAATACATTATAACTTTTTAATTTTGAGACGTTAAATTAAAAGTAATCAAACTGAATCAGTGCCATAATTATTGTTGTTAGTGTTTTTGTTAATCATTGACAAAAATAAACATGGAAAGCTTATAAAGCGGTATTACTAAAGGCGGTGTTACACGAGACGATTTTTAACGGCGATTTCCCGCGCAACGTTGCAACGATGCAACAACTTGCTATATTTTGTGTTGCGAGTTTCTGACTTGGATTCAAAAACTCGCAAACGCGTTGCCGAAGCGAAAATTGCAAGAAAATCGTTCCAAGTGTCATGTTACACGAGATTGCGGTGAAAATCGTCGTTAAAAATCGTCTCGTGTAACACCGCCTTAACGTTGCTTCGTAAGTAGAAATATAAATAGTACGATGTCGAAAGTGAGAAAGTAATATGAACATCACTCTTCATTCTATTTTGCCATCGTTTTTATTACTCCGACACTTTCATTAGCCGACATGCCGCAAAATCCGAAATCCGAGCTTCCGACCCCAGCATTTGAAAATTCCGAGATTCCGAGCCTAATGTCTTGAAAAATCCGAGCCTCCGAGCCTCCACAAAAATCAAATCCGAGCCCCCGTTGATTTATCGCCGAGCTTCCGAGCCTTGACCAAATTTTTGCGAGCCTCTTTATTTTTTAGACACCATTCTATACCCCTGGAAGTAGATGTTCAAGCATCAAAGCTTTATGTTACCATTAACACTCATCGTGGCCTGTACCAGTACCAACGTTTACCTTACGGAATAGCATTTGCGCCGGCCCTGTGGCAGAGGGCCATGGACCTAGTCCTGCAAGGCATCGAAGGAGTGTAATGTTACATTAATGACATCATCATATCTGGGAAAGAAAAAGAAGAGCACCTGAAGCTGATCGACCAAGTACTGTGTAGACTAGAAGAAAATGGACTGAAGGCTAACAAGGACAAGTGTAGCTTCTTCCAAGATTCAGTGGAGTACTGTGGACATATCATATCCTCAGCAGGACTCAAGCAGTCGCCCAAGAAGGTAAAAGCCATAGTTGAGATGCCAGCACCGCAGGATGTCTCTCAGCTACGCTCATTCTTAGGAATGATTCAGTATTACGCTCGTTTTCTACCAGATCTGTCTACGCATCTTGATCCACTGAATCATTTGTTGTCCAAAGACCAGAAGTGGAAATGGGGAGATGATGAGGAAGCCAGCTTTCAAAAGGTCAAAGACATGTTGGTAGAAGACCGTGTTCTCACCCACTTTGACCCAGATTATCCTGTCATCGTTGCAACGGACAGTTCGTCATATGGTTTGGGTGCCGTCCTGTCCCACCAAATGTCCCCACTAAAAGACTGCGTGATTTAGGTATAAGAATTTCTAGCCATAAATCTTCAATGTTATCGGCATATTCAAGGTCTGATCTTCGCACCGCAGATATATCTTTTCTTACATACACAGCCACTTACATATACACTGGTCTGTAGCAAATGTTTGGGGGACTGAGAACGAGTGCTTTGATTGGTCACTTCCGGTCACTTCAGACTGTGTTGTTGTTTAGTTCCTTTTGGGAGGCGAATGAAGAAATTTGTGCAAAAAAAGAACGCGTAAATTTTAAATCTGGCATTCTGTTCTACAGCGAGTGTATTTTCCATGGCTTGGAGACGTTGCTTAAGAAGGCTGAGGCGTTTTACGGTGATTTTTGTAGATTTAGAGGATCGTGAACTTTGTAAGCCGACTAACGCGACATGGCGCGTACGAACTAACAAATTCCCACTGCCAAAACTTTCACGAAATTTTTCAGCTTACCTGAATGCGAGAACTCTTCCATTGAGTCCCAGTAAGTACTACCAGCCAGTCCTACTTGGCTTAGGCAGGATATATTCTAGTTCTCATAAAAAACACACAAGATTTTTGCACTTTTTCGGATAATTGTCTTTGAAAGTTTATCAAACTTATGTTCGATCGATGGCAAACTACAGGTGAGTAAATTGTCTCATTTTTGGTTCAATGCACGAATATGACTTCAGTTTTGGGAAAAATAATAATAATAAGTTCATATGATTCTTGCTATAGTAATGTGAAAAGTTTCTTATTATCCGTCGCGATTTTTTTCCTCTGTAAATATGAATCAACAAACTTTGAAGTTTTGATTTTACATGTGCTTCATTCACCAACCAAAGTTTTTCAAAACGCCGTTCTCCGGTCATGTACCCTGAATCTCGATATGGCCATGTAAAGTATGTCGCTCAACAATTGTTGTGTTGCTTAGGCTATATATTATATCCTCAGGAATACAGGTCTACGAGTAGAATCGCCATAAAATATCGTCGGCGGTCGTCTTTGATCTCGTTTCTTCGTCATTTCGAGCAACGGCTTACAAAGTTCACAATCCTCTAAATCCACAATAATCACAGAAAAACGCTTCAGCCTTCGTAAGCAATGTCTCCAAACCATGGAAAATACAAATACTGTAGAATGGAATGCCAATTTTAAAATTTACACGTCTTTTTTTGCACAAATTTCTTCATTCCCTTCCCAACAAAAACAAAACAACATCACAATTCTGAAGTGACCGGAATTGACCAATCAGAGCGCTCGTCCTCAGTCCCCCAAACATTTGCCACAGACCAGTATACAGCACTTGCCAGTCCAGAACAATATGTCTCAACCACTTTCTAGGAGCAAGGATGGCACAGTTGGTTAGTGCGCGGCCTTCGGTGCGAGAGGTCCCTAGTTCGATCCCCAGTGACCTCACATCCTTGTTTCGACTTCTTTCCTTTCTGTGTAGCTTTAATTAGCTTTAAATACCATTAAAAAACGGAGCACTGAAGGAGAGAGGGGAGTAAAATGAGCGCACCGTCGACCTCAAGTTTATCAGTTACCCAAATTACTGTCATGAGCTATCGACGTAAAATATGGTCGCTTTACTTTTGCTTTTACTTTTACCCGTAATTTCTAGGCAATCACGTCTGTAAAACAAAACAAAACAAGCAAAGCAAAGCAAAGCAAAGCAAAGCAAAGCAAAGCAAAGCAAAGCAAAGCAAAGCAAAGCAAAGCAAAGCAAAGCAAAGCAAAGCAAAGCAAAGCAAAGCAAAGCAAAGCAAAGCAAAGCAAAGCAAAGCAAAGCAAAGCAAAGCAAAGCAAAGCAAAGCAAAGCAAAGCAAAGCAAAGCAAAGCAAAGCAAAGCAAAGCAAAGCAAAGCAAAGCAAAGCAAAGCAAAGCAAAGCAAAGCAAAGCAAAGCAAAGCAAAGCAAAGCAAAGCAAAGCAAAGCAAAGCAAAGCAAAGCAAAGCAAAGCAAAGCAAAGCAAAGCAAAGCAAAGCAGACTTGCGACAAAACAGGAGTCCTTCGGTTTCTCGACAAACTGTTGCCGTTGATGTCGTCGCCTGTGGGGGAGGGGGGGGTGTCACGTGGTTTTTGCGTGTGACCTCATTGCACTATTTTTGTCATCTTGGTCGTGATTTTTTTTTTTTTGGGGGGGGGGGGGGGCGAGAAAAGGAAATGTACCTCCTGAATGAAAATATACTGTACGAATGAGTTTCGAATTGGTACCAGGTGCCAGTCCGCATAATATTTTTCTTGCTAAGTTTTTCATTTGAATTCTCTCTTCATTCACTGGCTTTTTGCCTGGTATATTGGAGATATGGACAAGTTCGGGGCTTTGCCCGGCCCCTTTGGAATTCAGAACATCATTATCATCTCGTCTGTGAAGAAACAAAAACTTTCGTACACGTAGTGCGTTGGCGATGTCGAACGTGCGTCTACACCCGCAATTATTTGTCGGGGGAGGGGTGGGAGGGGAAGCAAAAAAGTCATTGTTCATCAAGTGCATAGCCCGTACTTAGCGTGCGTCTTGAGCCACAGACATGAAGCTTATGAAACGGGTAATCTCATGTCCATTGATTTTCAGACACAATCCAACATGGCCGTTGTAGTTGCCGGAGTGTTTGGATACTGGCTTGGATATAAGATTTATAAAGCCCTGAAGAACGGTAAGTATACATTTCCTTATACGGTAGTAGAAAGCTCTAGTATAACACAACAATGTGTTTATCAAACCTTCCTCGAGATAAGTCGCCGTGATAAACCGATCCTCGAGTGTGAATCTAAATTTAATGCTACGTAAAACATGGCTCTGCAGTGCGAAGAGTGGTCCACGGATCATTTCAAGGTCACGGACTCCATGTCTTTCTGTTAATACTAATACTAATAATAAAGTCTTTAAGGTGACTGGCTACTATTGGGAAAAAAAATGAAAAATCGTTTAAACCACAATTTTCTGGAGCGAAATTTAATGCTGATCCCAAAAACGAAAAGAAAAAAGGGGTGTCCCGCGCTTGTTTTCGAGATAATCAGCATTGAATGGATGCCTATCTCCGAATTTTTGAGGCGAAAATTGCTCAACCGGAAGTGAATAGAAAAGAAATATATAATTCACGAAATAACAATTCTACAACTACCTCAATTACACAAATATTAGATTATGTCATATTCTTCGTATTGGTATGGATAATTTTGATGTGACAGCGAAAAAAAACCTTCCTTTTAAATGTTTTGTTCGTCAGGTCTCAACAAAAATTATATCGTAAGTTCGAACAAATTTCCCTACAAAAATCCATTTTTTCATAAGCTAGAATAATGAACTTTTTTCAAAATTTGATATGACATAGATTTTTACATGTGTTTTCAATTAAGCGAATAAAAATTATATGGTCCCGTGCAAAATTAGCTTGTTTCATGCCCATGATGTTGCTAAAAAGGCCAAAAAAGGCCTTCCGGAAGTGCTGCCATCTTGAAAATGAGCTCTATTCAAATTTTGTTGACGAAAACAAGCGCGCGCTCACTGTTTTTTCCTAAAAAGAAAACATTTTTGCTTATTTTTCTAATCTTTTGCTTGTTAAAATCATTGAGAACTATTTTGAAACGAAATTTTGTCAACAAACGTTAGTTTCCCAGCGTTAGTGGCCATTCGCTAGAATCTCCGCGCGCTATGACGTCCTGCGCGCGAATGTGCGCAGTAGGCTAAAATTTCTATGGTAGCCAGTCAAAATATGTAAAAGGATGGTATTTTTTCGCTGTCACATCAAAATATCCATACCAATACGAACAATATGACATAATTTAATATTTGTGCAATTGAAGTAGTTGTAGAACTGTTATTTCTGAAATGTATATTTCTTTTCTATTCACTTCCGGTATAGCGATTTTCGCCTCGAAAATTCGGAGATAGGCATACATTCAATGCTGATTATCTCGAAAACAAGCGCGGGACACCCCTTTTTTCTTTTCGTTTTTGGGATCAGCATTAAATTTCGCTCCAGAAAATTGTGGTTTTTCATTATGTATTAAAATACATATCATCAAGAGACCATAATACTAAGAGAGCGAAACTCAGTATTGATGTCTGTGCGATGTTCGTGGCGCCTAAGGCTATTTTTAGTAACTTCGCCATCGCACGCGCAAGGCTCTCAACCAACAGAATTCGATTTTTGACGTGCGCGCGGACGGGACCGTTTGAATTCTATTGTTTAAGAGCCTTGCGCGCGCGATGGCGAAATTACTAAAAATAGCCTTAGGCGCCACGAACATCGCACAGACATCAATACTGAGTTTCGCTCTCTTAGTATTATGGTCTCTTGATATCATAGCTTACAATTGATGATGGGCAAACAACCTAACTAAAACTAAAAACTAATCTAAAACTATATATAAATAAAATTACATTGATCACAGACGTAAAATGTAATAAAACAGGGGCGGATCCAGGGGAGGTGCGTTGGGTGCGGACACACCCCCATTTTGGACACACCCCCATTTTGGACGACGGTAAAAGATTTTCTCAAATATAAACGTTTTTCATCAATCGTTTTGGGGCCGGGGAGCCTGCGGTGGCGGGAAAATCACACGCGCGCCCGTGATTTGTAAGTTTAATTTATATATACTATCAATATATTATCGTTTTGAGGCGGGGAAACCTGAGTGGCTACATGCTTGAGTTGTCGTTTTTCTGGATCAAAAATGGAATCCCTTTATAGTTTCAAGTAAAAGATGTCTCGTAATTCTACCAAGTCCATGACCATAGACAGTTTCGTTAAAAAACATTTGAACTTTTGTTTAGGTTCATCTAATTGGATGAATTTTGGCCGTTAATAAGACAAGTTAGGGGTAGTCAAAAGCCCAGGACGTCCTTTTCCCCTCTTTCCTTTCCCAAAATTTCGAAAAAGCTGCTGTAGTTAGCCATGCTAAGACGAACGTCAAAACAAATCTGATCACCTGCATTCATACATTTTAATCTTCACACAAAAAGAAGAGAAAATGAAGAAAGGAAACAAAGAGAAAAAAGAGATGAATTGCTTGTTTTTGTTGTAGGAGGATGTTAATGTTGAAATTGTGTCTATTCTATTCTATTCTATTCTATTCTATTCTATTCTATTCTATTCTATTCTATTCTATTCTATTCTATTCTATTCTATTCTATTCTATTCTATTCTATTCTATTCTATTCTATTCTATTCTATTCTATTCTATTCTATTCTATTCTATTCTATTCTATTCTATTCTATTCTATTCTATCAGGAGTCCATTCCTGTTCCTATTCTTTTCTCTTGCACGCGATTTGATTCGATTTTATTCTATACGCAGTCAAAACTTCAAGCCCCTGAAAAACAAATTAATATTTTATTTTTAATAGCGTATTTCAATACTTTGTTATAGCAAAAACATCTATAAGCAAGATGGGAAATGATGGGTCATGCCCTATCTTAGCCCGCTTAGAAGCACTAGCTAGCTGTTATCATCATCATCATCATCATCACCACCACCACCACCACCATCCTTATTACATCAGTAAAGCCAGAAGCATCTTTACAAAATATATATCCTTAATCATGTTAATTAATGAAGAAATTATGGGATCACTGCTTCAAAATATACTTTTCATAATTCTCTGGTATCAGGGCTTTAAAACGGAGATCTATGAAATAACGCAATTTTATCCATTGTGGAATTGAAGTATCTCACAATTATCAATTAGACAACAGAAAGCCGCGCGCCCATGGCGTTATAGACGCACGAGAGAAAATATAAAGAACGATTAACAAACGTAAGAGTGGCACGAGGCGTAGCCGAGTGCGACTCTAGTTTGTTAATCGTTCTTTATATTTTCTCAAGTGCGTCTATAACGCAATGGGCAAGCGGCTTTCTGTTGTCTAACTGATTTATAACAGAGCCTAGAACGTTAAAAACGGAGCCGTGCAGCCCATGGGGAAATAGTTCATAGATTTTTCAGCCAATCAGAGCGTGCGTTACATGTGTCGCCATCTTAAAAACGAACGATTTGAAAAAGACGATGACGAAGATAGTGCGCGCGCAGTGCAGCCCATGAGCAAATAGTTCAAAGCTTTCTGGCCAATTGTAGCTATGTTGTAAATATCGATGGAATGGGCTGTTGTTGATATCTTTCTTGAAATTCCTTATCTGTATGGTCCCGACTTAGAGCGATAACACTTAAACCGTGAAATAACTTAGTAACTAAATAGTTGCAAAACCCTTTGTATTCTATTGTTTCATTAGTCCTATTTGTACTTTGTTCGATTTTGTCATTCATGAAATCCAGAGACTAAGATGTGAGCATATTTTTAGCTTGGACTGCTGAAGATGAACGCAAGCTTGTATTGACTATGACACGAATGGAAAGTTCCGTTGACGTTCTAAGATCTCCCGTTATTACTCCAAATGCCACTAAAACACTCGAACAAGACATTTTACAGCCTTTCTTCGATGTCGTCGATCAGTATGCACGCCAAAGACTTGGTGATCATCTTGCAGAGATCGGAATTGCTGAAGTATTAAAAAATTTGCTTGAAACCGCGCTGGACGAAGGAAATGAGACTAAAGAAGGATGGCAAGCGACAACTGCTGCTGGTAAAGTTCTTAGCAACTACTCTGAGGCGAGTTTGAAGGTTGCTAAAAATATTGGAGAATGTGGATTGCTCGAGAAATTTGTGGATGATATGTTACATCATGCTGGGTCAATAAATGTGAAGAATGAGGTTCGTAATTTATCTCTTATTTGGGTCATTTTATTCCGTCATTTAAATGAAGTATTATTTTCTTAACACTTTCCTTTTTGTAATAATAGAAACATAAGCATACAGTATTCACTGCTGTCCACATTATTCACAACTGTGCCAAGGCAACAGAGAACCGACAAGTGTTTCGTGACATCACAGCAGTCGAGGCTCTGCTGCCATTTCTTCAATCGGACGACTCAAAGATGGTCATTATTACGTTGTTGACTTTGTCCTACATCACTGAGGAAAAACAAATAAGTGTTCTCGAGGCAGACGAAGGGGTTAGTCCACTTAAAAGCTGCATGTTTGACAAAACCCAAATTTGCCTAATTAATCTCTAAAGGTCCCCTAAATAATGCGCACGAAAATGCTAGCTTGTTCTAACGATGTTCGAAGAAACGACAACCTACTATCTTGGACATAACTGGTTGAAACGGGAGGTTTTTGCTGAGATCATGATCTTATCTAATTGTCATCACCACAAAGATCAAAAGCGTTGCCAACCTTCCCTTTCCCTCTTTGTTACAGCTCACCAGGAGCCCATTACTAGGACCCTGATCTTGAGTGATCCTTTTCTCAGACCTGGTTATTTTTAGATTCATATTTCCGCGTAGAATTAAGCGTTTTCGAATAGGTCCGCAAAGGTAAATTCAATATGGCGGCTTCAGACGGAGACGCGGTCGTTTTTTACTCGCTTATATCTGTCGTTCCTCGTTTTCCGATTCCTTTTTATTCCCTATCCATCATTACTTAGTGTATTTACCCATGAAACACTGCAGTCGTGCTGCAGGATGCATACAATATATAGGTACTTGTAGTCTAGTGCTGAAGCTGAAGTCGGCGATCAGTAATGGGCTCCTGAGCTCACATAGAACTATGATGTAATGATGAAATCAGGCCGGGTATGCGCATTATAGCATTAGGGGGAAGGGGGAAAAACGAGGATTTTTTTCCAACTCGAGCTTAAGTTTGTGAGAATGTTGCAATTGAATTGTCTCAAGGATTATGTCCAAGCCTAGTTTGTTTGAAACAATGAATTCCGTCTCAATCTCAATTCAGATGATAGGACCGTGAAATACATGTCTTGAGCTTTGAATACAGTTACCTTGCTGGGTGTAAGGAATGAGGAGAACGGACAAATCCTTCGCCAGAGGATTTATTTGGATTCCTTCACAAGTAAAGTGATGTTAACCCTTTCGCTCCTACAGCGCCCGAAACCGGCCGTAAAAATTCTACTCGTCTAAAAAATTACTTCTTCCTAAAAAAGGACAACTCAAACTCAACTTTGGTACCAAAGTAAACTCTAGTAAATGAGTCAAGTTTTGAAAATCAAACATTGTGAAACAACTGGCGATTTCTGCAGAAATTCGTCATTTCAAGGCAAGGAAAGGAAAAAATCACCATTTTGGGCTCAATTTTCATCCTTGAAAATCACACATTTTGGACCTCAATTTTTCTCAACAAATTATCCTTTCCTGCACACGAAACGGCATTAACAACCAAATTCAGTCCTAGTCTTGTGTTCTCATGGACGTTTTGGCTTTCTTTTCCTTTCACGGACACAGCTGCGGCTGATTCATTGTGGCCATTTTGCAAGCACGTGTTTTTGGACTTTTACGACCTAAATGCATTCTGGGTAATTCAGCTCCTACGCGACAGCCACAGCCCTTTCCTCCATCTTTTAGAGTTTTTAGTCAAGTCTCGAGCCCCCTCGGAATTCTGCCCAAATTTCGCGCTTGCTGTGTTCCTTAATCGTCACAACTCCCAAAAAATGCCATGGCAGGTCCGAGAAATTGCCCTTGGACGAGCTTCAAAGCACACTTCGTCTTGGCACCACTCAAAATTCACCCAGTCAAAGCTACGAGCCAAAATGCCTACGAAGTGTTACACCTTGACGAATTCTTACGGCAAGTAAGCTCTCTGCTACTTCCAGGCTTAATGATGCCCAGCCAGTAGGAACCAAAGGCGAAAAAAGGCTCGAAAATTCACAGAAATCCAAGTTTTCTGGACTTTCAAACGCCACCATTACTCGACCAAAAACGCTACCGCTTCAAACTGGTTTCAACCGGTTAACTTGAGCCCTCAATAGTACAAAACAGCAGAAGTTTCTATGGTTACTCCAGTAAGCAGGCGAAAAAATACACAAATCGATTATGACCTCAAAATCGCGTAAAAACCTCAAAAATCCCCAGTAGCGAAAGGGTTAATGTACATGTACGATGATATTAAAGAACTAAACACGTGTTAAAAACACAACTACAACCACATCAGAAACATCTGAGCCCAAGGTGAGCTCGGAAGGTCGTGGGTTCGGTTCCCACCTGGGGCTCAGATTTTTCTGATGTGGTTGTAGTTGTGTTTTTAACGCGTGCTTAGTTCTTTAAAATGATGATATATTTTCTGCAATCCAACATATCGGCTTTTAGTGATCTTACCAAGTTAATTCCTATTGACAGTACATTAGGGTGACTGTTGAGGCAGTATTAATCATCTGAACTGAGTTGGATTGTATTAACTGCATTTTCAACTTTCCAGACTATTTTAATTCTTCGGGATATCCTTTGCAACGCGACAAACAATGAAAAACTTGAAAGCAGTACAGAAGACTGGGGCACGTGGTCTGCTCTGGAAATTGTTACAGGGATTGCAAACATAGCTGTCAACCCAAAAAACAGCAAAAAACTCATTGAAGCCGATGTCATCCCTTTGCTATTTGACGTTATGAAGAAAGGTGATGCAATAGAAAAAGAGAGCACTGCCAATGCATTGTGGGTACTTGCAAGCTCGTCGCATGGTAAAATTAAGATACGAGAACATCCTGGAACAGTTCACATACTCAAGAAACTGAGCAAGAACGCTAATACAAACATTGCAGCTGCAATGCAGAGGGTTCTACTGAGAATTCAACAGCAACCCATGCACGAAGGTGTGAAGCTTTTGATAGAATAATTGAGTCGACACTTACGATAAATCATGATTCAACCAGCCAAGCGAACCAACCCGCCATCCAACCCATCAACCCACCCACCAACCAATCCACCAACCAACCAACCAACCAACCAACCAACCAACCAACCAACCAACCAACCCACCGACCCACCCAACAACCCACCCACCCAACAACCCAACCACCCAACAGCCCACCCACCCTCCAACCCACCAAAAACGCCATAAACTGAAATTATTTTGTATGTATGAAATAATAAACAAGATTTGTCATATTCAGTTTCAATGGGAAGTGTGTGGAGAACCTGTGAATACGCGCAAAATTGCAAGCTGTTTATGGATGAACTTGGGATCAGTGGTAAGAAATTATGTTACATTCACGTCACAATAATGATGCATCTATTTGTGATGCGATACTTTGTGTTATAATTCTTTCATATTTGCAGATCACTTTTTCGACATAAGCCATGACAAGTGTTACTGTACCCCATGTCACGCGTCACGCTACCAGAATCTGTATTACACCCAGGGTGAACCCGCTAAAGACTACGTCGTACCGATAGGATGGTGTCGATATGCTCTAAGGTATACATTTTCAGACCTAAGGTATATAACTATTTGCAAAAACCATTGACCCTTTGAAAGAATTAAATTAAAGCATAGAGACCGATCAACTGACATTGGAAAATCTGTCGATTATATGATTTTAAAGAAGCATATGTACGTGGACGTACAGGGCTGAACAGGGACAAATTGCAAATACGATTATATGTAGCGAATTCATAGATAAAGCATAAGAAAATCAAAATATTACTATAGGGTAACCAGGATCCATTTTGGTCTTAGCTCCGAGTTAAATTTGATGATTTTGAAAGGGTCAGTGTTTGTGCAAATAAGTATGTAAATATGGGAGCATCGCAGTACGAAGATAGAAGTATAAACTGGAAAGTATAAGCAAATGGATTGGAAGTGTTTCAGGATGATTACAGAGTAATTTCCAGCATCATATCAATGATGAAAGACAGTAAACCATGTATTTTGTTCCTAAGGATACCACCAGCAGCCCGTTCTCTTGGCGCCAACGAAAAATGGCATGTTGCATACCATGGTACTTCAGCACCTAGTATTAAACCAATACTGGAATGTGGACAGCTTCTTATTCCAGGTTAGCGATGGTATTTTATTGTTGTTGTTAATTGTGAAATTCTGTAAGGAGTGTTTAACTAGCTGAATTTATTTAATAACTTTAATGTGGTGCATATAATTTTTCCCTGTAAAGTAATTCGGAAAAAAAACATAAATAAATAAAAACGCTTATACTTGGATTATTCTGGTAGAAGCACAAGAAAGATTTTCGAAATATGCAGATATTGTCTGTAGTGTTCTCAACATGTGAAATTGTAATCTTTTCTAAATATTGGCACTCTAGAATGATATCATCCATGGCTAGAAGAATGGTTTTCATAAACCCGTGAAACACACTTTAGCTTATCTAGCACTAGTTCACTCTAACTCTTTTGTCTTTTATAATTGCATTCATCTGTATACTATTACACTCTAACTAGTTTGTTAATGAATCAGACATGACTTCATAGTCATGTCGGCTGGTAGCTAGGTTCATGTACAATAAAGTTCATGAATATTTTTGGTACATTCCTATCCAGGTGACACAGCATTGGGTGGAAAGAGGCTTTCAGAAGTTGGTGGTCATTTTTGTGATGACAGAAAACCAGAAGGATTTAACACCAAACAGATTTTTGTATCGCCCAGTATTCGATACTCGGGACTTGAAGTCTACTCCAAAACAAAATTGTAAGGGCTTGTTTCTTCCTTCTTCCTTCCTTTCTTCCTTTCTTCCTTCCTTTCTTCCTTTCGAATTCGTCCTTCCTTCCTTCCTTCCTTCCTTCCTTCCTTCCTTCCTTCCTTCCTTCCTTCCTTCCTTCCTTCCTTCCTTCCTTCCTTCCTTCCTTCCTCCCTCCTTCCCTCCCTCTCTCTCTTGTATTTATTTGTTTATTTGTTTATTTGTTTATTTATTTATTTATTTATTTATTTATTTATTTATTTATTTATTTATTTATTTATTTATTTATTTATTTATTTATTTATTTATTTATTTATTTATTTATTTATTTATTTATTTATTTATTTATTTATTTATTTATTTATTTATTTATTTATTTATTTATTTATTTATTTATTTATTTATTTATTTATTTATTTATTTATTTATTTATTTATTTATTTATTTATTTATTTATTCAACAATCAAGATTTCGTCACCCTCGAACCAGGAAGACGTACAAAGCAAAAGTAGCCTTACAATTATGGATCCAACCTGACAGCTATAAAGTCGGCCAACAAACCGTTGGTGCAAAGGAAGAGATTGATCCCAAATTTACAAATCAAGAAATTGAGTGGTCCACAGTGGAGAGAGGAGCCATCCACCTGTACGGTCTTCTTATCCGTCTCGATGAATAGACAAACAGTGAGTTTAAATCGGAAAGACAATTTTTCCTTACAGGATAGAACATTCAGGGTAGATTATTATAGGGTATAGAGTATGACTGAAAGGGCGTGAGTTAAAACTTACTTCGAACCAGATAAATAATAGATAAATAATAGAGCTCGACAATAAACGTTAAACACTAGAGAAACCGTAGATGTGATAATCAGCTTGCACATTGCTAAGTTTCAGCCTTTCCCTTGAGAATGAAAAGATGAAGAAGCTGTAGCCATGTTGGATGAATGAACAAGAGAGACTAGGAGAATTTTTTGAGACGCTTTGAGAAATCATTCGTTGACGTTAATCCAAGATGACATCACATGCAATCCTGGCACTTGATTATGACTTATTACACATTATATAATAATTGGCATATTACGCGCGCTCTGATTGGTCGAACAACCATGTGTGATTAGAGTACACACACATAGATGGCGTCATTGAATCTTACGCGCGCTCTGATTGGTTGGAATGTTTCAATAAATATTATATAAAACAGATAGATTCCATTTTTCCGTGCGTCTGTACTCTAATCGATGCACAGAAGACGTCAAAATGTGGTGAGAACAACAGTCACGCCACTCGACTTCGTCTCGTGGCGTACTTTTTTGTTCTCACCACATTTTGACGTCATCTGTGCATCGATTAGAGTACAGACGCACGGAAAAATGGAATCTATTTGTTAAATATTGAATGTAACCGGTCATGAATGGGAGAATGCTACTGTAGTATAGTATATATAGTATAATATAAATAGTATATATTTTAGTTAGACTGTGCAGTACAATTATCTCACCCAGCTGCAACAGGGACAACGTGATAGGCTAGCTAAATGTCTAATGTCTAATGTCTTAAAGATTTTTGAAGTTTCAAACAAACTTCAAATCCTCATTAATTATCCACGAAGTAGCCACCCAATTAGATACTGCGATTTTGACCTTGTGACAATAGTTAAAACCCTGGAATGTCCTCTCAAGCAGTAACTGGAATTTTGTTTCAGTGTTCTTGGACTTGAACATCTTTCAATTCCAAGGACAATGGAACATTCTTGTAGTAATTGGTCCGTAATTAGCAGTAGTTGACTTTCCCTATTTTTCTATGTAACGCTTACTTTGGCCACACTTATATAGAAATATTAGTGCTTAAAAATCCAATAATTTGTCTAGCTTTAACTTTTAGTGAACATTTCAGTTTTTTTCATAAATCGTCCGAGACACGAAACTCGAACCTCTAATCTAATCAATCCAGCGGTAACCTTTATCAACTATGTAATTCGACTCCGTTATTACTACTAGCAAAGCATAGACAATGCATGTTTTGTACAGAGAAATTATTCGCTGTACTATAGATCACAGAGGCTTGATTAGATTAGACTTAAGTTCCTTCAGCTACATGTAGAAGCAACTGATCTAATACTGATATCGTAGGTTATGTATTGAGAGTCTCCAATTCGGACTTGACGGAGTTTCAAGTCCTTGCAATTAGTTCCAGTCCTCGTCTGCTCCTCGGATCGGACTGGAACTAATTGCGCGGACTTGAAACCCGTCAAGTCTTCATTGTCGGACTTGAAACAATAACTTACAATACTGTTCACAAAATGGGGAAAATTCAATGTTTGCATAAACCATAATTTATAGTTAGTTGTATAGAGAGAAGTATTACCAAATTACTTTACAATTAGAATAACTGACGCAGCACATTTCACTTAAATATCATATATGCATGGTAGAAACTGAAGTGGAAACAATGTAACTGATTGATATTTCAATAAAAGTGAATAGTCCACTTTCAAAAAACGAGTTTATTTACATGGCCCATGTGTTTAACATTATAGTTTGGAAATGACGTACAGCTGACCCCATAATTCATGATCTGTAAAGTTTGTTCTTTTCTAAAAACGTTCTAAAAAGTTACCATTTCTAATATCACTGCAGCACAAAAAATGATAAATTATCATTTTTGTTATTACAATCATAATATTTTTAATCACGAGTCGCAGTTGCAAGTTTGCAGTTCAAGGCACTGTTTTAGTTTGCCAATTGAATCGCAATGACATTGCAAAACAAGTTGCACAACCATTACACTAGAGGTAAAAAGGAAAACAAGGGGAAAGGACCTTGTTTAACGTCGTTAGTTCCTTTAGCTGAGCTAATCTTCCAGGAAGCCGACGGTGTGCTCATTTTACTTCCCTCTTTCCAACAGTGCTCCGTTTTAAGGGTATTTAAAGCTGCACGGAAAGGATAGAAGTCGAAACAAGGATGCGAGGTCAGGACTGGAGATCAAACTAGGGACCTCTCGCACCGACGCACCGAAGGCCGCGCACTAACGTACCAACCGTGCCATACTTGGTATTTAACTTTACTGTACATGCGCAGTCATCTTCTCGCAATGATTTTCTTAAATAATGAGAACCGCACAATACAATCCGATCTAACATCTACCTCGAAATTGTGCTATGCCTTTTTAATAATCAATTGATTAACAGTCAGTCAGTCAGTCAGTCAGTCAGTCAGTCAGTCAATCAATCAATCATCTTTTCACCATAGTGGTTCTTCATCTGCTGGCACTCGCACTCACTACCTCTACATTAAATATTTTACATACATCGTTTAACTCACATGTTGATTTTCGCTGAGGGAGGAAAAACCGGAGAACCTGGAGAAAAAAGGCCTCATGGCATGGTAGAGAACAATTCACGGATCAAACAAACTCAGTTCACATATGATCCAGCGCCCGAGCTGGGACTCGAATCCGGACCACAGCGGTGAAAGACCAGTGCTTTCACCACTAAGCCAACCATGCCGTACCAAGAGAGCATAAATAAGAGAGGGAAACTTGTTAATGGGGCGCGCGCCGTGATGACTCCCATCTGTGCTATTTTTAGTAACCGGATGCAGTTTAATTTTCGTCTTATCCATATGGAGGTAATTAAACTTTATTACTAAGTGCATAATACGTCACGGCAGGTTTGCGAAGGTTGAACTTTCATGTTACCATGACAACACGCCCTTATTTGTCACTCGCAGGAGCCACCTCCAGTACAAGAGTATCCATTAGGACAACAGTGTATCCCATCTGAACAGCATACTGCATTCGGCATGGGACAACATCCATACGAACCAAAGGGCGGCTTCTGACAACAGGTACTGCCAGATTGGCATTGTGTCTGATCAGGACAAGATATTAAGTGGCTGCATGGTACCAGCGATAGTAGAAGAACACTGGCAATGATGAGGCGATGCATCTACGTGTACAAGATATGCTAAATGATTAGTGGATTTTTAAGATTGCAGAACACTGGTTTTGTGCCCTGGTCCCAGAGGCTTTCTTTTGATTTCTTTTTTAGAGACGAAAATCGAAAACAAAAAAATGGAGTCTCTGGGACAAGAGTAACATTTTGCATCAAAATAAGTACCACAAATAAGCCCATGATACACAAAGCAATTTGACATTGCACACACCGACAAGATCGAATTGAATTCTAACACAATTAATTTGATTGCAATCACCCGCCAACACCACGGCAAAATGTACAACGCGCATGCGTGCCTTATGAAACGTCTTCCCAATGAAAACAAACAACAAAACTCAGCAAAACGCAATTAAGACACAGAACCAAGCTCACATTCTCAAATATATGGCTAATATAAGGACATTGTGTTTGTATTGCCAGCCTTTTTCTCCTAGAGCTTTCCTGTTTTATGGAAGATATGGTGTGGGAAAATCAAAAGGAAAAAATTCTAAAAATATTGCTTGGGATTCCTGTGGTCGGGACGCGGACGCATAAGCCCGCGAAATCTCGCGCATGCGCAGTGAACTAGTCATTTTGCCGTGGGGAACCCGTTGGGTCCATATCACCCTGGGAACTCAACCAGACTATGTAGAATTTATACTTGGAAGCTCTGTCCCGAGGTCCAAATCGCTCGAAGGAAAACAGCTTTCGAATGACGTCAAATATGGGGAATAAATTATCATAAATTTGTTTCAGTGTATAAAAAGGCTAAAATTGGACATATCTAGCACGTTTTGAGCTCTAAATGAAAACAAAAATAAAAATCTTGCACCATTGTTGAGATTGAGAGACAAAGATCTTCCCGCCATAAAAAGAAGTACCCCTTTCATAGAAAATAGTAATCCTTTGACATTCCTGACAGGCGAAAAAATGATTCATAGGCTAGCATTGCTTACTATTCATGACACAGTGCTATCCAAACCTCTGCTCCGTATCTTCAAAATTGAGTTTGCAAATCGACTGAAGCTAAGACATCCAAATGCGTCCCAAATGACGCATTTTCAAAAAATCACACTCTCTCGATCGATTTTCTCGAAATCCTTGGAACGAGTTATTTTTTACATTCTTGCTATACAGCACGTTTGGACCTTCCTCGAACTTTTGGGCTCGCAAAAAGTATGTCATAATACAAATTTTGACAATAGAAATATAAATGTGAGGTTAATCAGATCGACTGCGCGGCTTCAAACTTTCACCACGAAATAGAGATAATGTATTAAGTAGCCGGTAGCAATAAGACGTCAGACAAGCACAAACAAAGAAGGATAGCATTTAAGTGCATGCAGTGAAAATTGTTTTTGTGTACAAGACTCCAAATTCTTAACTGTTTAGGGTTAAAATTGACGCTCAACGCCTGAAAAAGGTACCATGTATCACCAAAATTACTGTCATTTTGGTATATCAATATAGTATGGTAGGTAGTAAGTAAAGGTTGTTAAGAAACACCAGTAATCATCCATGTCACAATAATTAAATGTGCTTAAACAATCTTTCGGTACCAAGTTACCTTTTCTTTACGGTATATTTCTGGAGGAATTCCTTTTAAAAATGGCACAATTTTGAGGGCTTGTAAAATTGCCAATCATGTATCTCAAAGTTTGGGATCGTGTATTCCAAAGAATACGTTTTATGACCACGCAAAAAATAATTTTCCCTTTAAAATACCTTTTCAGCTAGTAGGTTCAGCTTGGCGCGTAGCTCTTGAAAACTTTCTGCAAACTGGGGAGATATGAATGGAAATTCACTACTCATCTATAAAGTTGGAATCGTGATTGGTCTGTTTAAAACTAGAAGCCTCCGGCTTTTTCATTGAGAACGTGGGAGCTTACACCTGACCACGACAATGGGACTGCATGTCCTAGACAAGTTTGACTAGCCTACTCGAGAGCAGAAGAGCTTCAGATCAGTATTTTTTAAACTTTTTTTGTCTTTATAGGGAAAAGGAACACTTTAAGTTGAATCTACACAAGCTATAGTTTCCCTTAAGGAGTTTTCCTTGGCAAGGGGAATTTGCTTGTGTTGACGACAAGAAATAGGAGGGTCCTGAAGGGGGGGGTCCAAATCCCATTCCCAGCCTAGTTTTTTCATTAAAATCCCAATCCCAGTCATAAGTTTCTCAAAAATTCCATTGCAGTTTTTCGAACTTCCCTTTTCACAAAGTAAGTCATAAAAAATAGACATGTGACCAGTCTCAGTATCTCAGATGCATAATATACCGAAAAGTCCTGGGTATGATTTTTTTTCTTATTCGTTTTTTTGTGCGTCGACTTGTAATTTTTCAATTTTTTAAAAATATTCGTACGGTTTTGCAGTTTTTCAGCATCAAATCCCATTCCCATTTGATTTTCTGTTTCCCATTCCCAGTGACAAAAAATCCCCAAATCCCAGTCCCAGTACAACAAATCCCATTTCCCAGTCAAAAAAACAGGCAAATCCCAGTCCCATTTTACCCCTTCAGGACCCTCAAACAGCCATTTTTTCCAGTCTTGTGAAGTAGTTTTATCTTTATGAAGAGCTGACGGCGTGCCAGCTCTTTCCTTGTCAGGGAATAGTTGTCATTAACAAAGATTTTCGAATTCTCCGGCGTGTAGACGCAAAAGGAAAACTTAATATGTATTTCCCCTTGCAAAGTATATTTCGGGCACAAGCAAACTTGTGATCAAGGAAAACTTGTTTGTCGTCGATCTACACAAGCTCGTTCTCCTCGACAAGGACAACGTGCCAAGAAAAAGTTGCTGATCCAGGGGCGGATCCAGAATTATCTTCAGGAGGGGGTGCACTGTCTTCAAGATGGGGTGCACCATCATATAAATTGGAAACTGCCGAGAGGATATTTTGGAAAAATATTGAGAGAAAAGGACTGAAAGTCGTCTCCGGGAGGGGGGGGGGGGTGCACTTCCTGCACCCCTCCCCTAAATCCGCCTCTGTGATCCGTCTACGCAAAATTAAAAAGAAATCTAAACGCGTGTAGAGGCAAGCCTCGAGGTATTCCTTGAGCAATTAAAGTGCTCAGTGTACGTAGTTCAACCTCAAGGCCATATCCTGACCATAGTAAAAACATCTAGTTGGAACATCTTTCGATTTGAGAGAGAGAGAAAAACAACAACGTATAATTTGAAGTTTTTACAATAGTTGTTGGGGCTGAGAATAACGTTTTCGGGGAACAATTAAAAAGGCGACACGTGATCATACAATTTCATATTTATGTTCTGATTCGTGAACGAAAGGAAATCTTTCAATTGACACAAGACGTGAAAATCAAAATAATTTGTAGATGTATGTTAATTCTGAGTGCTTCTTGATGTTGGTGAATTCCTTGTTCTGTTCCACGTGAATCTACCAACTATCATTAAAGAAGTCGATAATATTTCTACACACACACAAATGACCACCTAACAACATATTAATCCTCCAAATGCCATTAACCAATCGAGTGAAGGGACAAATATGACGAATCATATTCACCTCAATAAAGTAAGTATAGATGCTTACTAGATTCATGAACCTCAATTCATTACTATTATCCAGACATCTGTTCTCAACCAATCTTAGCCCCCAGTCCTCTCTCCCTCCTTTCGAGAGCCTGGCTACGCAGACCAGAGACTAAACGTCGCAAATATGCCTGCTCTGCAGTTTAAAAAGACCAGCATTTGGACAAGAAATTTAATCTCATGCTCTAGAAATATCGGCGGAAAGTCAGTTCTAATGGTGGTCTTTTAATTTGTCAAAGTTTTATTACAATTTTATTTATTTTAATAAAAAAAGGTTAGTATTAACTTTCTTGACGTTTCGAAGCACATGATTTTGCACCTGTATGCATTTTTTAATATGACATTATTAAATTTAGTGTTTTTGAGTTGGTACCTTTTAGGGGTAAAAACATGTATTGCCACGCCCACCCGGATATGACTTTGGTACCTTTTAGGGGTCATTTTTAAAATTTCCGACGAGCATCCCCGTCGTCTTATATATAGGAGTCACCCCCCCCCCCCCGGGTACATGATATTGCACCTGTATGTATTGTTTTGATATGGCATTGATGATCAGAAATATTCAAACTCCAAGTTCCTTCCACAAACAAAAAACACACGTGATTATCCTAGGGCGACGCCCGATATGTATTTCATCAAAAAATATATTTCGTCCATACAAATACACCAATAATGTTATATATGGAATACAATACACCATATATATAATACATACGGACATACAAAAATGTATATATTAACTACTGAATATTACATTTTAATAAACAGTATTTCGCAACTAGATTAGATCGATGTTGATTTTTCTTTCCTTGATAAAATAATCTGTACTAAAAAGATCAAATTGCTTTGATCTGAAGACAACGCACAATTTAAAAGTCCTTAGAAAAAAGTACTTCTGAAAAATGCCTGTAAGAACACTGCTTTTAAGTAGAAACTTTTGAAAGCCAACTCGATGTTAACTTGTGATGAGTGTCTAGACGTGAAAGAGATCTTTAAATATGAAGGACCTTGAAGGACTCTAATATATACTACAATAGCTATGAACGTAGCCACATGCATGCATATTTACATTTTCAAGAACTAGTTAGGATTTGCATTGACAATTTACTGAGCCAAAGGCAGCCTGCTCTGACTGACTTCTTTCTAAATAGTCATTGAGAAAGGCGGTCTAAGCACTGTTAAAAATACGAACAAATTACAATACTACATTAAGAGAAATGACCATTGTATGTTCTAACGGTTTAAAGACTATTAATTTATCAGTGACTTTCAGAGAAATTACTGCAACGGCCTACTCGATTACTGGCATATCATCTACACTTTTGAACTTTGCTGTTTTGCTAGCAATCTGGAAAACGCCTTCTCTTCACAAACCATCGCAGACTCTTCTGGCGAATCTTGCTGTTACAGACTTGTTAGCTGGAGTCTTTGTGTGTCCTTTGCTGCTAGTTGTGCATTTTGCCATTATAAATGGGCAGAACGACATCTACTGTAACCTGTCAGCCGGGAGTTGGATTGGAGGTTTTGCATTCTGTCTTATTGCCACAAGTTTGTATACACTGACTTTAATAAGTGTGGATCGCTTGTTGGCCATCACACACAAATTCTCCTATCGGAACATTGTCACCAAAAAACGTGTCATGGCTGCAATCGTTTTTGGGTGGGCATTCTGGTTAAGTGTTCTCATTTGCGCTTTCATTGTTATCAACAATAACTATGCTTCTATCAAACCTTTTGCATATTTTTTTGTAACATACGTTGCAGTTCTTCTTTGTATAACAACAACATCGTACTCTATGGCCTTTTATCATCTCAGGAAACTCACTACACAAGTTACAACTGATGGCCAACAACCTAACGGAACATCGAGCTTTGATTTGACTAAATATCGTCGATCGTTCAAAACCATGATCATAGTCCTTGCAGCTGTCTTGTGTTGCTATTTCCCATGTGTTTTGTACATAAGCATTGGGTTTAAGTACAGGGGTCATGAAGCTTTGGATATTTTTGTTAAACTTGGCGAAATCCTGCTATCACTGAACTCAGTGATTAACCCAATACTGCATGTATTTATGGCGAATGCAGGATTTGAGAAAAGCAGTGAAAGCCACGATTAGGCGTTTATTGGGAATCAATACAACACCAGAATGAGCTATCTATGAATCGCGCATTTGATCATATGCACATGTAAAATGGACGTTATAAATAATAAATATTATTGTTATTTATCCGTATGAATCTCTTCGCATTTTGGAGCTCATTATGTAATAATCAATATAGATTTCACAGTAAAGAGTAACTCCTAACATGAATTTTTAGATGTTTCAAACAACAACAACAACAACAACAACAACAAAAACAACCGATGAATAGTCTGCTACAGGATTATATATATGATAGATTCTGATTGGTTCTAGATCTCAGTGATGTTTGTTTATGAACGTGAACGCGCATTGGATATCGGTAGGCGCGCGCGCGCGTGCTAGTAGTTTCGCGCCCGTTTCGCGCCAAAACTCCAATGAGAGGCTACGAGATGGTTGCATGCAGCTCAAGCCGGCCACACCAAGCCAACTCAAAGCTGCAAATCTTACCATTAGCCCTGTAGAGGCTCTGGAGGATCTCAATCTTGGCTCCACTGAAAAAAAATAGACAAAATAATATTAGATTATCCAATATTTCAGTATAGTATGACGCATATGATTGCTATTTTTCCCGTGAGCTTTTCCGTTGCTTACGAAGGATTGACTATATTGGTCTTGGACAGGGCTGATCTGGAGGTTATTCAGGTTCATTTCCAAAATGCTAAGTATTCCTTTGTTTTAGCTTGTGATTTTTCTAAAACTATCTATCCAACATTCCTCAGGCCCGTCGCAAGCATATTGATAGGGAAGGTTCGATTTCCACTATATTCGACTGGGATAAGGATTGGTTAACTGACCTGCGGTATACTGAAGTATCAGAGGTCCAGGTGGCCTTTGGAAATTAAGTGGAATGAAAATTGTGTTAGATAAATCTTATTTCAGGGAATTTGAATTTTCTAAATTACGCAAAATTTGAAAGCATCAAGCTAATGTAAAAGCGGTTTATGTATTTTTCTTTCATTGAAGACCAGAATTCTAAGTCAAGAAAAATTCGATATGAGAAAAAAAATATTAAAAACAAAAGAAAAAGAAAAAAAAGTTGTTGGTGCAGGCAGGATTCGAACCCACAACTCTTTAGAAATTAGTATGCTAATTTTATGCAAAATTAAACCAAAAACCAAAAAATCGGACCATGCATCCAGACAAATCGCTGAATCATCGCATGTTACGTATAGGATGGAGATTTCGGCCCCTTCCGCGCTATCCGGTAGAACGCAGCAAGCTTCGCAGTCAAAGAGGGAGGAAACAGTCGGATCCTAGGCCGTAAATGACTGAACCTTACCACTAGGCTAACTGGTCTACTGAGGGATTTGGAAGACAAAATAACCTAGTGTATCCTTTGAATTGGCTATTGTCTATTGTTGTGCAAATTACGCGATCCCGTGGCGCAGTTGGAAAACCCTCGAACTGTGAGCAGATGTGAGAGCCGGGTTCGAAACCGGCTAGGGCCGGCCGCATTTTTTTCTTTCTTTTTTTTTTTCTTTTTTCTCTTTTTTTCTGTCTCAAAATCAAAATTAGTTGTTAATTAAAAGAGAGAGAAAGAGAAACTGAAAGAAAAAAAAAGAAAAAGATTATGAAAGAATGAATTGAAATGGTGGAAGTACTTCATTTGTTCAAACTAAGAAATCGTGAAAATAAACACTTGTAGGTTAGGTTGAGGTTTTGATAAAACTATAATTCACCAGCAATTTGGAAGAGTTTGGAGAGAAATGTGACTGTGACCTGTTACTAGTGCCAGTCCGACTCTGAATTAGATCAGGCTTGGTGACATCTTTTCAAAATGGCGGACAGAGAGAAGATTTGAACTCGCATATGATAAAACGACTAAAGTGTACTTTAAACGGAAAACTTAATATGAGTCGAAGAAGAGAACGATCAAGATCTCCTGTAGATAATGGTGGACGAGAAAGACACAGGAAAGAATACGAAAATCGATATACTAAAGAAAGGCATACTAGTGCTGCAAGGTGAGACTTTAACACTTTTTGATTTAAGTTTACCGTACCGTTAGGCTAACATCGCAGCTTATTTATATATTAGATCATTGTCTTTTGAAGATCGTGTTTGGAAAGTTTATTTTCGAAAAATTAATAACTCTAACTCTTGATGACCTATAGAATCTTTTGGTATAAATCAAATACAAGAGAACAATATAAATCATTCGATTGATTTGAATTGGGTTTAGTTTTCTAATGCGTGGCGAGGCTTAAAAACGGCTGCTGATGAGACAAGATTAATTAGGCAATCGAATAAATCGAATTCACCAATATATGATGGCAATCGAACATTCGAACGTTTGATCATCATATCTATCAAACCTTAACCAATTACATATATATAATTTTGATCCTGTTTATAAATATTCAATACCAGAGATGATTCCCAAAGTCATAGTGATACTTACAAGTCAAGAAACAAAGGTGAATCATATGACTCTAGAGACAGAAGAGGTGACAATAGAATAAGCCATTCTAAACATCACCCCAGAGATCACAGAAGTCCTGACAGAAATCGAAAATCACATGAAAGCAGAGAAAGGGGTCAAGAAGACAGGTTGAACAGAGAAGAGACAAGGTCACACAGGAGATATGAAGATAGAGAATCACGTGGACTAGAGCAGAGTCGTGACTTTCATAGGGATTGGGTAAGATATTTCAGCTGCAGATTTGTATTGTTATTGAATGTATAATATTTTTATTTATTATACAATTCTCAAAAGAATGCACGATATGCACAAGAATGCAAAAAATATGAGACCGTATTAGGTTAGTAACATTTGAATGGCTTCCTGGTGCAAAGTCGTGCACTAATCAAAGTCAAAAGTGGCAATAAAATTGAAAAATTGTATAATAAATATGTTGTTGGTCAATTAACCAGGGAATACAGCTGTGAACTCGTAAAAATACACAGCTGTATTACCGGTAGCTTGTTTTATACTTATGAAATAATAAGTGTTGCCTCTGTTGACTTTCAATTTCATACAGAGGCAAAATGATGACAGGAGAAATGAAAGAAGACCCCCATATAACAGAAGACAAAGAGGTATATTGTGAATGTACTTTTCATCATACTTAGTTATACTTTTCATTAACACATTCTGCATTTTTGTAATTCTTTACTTGCAGATCGAAGAAGAGAAAGAGAGGAGGAGGAGCCTGAGGACACTTCAAGGTGTTGATATAAATTTACTATTATAATTAAATAACAGTGTGCTTCTTTGCACAACTATTCACCAAGGAAGTAACCTACATGTACCTGTAAAAGACAAACCAATAGACTCTGCATAACCATTCTGAAAATGATCTTTGGTCAAAAACATTCAAGAAAGATTTTTTCTATCAAATTTTAGCCTTTTACGAATTTATTTATTATAATATTTTTTGGAGGATTATGTCACAAAGAAGGGAGAATTTAAGAGAAAAAGACAAAAAAATGTTAACTAATTCTTTAATTTTCTATTTTCAGGGTTTCTTTGCATTAGTTTCTTAATAAGTGTTTTACCATTAAAAGCAATGTTATGTATTTGAAAGAACAAAAAGAAATTGATTTTGTGATGTCTTGTCTCAGAATTAAGCATCATCACCATCATTGTAAATGATGAATTCTTATTCTAAATCATTATAGACAACAAGAAAGTCTCCATATTTGTACAACAATGTAGTAGACATTGGCACTAGCAAATTAAAGCTATTTTCGTGTACACTTGCATGTCCATTATCATGTAATCAAATTCTGTCCTTACATCTCAATTTGTTAGATATGGTCAACCAGCTGGTGAAGAAGGTGATACTGCTGCTACTCAAGCTGAAGAACCAAACTTTGGTCTCTCTGGTAAACTGACTGAATATACAAATACATATAAGGTACATAATGTTTGTTGTTTGAATTAAATTTAGTTAACTGATTTTTGACATTGCTTGAAGTTTAACAAATTGAAGATGGTTTTGAGTTGTCTGTCCTCTTATTGACACACTCTTGATGCCATAAAATGTTCAAAACTTTGTAGTGAAACCACTCGCTGCGCTCGTGATTCCACTTGAGTTTTGAACATTTTATGACGTCAAGAGTGTGTCAATAAGAGGACAGACAACTCAAAACCATCTTCAATTTGTTTTTTACAACAATTATTTGAGATAAAAGTTAAAAAATCCTTTTCAAACGGGGCAACAGAACGAGCGCGCGCGCTGAAACGCGTCAGCAGTGTGTCTGTCCTCTTATTGACACACTCTAATCAACCAATCAGATTGCGAGATTAGTATCAAGTGTTGTAAAAACATGTATGCAGAATTTCAGGTGAATGATTTTTGACTGTAACCAACATTTGTTTAATAAATAGGGTGTAGTAATCAAGTACAATGAACCACCTGAAGCAAGAAAACCTAAGACAAGATGGCGGCTTTATCCTTTCAAAGGAGAAGAAGGACTACGTGAGTATCAATTAATTGTTGATCAACAATTAAATTTAACAAATAATTAAAGAAAGACAATCAAATCAATGAAGAGATGTAGTTCCATTGTCAATAGACCATTTCATGGTTCTCGTCATTCAACCTCTGCCTTGACAAATAATTATTATATTCTTTAGAAATGGTAATGTAAGGAATACACACATCAATAAACATTCAATCCATGGGTTGAAGTCAAATTCAAAAGGATATACATGTACTACACGCTGTTGAGGCTAAGATTGAACTAGAAGAACTGTGAAATGGTCTATTAATCTGTTTGATTACTAGCTTTTCTGACAAAAAGAAACAGTTTTTGGTACCTATATTTCATTTTCTGCTGCACAACTAAAACATCCTTCCTTCCTTCTTTCCTTCCTTCTTTCCTTCCTTCTTTCCTTCCTTCTGTCCTCCCTTTCTCCCTCTTTCCCTCCCTTCCCTTCCACCCCTTCCTCCCTTCCTTCCCTCCCTTCATCCCTTGCTTGCTTGCTTGCTTGCTTGCTCCCTCCCTCCCTTCCTCCCTCCCTCCCTCCCTCCCTCTCTTCCTTCCTTCCTTCCTCCCTCCCTCCTTCCTTCCTCCCTCCCTCCTTCCTTCTTTCCTTCTTTCCTCTCTCCTTCCTTAGTACGTCCTTCCTTTTTCTACATGCATGTAGAAGTGATACAGAAAAAGAAAGTTTCTTTGCTTTACAGCTGTATTGTACATCCATCGACAAAGTGCATTTCTTTTGGGAAGACAAAGACATGTGAGTTCAACATAATCTTCATCATTGCTTATGACATATAGCAATGGGTTGGGGATTTACAGGGGAGGGATCACTGGCAACTTTGTATACAATGAGAGTAAGGATGGATGATGGTTATTGCATTGTCCTCTAAAGGAAAGGTTTGCCATTTCACTCCCTTGCATCATATTGCCAACATCCTCATTTTGAACTCTCTAAACCACTGTAGCTCATTGTAGCTTGAAATTCTGATGGGGTATGCATTGTCAGCCTCTTGTAAGTTCACTCTTGAGTGATGACAGCCATCCTGAAAGGGAGGCAGTTCACTGGTCACCACCACCTCTTGTGAGATCACTCTTGGATGATGGGAGCCATCCTGAAGCTTTGTTGATACTGTAAGTTTTCATAAATTTTGCTGGTTCGTAGTATGTACCTTTGTTTTGTCTTTCTACAGATAGCTGATATACCTATCGACCACCCATCTTGTTCAAAGCAGCACGCAGTATTACAATATAAACTTGCTGATTATGAAAGACCTGATGGAACTACAGGACGAAAAATAAAGTAAGTACTAAGACATTCAACATAGTTTTTTCTCACAAATTTGGAAAAGTTAACTAAAATTAAAAGAGCAAATGCTGGAAGCTTTAAATAGGCAAATTGAAGGTGCTGCCTTTGTAATTGTATCAACATAGTTTTTTTCTCACAAATTTGGAAAAGTTAACTAAAATGAAAAGAGTAAACGCTGGAAGCTTTAAATAGGCAAATCAAAGGTGCTGCCTTTGTAATTGCATCTGGAAATGGAGAGTTGTGCTCAGATAAGAACTTTGATGTGACAGTGGGATAGAGCAGTTTTCATATGAGTGTGAAACAGACCGCCCTGTGCCATGACAGTGTCAGTGCCTTGATGTCTAAAAACATTTGAAATTTCTGCCATAACCATTTCAAGCCATGACCATGTTCTTTTCACAGTCATACAAAAACTGCTCTAATGCCGACAGTGAGTTGAATGTATTTGCTTGTTTTTTCATTTGTCTGTCTGTCTCAGTATCTGTCTGTCTGTTTTGTTTGTTTGTTTGTTTGTTTGCCTTTGTGTTATAAGCTAAAAGTAGGTTGGTTTCTTTACTAGGCCATATATAATCGACTTGGAGTCTGCCAATGGGACATTTCTTAATAATGAAAAAATTGAACCACGAAGATATTATGAACTGAAAGAACGAGTAAGTAGTGAAACTTCAATCTTTAATAACTAAAACTTAAATTTAATTAGTAAATATAACTGAGTGATATAAAGCTATTCATCATCGTCATCATTGCCGTCATCATCATCATCATCATCACCACAATTATCATGAAGAACATGTAAGCCACCAGTGTTCATTCTAGAAATTGTCCAGAGTGAGACATGTGTCCCACTGCCTAAAAAGATGGGGATAATTTCATAAATGAGAATGGAAATGAAAATGGGACAAGTTTTTCATTTGGTCTCACGATGCTGTGCCGTGCGATGACCGTGCCATTTTCCATGTTATACGACATCTGCTCTAAAGACATCACGGCATTGACACGGTCACGGCACTGTGCGGTCCGTTTCACACTCTTAACGAAAACTGGTGTATGAAAATGTGCTTGTTTCCAGAGACACTAAAATGATGCATATAATTGTCAATGACTGAAAAGTATGTTCTTTCCATTTCAGGATGTCCTCAAGTTTGGTTTCAGTTCACGCGAATATGTCATCTTACATGAAAGGAGTCTGAACACACAGGAAGCCCAAGAAGAATCCCCAGAAGATAGAACTAGTAGTGACGCTACACCAGAATAAGTTATTGTCATACAATGTATTGGTAGGAGTATTGGGATTTCGGCAATCGCTGCTTTTATATAGACCATCATTTTTTTGTCATAACACAGGAAGCCCAAACAGATAGAACTAACAGCGACGCTACACCTGAATAAGTTAATGACATACAGTGTTTTGGAAGGAATAATGGGATTTCTTATCCCTGCTTTAGACCATATTTATAAGTAGAGTGTTTATATGGACTGTTGTGCGATTATCAAGAGCCGTATAGCCAGCACACTGGGTCCTAAGCATGACTGCTCGCTTACAGAAAGTTAGAGATTTAGAATGCCAGAAATCGCAGAAACCAACAATGTGATGCAGGAGACGACGCAGGAGACAGGAAATGGTGCCATACTCTGCGAGCAGAGCTTTTCCCTGGAGAGAACAAAGAAAAGCTGTGCTCGTCGCAGGGTAGGATGCCGACTACTGGACACCGAGCCTATTGTTCATTTCAGTAGGTTGTTCAGTGACTGTAAAATCTCCTTACTGTGACGTGTCTAAGCGTTCTGAATGAATGAATAAAGCAACAGCGTTTATCACTGAGAGCGCTGAGATACGATAATGCCCAACACGACACACGACGGCCTTTGTCATTGTACTATCTATTTTATTTGCGTGTGTTTTCTTGGTAGTCCCTCCTCGTATGCAAATAATATCTTGGTCTGTGTAAAAGTATAGCAGTAAGAAGTCCTTTACTGAGAGAAGATTGAAGGATGACCATTCATGTAGGTTGTTAGTCGACTAGCCAGTTAATTAAGACAGTTAAATTACGGCTGTGTAGTTTTTTTTTATTATTATTATTATTTTTTGAGTCGTTATATTGTGGAGAGCCAGAATACAAGACGAGGGAAAATTCACTGCACTATTAGCTGGCTAGTCGACTAATGAATTACATGTATTATTATACAATTCTGCGAAGACCTCAACCGGTTTTGTCGTTTTTAAAAATATTTCAACTTTGATAAGTGTGTTTCATGGCGACGAAAGGCCAATCAAATGTTACTAACTCAATATGGTCTCATTTTTCGCGTTTTTGTGCATATTGCGCGCGTTCTTTGTAGAAAATTGTATAATAAAGATCATTTATTGCTGCAAACATAAATATTTTGTCTTCCCACTTTATCTCAGAAAGTAGGCATGTCTAGGGAAGAAAAAAGTCTAATATTTTTATATCATCTTCTAATGCATTCACAGATCTTGTAGAAACAATGAACACTTTGCAGGTACTCACAGTGCTTAAATGATTTTTGTTATTATAAATACTTGTAATATATTCTTTATTTGTACAATGTTTCTTTGCATTTGAGCGTTTGTCCTCATGTAAGTCTTCAGTCCAATTATTCTTTCCCGTGTGCGTACAGAAATGCCGGCAATTCAAGGTTGAAACTCCAGTATTCATGTATCTGCTTTATTTTTTACACTGGGCCATGAAGCTCCAGGAAGAGGGAAGATCCCTAGTCTTACTGGTGACCCTCTGGTTAGCAATTAAATGTCGATTTGAAAACCACTGTTCGCCGGGATTGCGGGGTGAAATGGAGAGAATGAACATGAGTGCTCGCATAGAGAAGCGAGAGAAAGGTTCTCCTTCAAAATTTATTTAATATTTACGCCTGCTTATTTTTCTCAAATATATGGGGAGAGCTTATAGTCAGGTTTTAAAAGATGTATATGCGTTTAGTATGAATAAAACAATACTCTTATACTGTGAAATACGAAAATACCCCCCCCCCCACCCCCTCGAATATGAGCCCCTTAAATTTCTGACGCAAGACAATTGCGAAAAGAAGCTCTCCCATGCAAATAGAATCCCACGAACTTATCTTAAAGATCAACCTACAAATAGAAACTGAAACATAGTGGGTGTCGAGCTTAAGTTCAAAAACGAATCGGTGAGCTGAAAGTTGGGTATCTAGAGTAATACAGTAAGGAGAGTGGGCATTTGATCATATTTCATATATGGATATTTGCGCAATAAAAGTGCTTAACTTACAATACTTGACTAACTTTTAACTGGCTCTCAACATACTGAATGACTATATTAGTAAGTAAAGCTTTTGAGTGTACATTCAGAGAGATTTTACTTTAAAATTATGAAAAGATAAATTAATTACCATAAATCAAGACATTTGGAGACGAAAAATTCCATCCGAAATTATGACCAGCTCATTAGTTGAGCAAATATTAGCCATGAGCATATTTTCGGAATTTATTTATTTTTATTTATTTAGAAATTCGCCCAATGGCAGGTAAATTACAGTAGGACACATGGTTCCCTACTAGGTGAATTATCCACGGCAACGTAATCCCTAAGAACTAGCCAGTACAAACCCACCCACTTACACGCATCTTTTGCTACAAAAAAACACAACATAAACAGAAATTATAATATAAATTTGAAAAATGGCTTCAATTGTAGGTAAGCAGTACGGTGTTTATGGTGATTCATTACAAGATGCCCCGAAACTAGAAACATATTTCTGTCAAAACCTCATCAGTAATTGACTTTGACTATATTTCATCTTACCGACTCATCTTTGATTCTGTTGTACATGTGAAATTAAAACAATACAACCACGCTCTAATCCAAAGGGCCGAATATTGTTTTGACCCTTAGTTCAAATTAGTGTAAGTCATTGGCAGCCGTTTTATTAACCATCTTTTCTTTTCTTTTCTTTTCTTTTCTTTTCTTTTCTTTTCTTTTCTTTTCTTTTCTTTTCTTTTCTTTTCTTTTCTTTTCTTTTCTTTTCTTTTCTTTTCTTTTCTTTTCTTTTCTTTTCTTTTCTTTTCTTTTCTTTTCTTTTCTTTTCTTTTCTTTTCTTTCTTTTCTTTTCTTTTCTTTTCTTTTCTTTTCTTTTCTTTTCTTTTCTTTTCTTTTCTTTTCTTTTCTTTTCTTTTCTTTTCTTTTCTTTTCTTTTCTTTTCTTTTCTTTTCTTTTCTTTTCTTTTCTTTTCTTTTCTTTCTTTCTTTCTTTTCTTTTCTTTTCTTTTCTTTTCTTTTCTTTTCTTTTCTTTTCTTTTCTTTTCTTTTCTTTTCTTTTCTTTTCTTTTCTTTTCTTTTCTTTTCTTTTCTTTTCTTTTCTTTTCTTTTCTTTTCTTTTCTTTTCTTTTCTTTTCTTTCCTTTCCTTTCCTTTCTTTTCTTTTGTTTTCCCTTCTTTCCTCTTCTTTCATTCTTTTTGCTTTTTTTGTTTTTGTTTTTGCCAACTGCATCAATATTTACCGTAATCAAACGTAAATCTCAGTAAACAGCGGTTCATATACCATCTACAAGACAAGAAGAGTAAATTCTACTTACAAGGGAGAAAATAGGTTAAAATATAGCCAAAGGCCGTCAACTTGTTTTCATATTCATCCGAGAGAGACAGTCGCTCGCAGCGGAATTACGGAAACTTGTATCAACTAATGATGAAATTTATCTTCTTAAATATCGACTAGAAATATGGTTATACCTTGTTAGCGTCGTGCTATTGTTCTAACTTAATTGGAGTCTTTTGTTTGTCTATTGAAGTACGTCAACAGTGTCCAGTGCATGGAAAAAGATGCCGGAAATGCACCTTTTATTGCCGGAATTAATAACTTTAAAACTCTTTCATTTTAATGATGTTGTTTACAACGAATTAAACGAAGACTTTGAATGAATGAATGGAAGAATGAGCAAATAAAGGCACTAGTACAGTAATTATAAAATCGCCTCTTAATGAAATAGAGTGTGGCGTAGCCTCAGTATCAGGGATTATTATTTTTCTGTTATATGTCGTGTACCGTTTATAGTGCGCGTGAAGCTTAATACTTATCGAAGCTAAGGCTGTTGTTGTTTGAGTGTGAAACGGACCTTGCCGTGCAGTGACGTGCCATGTAGTACCGTGTGTTGTCTAAGGGGATGTTTACATGGCACTAGGATCATCCTAGCACTAGGATCGTCCTTGCAGGCGAACCGAACTTTACGCTTAATTTTGTTCATTTACATGACAATTTTTCATCACCCGATCGAAGCAACCCGAAGCAGAGTTCAAAGCAATGAGTGGCTACTAAGTCTATCATATAGCGTCCTGGGTCACCCGCGCCCGAACTACCACAGGGGCCCCAACATTAGCGTTTCCTAATCCTCTCTAGTTGGCGAAGTATCTCTACTTTTTCCGTTTACATGACTGAAACCAATTACCAATTCACGTTCTGAGATGGGTAGCTATTGTGAATTAAAGTTATAGATGTGGATAAAACATACTTCTAGGATATGTATTCCTACCGGCGAGACAAGATGATATACTCCTAGTACCCGAAGTGAAGACACAAATTTCCATGTAAACAGAATAATACAGTAAATGTATAGCAGGTATTCGCTTGCTAGGATGATCCTAGTGCCATGTAAATAAACACCCCCTAAAAAACAATCGAATTTCCTGCCGTAACCATAAAGTGGATGATGTGCGGTGTCCGCGCGGTTTTTTATCACAAGACTTCATTCAGTTTAACAGTTTCTTTTATGTAAACTTGTTTATTGCTTTTTGGAGCTTTCGGTATATTTCTGGGTTGGATCTCATTTGATAGAAACCTCTCATTATAAAAATTGAACATAAAAACCTATTAGTTAGTTTACTCTTAAGGTAAAGTGATACTAAAGAGATATATATAAAACAGTAAAGTGATACTAAAGAGATATATATAAAACAGTAAAAGTGCACTGTCAAATTTAGGACACTTAGCTTGGCTAGACCTTTTCCGCCAATTTTCGTGAATTTAACAGAAAAAGGCCTGGGTAATTATGGATATGAGACATCGTTATGCATTCGTTGTACTCAGATGGCATATTTGTTTACTTGAGTTAAAACGACAGCGTTAGTGTTCCATGTTATTGGAAAAGTGAGAGAGAGTGAAGAATAGGGATAGAAAGAAGGAACAAAAAGAGAAAAAGAAAAACTAACAAGCAAGAAACAAGAAAGAAAGATATTAAAGAAAGAAGAAGAAAGGAAGAAAGGAAGGAAGGAAGGAAGGAAGGAAGAAAGAGAGACAGAGGAAGGAAGGAAGACAGGAAGAAAGAAGGAAAGAAAGAAAAAAGAGGAAGAAAGAAAAAAGGAAGAAAGAAAAAAAAAAAAGAAAGAAAAAGAAAAAGAAAGAAGCCAAGGAAGGACGGAGGAAAGAAAGAAAGAAAGAAAGAATGAATGAATGAATGAATGAATGAATGAATGAATGAATGGATGGATGAATACCTGAAAGTGAATGAAACAACGAAAGCAAGATAAAGGACTTGAAAGGGAATTTGTTAATTAAGCTTGTACAGTGGGAAGCTATATCTTTTTCTTATTCCCATTATCTTAGTATCTTATTCTTGATCTTGAGTCTCATTCTTATTCCCACGCCACAGCTGCTGTGGAGGACAAATAATTGCACGTTTTATAAATATACAATTCCCAATATTCGACTACAAACTTTGTCAATAGATTGGAAAGTCTAATGTTTTAACTTCATTTGATTTTGTGTTCAGTTGTGAGATCTTAACGTGCTTTATCAATAGGAGATCTTGGGGAGGTCTTAACAGACATGCTTTATCAATAATGAATACCCTTAATTGCAGAGACCAAAATCATTACTATACTTTTAAACGACCGCTTTTGATTATTTCTTTGTTGTCATGGTTAATCAGACATGTACACTTTGGTCGTTTTGTAGAGGTTCTGTTGTATGTCTGGAACTAGTATATAGATGTGAGATAGGTGAGTTTTCTCCAAATGTTGAAAATTAATATTTTAAGAATTTTTAGATAAAAAATATTTCTTTTATAAGAAAACTCACGAGGACAGAGCATTAAGAGAACACATTTTTAAAGAACGAAAGAATGAAAGAAACAAACAATTCAAACAAACAAAGGAAGGGAGAAAGAAATAAAATATAAAAGAGATATATCAGGATAGAAAGAGGATAGGAAGACAGAAAAAAGGAAGAAAAAAGAGAAAAGCGAAGAAAATGAAAAAGGACGAAGAAAATAAAAGAAAAAGAAAAAGCGAATAATAATAGTAATAAAACAAATAGTAGTGGAAAACAAATAAATAGATGAAATGAACTTCACTGCTATAAGTGCTTTATATAAATGCTTGGTTGATCACCGACTGATTGAATTACTGCACGTTAAGGTCTGCCGACCTTGGATGTTCTTGACCAAAAAGCTGAATTCCCCACCGAATATTTTAATTAGGACGTTTTACCTTATACACAACTATTAACATCGCATTTCTTTATTACAACAATAATTACAATTAATGTAAGGGTTCACTGGCTTTTGTGACGTACATTTAACAAAAATAATGGCAAACGATACGATTGCAGAAAAAACTGACTGCTTCAACTTTTGACGCCGGCGAACGTCATGTTGGGTTTAGATTTTTTTAGAGAAAATGGAGGTTTCTTGGTTTCTTCACTTACTTGAGAATACTTGAGAATAGCACGTGCAGTTTAAACCTAATTATTAATTTATTAACATTTCAAACTTGAAAAGATTGTGGATCGATATAGCTTGCACGAATGTGTTTACTTGTTTTTGTACACTTTGATGATATTAAATTCATTCAGAATTTTTCTCTTTCCCGGCTTAGTTTCCTTCAATGATTTTTATAATTAAGCCAACATCTAGTTTGTTCCACAGCCAATACGTCTCATATTTGTGCGTTTTTCCAGCTTCAACTTATTGTATTTCTCGTCTTAGGAAGTCAAAATGACTGAAAGTTCATGAAGCCGCAAACATGAGTTCCGTACTATTGGAAATGCAAAAAATACCGACAAATGGCGCTTAGTACTGGAGGAAATAACGTATTTTTTAACCCCACTTATGTAACTGAAATGCAAATATACTATGATGATGTCACCAATAGCATATAATCGAAGGCGTTTTCATTATTTACTTATTGAGTGGTTTAAAAAGCACAGTGGGAATCAAGTGATGGTTTTGAGCAAATGCTACAACGCTTATAAAACTCGTATTGGCTGATTATTCACTGTTCTCTACAGTAAACTAATGCTCGACTACTAGTCTTGGTGGAACATCAAACGTTATAATTTAAAACTCGCAATGAACGATGGACCAACAGAGGTGTTCGTTCCAAGTACTACCGGAACAGTTTCTACTTTTAACATCAGCCAAACGACAACAATAATGGACCAAGTTTCTAGTGACTCTAAGGGATTTAAAACTGTTAAAATCACTTTTTACATCCTTATTCTTTTATGCAGCACATTTGGAAACGGGATGTTAGTTTATATCATCTGCTCAACGAAGAAGATGAGGACGGCGACGAACTTCTTGATTTTAAATCTAGCTATTTGTGACTTCTTGACTCCGATATTTAGCATTCCGTTTGACTTTGCGCTTGAGGAAAATAATCATGTTTGGTTTTATGGTGGCTTTATGTGCAAGTTCCTCTATCCTGCCTCTACTTTCACAGTGACTTCTTCAGCTCTTAATCTAGCTATGATATCACTAGACCGTTATAGGAACATTATGCATCCTTATAAACCACGTTTGACTCCAAGACAAATTGTTTGCTCTATTTGGGGCATTCATTGCATTTCTGTCATTTGCGTCGCTCCGTACAGTTACGTGCTTCGTTTAGAAGGCCACCAGTGCCGAGAAGTCTGGGGATTGTTTGCCTATCGGCAAACTTATACTTTATTTCTATTTTTGGTACAATATGCTTTGCCTTTGGGATTTATGGCTGTTATGTACACACTTGCACTATTTAATCTTTATCATTCTTCTGGGAGAACTCATAGAATGCGCTCACAAAGAACGCAACAAGCGGCCGATGTCCCCAACGGCGGCACATACCAAGATCCAACAAAAAAGCCTCGACCTTTACTACGATCGATAAGCTTTCGTACCAGCTCGCTCATCCGAGCGAATACTACAGCAAACATTCGAGCAACTAAGATGTTTCTAACTGTCGTTATCGTCTTTACGATTTTTATGCTGCCTAACCAGGTAGTTTGGCTATGGTCTGACTTTGGTGGAGGACACAAGAGTCATTCGTTTGAAAAAACTGTTATTATTTGTTGGTTGTTTACTTATGCAAACTGTGTCAGCAACCCCGCCATTTTTGCTTTTTACAGTAGCGATTTTCGCTATGGGTTTCTTAAAATATTCAGCAAGCCATACAAGTATAATTTTGAGTATACCAGCCCCGGGACGAATTCTACCACCACGCATCGATCAACCGACAATAATAGCCTCCAAGCCAAAATCTTGATATCAGAGCTCGTAAACGCAGATGTAGGCAGCCATACAAAACTCTTCTATAAAAATACCACATATATCTGACGACCAACCATAGTAGGTCGCTCACTATGGGGTCATTTTAGTTAATGCTTTATAACTAAATAGTTTGAGTAGAAAGGTATAATCAGTCTGACCATCTCTGTATGAATAAACACCATTAGATATTTATAAAAAACGAGTCAAAACAAAAAATATGAGTCTACAGTGAAGGTTAAAGTGGTTATTTTGGTATTGATTTTTTTGGAATGTGTTCACTTTCGACGAGCGCGGGAATTGGTCGAATGAATTAAGCCAGATGATAATGTTGTCTTCGGAAAACACAAACATATCAAAATATTTTTAAATATCAAGTTGTTGTATTAATTGTGAAAGGCCTATGTTATTGATGGTATGGATCAATGTTTGATGTTTTTAATTATCAAAACATGTACAGTTGCTTTATTTTATTTACATACTCTTGAAATATTTCCGATCGAATAGAAGACGTCTGAGTTTTTTAAAGCTTACTTTAGCCTCTGGTAAAGATTCAAATCATATGATTGTCAGATCGCGTTTTTAAATAACAAAAAAGTAACTACAAGTGCTTACTTTAAAGCAGACTTTGGCTATTAAAAAATCAGACGTCAATCGCGTATCACAAGCTTTAAGTAATTCATCATATAATATCACATTCGTTTGCTTGGCTTTCAGATTTATTATAAATTATATCAGAAAAAATATAAAGTAGATGCAGTAGCCAATAAAATTAACGCATAAGCACGCGAACGCCGAACTAATTAATCTTATCTTTAACGATTCTTATCAAATTCTTGATTTTTGGGTCTATTTTATAAATTAAAGCGACTGAAGATAGCATTGACATATAATAATGAACACGCAAGAGTGGCCGAAAATAACGGCCCAAACAGCAGCTGTCTTTTGTTGTTTTGTACTGTTGTGTTTGCCAAGATTGGATTGAATTATTGAGTGTTTGTCGCGGCGAATTTAGCTCGCAAAGCTCGATAATACCACATTTGTTTTCGTGGGCTATTAGTGATGTTACGAGTGACTTGGCCTTCATTTGTAAATGTTTCGTTCATTTTTTACATTCAGTGTCTTTTTCTTTCTTTCTTTCTTTCTCTCTTTCTTTCTTTCTTTCTTTCTTTCTTTCTTTCTTTCTTTCTTTCTTTCTTTCTCTCTTTCTTTCTTTCTTTCTTTCTTTCTTTCTTTCTTTCTTTCTTTCTTTCTTTCTTTCTCTTTCTCTCTTTCTCTCTCTCTGTCTCTCCTCCTTTCTTTTTGGCAACTGCATGAGTGTTTACCGTAATCAAACGTAAATCTTTCTAAGCAGCGGTTCATTTACCATCTACAAGAGAAGAAGCGGTAAAGTCTATTTGCAAGGAAGAAAATGGATTAAAATATAGCCAAAGGCCGCCAACTTGTTTTAATACTCATCCGAGAGCGACAATCGTCCGCAGAATTGCGGAAACTTGTATCAACTGATCAACTAATGATGAAATGTATCTTATTAACTATGCTGGCGGTAGGGTCTTTCCCTGTGTTCCGGAAGAGTATTCAGTATATATAATTATATTCATGCGATTAATAGAATGTATTCTTTGGTTTATGGCATTTGATGACTAGTATCTGACCTTCGTTTAGCAGAATCAGACAACAATTTCAAACGAGCTTCGAAAAACACTTTTCTTTTTTAAATATATAATGAGACTTGTAAAACCTCTGCTTAAAACCCCATAAAAATAAAGAACAACTGCATGATTAAATTACACGAAATTTTCGAAACACGTCTGTAATAAATAATCAAAAATCGCGAAATTAAAATGGCGCAAAAAAAAGTTAATTTTCACCAAGTCGCGAAAGTTAGGTGTTACGAAATAAATAACCTGGAAAGTCGTGAAATTAACATTTTTTGAAGCTTGCATCTTTAAAGAATTTCCAAAATAATAAGTTTTGAGGATGCTCTCTAAGAAGTCGAATTAATCTCCCCATTTTTGTCTCTGCTAGAGGAAGTAGCAGCTCGCTACTTTCTTTCCAGCTGTCCCCAAGCAAAGAAAAAAAATCGAGAAGACTCTCCAAGCAGGGAATTAGATAGTTAGCTGCCATGGTTACAATGAGCCGAAAGGAAATTGGAGTGAATAGGAATTAATATAATCCAGGAAATTGGTACAATCAGCTTGAGAAGCTGAGTCTTGATTAATTAACTAGTTATTCATGTATGCATAGTATCTACTATAGAATCCTGGTTTCTCGAACTCTCAGTTTCTCGAATCTCCCCGCGATGACTCAAACCAATTTCCTGTTTCCCTTGGATTTGTGTAGTTTTACTCCCGATTTCTCGAAACATGTTCATTTCCCTTAATTGGGAGTTCGAGAAAAGTGGATCCTACTGTATCTGTATATCAGTATATATTAATATGCATATTTTTCAATTTCTCCAATGCCGACCTTAGTGGCATGAAAAGTCGTGCTACATTACTTCAGTGGAATCCCCATTTCTCGCCAAAGGAGACGAAAAATTGGTTCAAATTAAAGAAATCGGGAATAGAACTTCAGTGAAACAAATTAGAGAAACAACAATTAGTCCGACTTATCGGGGGGTCCGAGAAACTGAGGGTTTGAGAAATCCCTGGATTCTACTATACTGTATCTGAATTATTGTTAAGATTGCGAAGAATTGGTCATACCATTACAATATTTTAGCGACTTAAAAATAAAGTGTGAACATCACCCATAACTGCGTCGATATATTGATTTATTTTAGTGTCTCAAAATTTATGCAAAACGCTGTTTGAGTTTCTTTAAATAATAATAATAATTTTTGAGCGTCTCATCCTCATAACAGCTTAACGGCTGAATTACGGGGACATGAGGCACAACGTACGTGGTCAGGTTGAAAGTCGTGTACGTGGCGCACTATACGTCATACAACCCATGCATCTCTGACCACGGAGGGCTGCAGCGCGCAAACCAGAGTACCCGGAGAAAAATCCTCGTGGCAAGGGAGAGACCAACTAACTGTAAATATTAATGAAAAAACGTCGAAAATAAAAAAATTGCGTCAATCTGAGCTTTAATTCCCACCAATTATACAGAATTTACGAAAACGTCAAGATTTGATCAAGATGGCGTCATTTAACGTAGATTTACCCATTGACAGACGGTCAAGTGCTTTGGTTTTACTCGTTTGAGCCTGATTACGTTCCCAGTAAGAATGTGGTTACCAAAAACGAAGATAAAGTCATCGCGTAGCCTCCGTTGCAGACCTCCGTTGTTCAAGAGTTGCCAAGGTCAAGTTTTCTAGTATTTGATGTTATTATCTTTAGTGAGGGCGTGATTGCGGGCGTAGCGGTTCGACGCAGTCTCGTACGGACATCAGACGTTTAGATTGTGGTATAGCCAGTTAGTCTCGTACACACGGACTGAAGTGAGTTTGATTTGTGTGTTGTTCTTTTTCTCCCTTATCATTATAGATTTCCTTTTCTCCCGTCTTAGTGAAATATATATCAACATGCACCATACTAAAATATATAGCTGCAAAAGCTCATTAATTCCATGAGATAGTATGATGAATAAACAGACACGAGCAATTTGTTCTAGCTGTTGTTCTTCGTTTAGTCTTTTTTATGGTTCGAGAATTCAGCATGGGATTTTTGGGTTTAATTTTGGTTCAGGTTTTTTGTTTTCGTTTCAAGTTATAGGAATTGTTTTGGGTTTGAATTTATGACCCAACTTGCGCCTCACTGTGAACCGGGAATGCACCCCCCTCCCCCTGGGTATACAAGTGGTCTGAGTTGACATGAATTTATCTTGAGTGCATTGAATCATTGAATAAAGGGGTGCGAGTGTGCAGAAATATTGGACCACGCCTTAGTGAGGGTTATATATTTGCCTCTAAACCCAATATTATCAGCATTTATCTTTATCAGTTTTGGTAATCTGTCCAATTTCAAGTGTCCAGTTGGGTAGTCCCGGTAGTCTGGGTAGTCTACCGGGACTACCCAGAACACCCAGACTACCCAGACTACCCAGACTACCCAGACTACCCAGACTACCCAGACTACCCAGACTACCCAGATTACCCAGACTACCCAGACTACCCGGACTTACCCGGACTACCCAGACTACCCAGACTACCCAGACTACCCAGACTACCCAGACTACCCAGACTACCCAGACTACCCAGACTACCCGGACTACCGGGACTACCCAGACTACCCGGACTACCGGGACTACCCAGACTACCCAGACTACCCGGACTACCCAGACTACCCGGACTACCCAGACTACCCGGACTACCCAGACTACCCAGACTACCCAGACTACCCGGACTACCCAGACTACCCAGACTACCCAGACTACCCAGACTACCCAGACTACCCAGACTACCGGGACTACCGGGACTACCCAGACTACCCAGACTACTGGGACTACCCAGACTACCCATGGCCAGACTACCCGGACTACCCAGACTACCCAGACTACCCAGACTACCCGGACTACCCAGACTACCCGGACTACCCAGACTACCCGGACTACCGGGACTACCCAGACTACCCAGACTACCCAGACTACCCAGACTACCCGGACTACTCAGACTACCCGGACTACCCAGACTACCCAGACTACCCAGACTACCCGGACTACCCAGACTACCCGGACCACCCGGACCACCCAGACTACCCAGACTACCCAGACTACCCAGACTACCCAGACTACCCAGACTACCCAGACTACCCAGACTACCCAGACTACCCAGACTACCCAGACTACCCAGACTACCCAGACTACCCGGACTACGCAGACTACCCAGACTACCTGGACTACCCAGACTAGTTAGTCTGGGTAGTCTGGGTAGTCCGGGTAGTCTGGGTAGTCTGGGTAGTCCCGGTAGTCTGGGTAGTCCGGGTAGTCTGGGTAGTCCGGGTAGTCCCGGTAGTCCGGGTAGTCCCGGTAGTCTGGGTAGTCCCGGTAGTCCGGGTAGTCTGGGTAGTCTGGGTAGTCCCGGTAGTCTGGGTAGTCCGGGTAGTCTCGGTAGTCCCGGTAGTCTGGGTAGTCTGGGTAGTCCGGGTAGTCTCGGTAGTCCGGGTAGTCTGGGTAGTCCGGGTAGTCCCGGTAGTCTGGGTAGTCTGGGTAGTCCGGGTATATAGTCTGGGTAGTCTGGGTAGTCTTGGTAGTCTGGGTAGTCTGGGTAGTCTGGGTAGTCTGGGTAGTCCCGGTAGTCTGGGTAGTCTGGGTAGTCCCGGTAGTCTGGGTAGTCTGGGTAGTCCGGGTAATCCGGGTAGTCCGGGTAGTCTGGGTAGTCCGGGTAGTCTGGGTAGTCTGGGTAGTCCGGGTAGTCCTGGTAGTCCGGGTAGTCTGGGTAGTCCGGGTAGTCTGGGTAGTCTGGGTAGTCCGGGTAGTCTGGGTAGTCTGGGTAGTCCGGGTAGTCTGGGTAGTCTGGGTAGTCTTGGTAGTCTGGGTAGTCTGGGTAGTCTGGGTAGTCCCGGTAGTCTGGGTAGTCTGGGTAGTCTGGGTAGTCTGGGTAGTCCGGGTAGTCTGGGTAGTACGGGTAGTCCCGGTAGTCCGGGTAGTCTGGGTAGTCCCGGTAGTCTGGGTAGTCTGGGTAGTCCGGGTAGTCTGGGTAGTCTGGGTAGTCCGGGTAGTCTGGGTAGCATCGGAGAAAATCTGTTAACTAGTCAGCTATACGATTTCATGCTACCGCCCCCCACATGAGCCCACACAAATAATGTCTCCAAAACACGGTTTTTGGATCTTTTTTCAAAATAATATCTATCAGTCTAAGCAAAAACAAAAAGTGGATGTAGTTAATTCAACTATTCAAAGACTGTATCTTATGGTTTGGATTGAATTTTATTGTAAAAAATAACCGTATTTTTCAAGTTGAATCGACACAATTGGATGTTTTTTACAAGAGAAAATGCGTGACTTAACCGGGTTCAAGCTAGAAAATCAAAAAGTGGATTTGAAAACCCCACGCTTTTCCGAACATTTTGATATATAATTCATAGGAATCCGTTAAAATTTAGAACCGTATTTTCGCTGATTTTATAAGCTCATTCTATCCGTTGGCTATACATTCGCCTCTTAAGGTATCTAAAGACTCGCAGTCTCGAAAAGCTAAAGGAAAGTAGATTTACTGGGCCATTAAGATGTTGTGTCACGCTGTTCTCGTCTCGTGCTTATAACTTTACTTTTAAGCACAGCCTTTTGATACGATGAGGACGGCGGTAATAGAAACAATGAAAATAAAGGGACATTTTCGATGATCTGAATTGAATCTTCAAAGCACGTCGATAACAAGTGTTTCATTACTTTAATTCTTTATTATTGTTTTTGAATTGGTACCTTTTAGGGGTAGAAATGAATTGTTGCCACTCCCACTCAGGTACCTTTTAGGGGTCATTTTCTAAATTTCCGACGAGCATCCCCGTCCTCTTATATATAGGAGTCCCCCCCCCCCCCCGGGAGATGAACAAGTTTGTACATAGCCTACATATCTTATCTAATTTGATTTTGTAACGTGCAAAAATAACAATGATATAAGTAGAACATTGCTTACACGCTGTTATTGTTACATTTTGAGCTACTTTGTTCAAATAGAGAGAGGCTGGGACCGAAAAGAGCAAATGCGGTATGGGCAATTTTCTCCGATGTTAAGAAAAATTGGACAGTTGACCAAAATTAAAGAGAAATCAATCTGTTAACAAGATTTAGAGGCAGCTATATAATTAATATATTTATTTGTTAATTAATTGATTATTGTATTTATTTATTTGTTTATGAATGTATGTACATGATTAATTAATTTGTTTATTTATTTATTTATTCATTCATTTATATATTTCTATCGAAACATCGATGATCACTTATACTATTTTCCTTTATTTTGTTAATTCCTTTGTTTATCTAATGATTGGGTGATTGATTGATTGATTTATCATAGAGTAAAAAAGAAAGAAAATAAAGACAAAAAGGAAAAGAAAAAGAAAAGAGGAAAAGGAAAAGGAAAAGGAAAAGTGACATGATTTGTTTGGGCTTCCTGTAGTAATACCATAGTCCTTTGCGAGCATTACTCGGCGCGTAAATCGAAAACATGGCGGACATTGATCATGGATGAAAAACAAACTTTAACATCACTTTTCCACAGACTTTGCGAGTTGTCATTCCTACATGAGGCTGAATTAAGAGAAGATGCATACACTAAAATACGATATACAAGTTCTAGACGACGAAAACTGCAGACAAAGCTCTATGAGAAGTTGTTTGCTGAACTTCAGGCTCCTTGGCTTGGAGCGAGATGGAACGACAAGACATCAAAACAGGCCAACAAGGAAGGTTTAGATGTGTATGGGAAGCTCGCTGTTACGGTTTTCAATCTTAGGCTCTCTAGAGAGTTTGATAAAGCTGATTTGTTGGAGTATAACTATGTGAAATGGAAAGGTTTTACAGGTAAAAAGACTAATGGGCTATTGTATTGTATTTTATATCCGCACTCCCCCTGTTGAGGACGTTTATCAAAATAATCTCTACTCCCTTGGAATGTCCATTTATTTTAATGAATTTTAGATCCTACTCTCTTGAATTTCCATGCATTTTTAGGCACTATTCCCCTGGATTTTCAAGTGGATTTTCAGTGGAAGTCATTTCTGAATTTCCTTGATCTATCTTTGGTGTACTGTATAAACTCATATATGACAAGCATTTCATAACTATTGTAAAACATTTATGCAGGATTATCAAAGAATGCATTTGATCCAAGTGAACCAATACAAGTCATTACTGAACCAACTGCAGTTTTAAGGTTCATTATAGCTCTATCTGGTACTGGACCGAAGCAGTCATCACCATTACTTGGTTATCAGAATGAATTTTATTCCACAAACTTACAACCTAAGGTACAGCACTTTGCATACCATGTAACTTTCAATATCTTTGCCAACTGGGCCTTGTCTTATGGTGCAGTTTTAGCTAATTACATTGTATTTGAAGATATATGAAACTGTTTCTTATTGGTAATTAATAGTGAAGCGTAACCGTGAGGTCACAACTCAGATAAACAAACTGAATTTTTCATCTCCTTGAGCCTGATTTCGGTACTTTGGATTTTAATACCCATTTTTTTAAATGTTAGCAACTTTTTCATAATAAAATATCTAGGTTTCTCTGTGTTCTATTCAGTACGATTACAGATTCATAATGTTTGTCTGAGTTATACATCTATTAAGCAAGCTATTTTTAGAACTGCTGTGTAACGCTATTGAAGATGTCATGCCAAAACTATTACTGACAGTGTACAATGTTTTCTGCAACTAATGTCTTGCAATGGCATTACAAAACATGTTGCATGAACAAAATTGTAGAGGGGTGTTACACAGCACAAAGTTGTAAAATGTTGCTGCAATGATCTCACAATAATCTTAAGTGATGCAGGCCACACTCGAGGGTTGTCCAGAATCACCATTAGATACCATTGGTGAAATATGTTTTACCAATGGTGTCTATTGGTAAATTTCCACAGGAAGCCCATGCAAATGTAATACAAAAATGTATAACTCATTAGCTGATTATTTCCACAGGAGGTCCAAACAAATGCAATACAAAATGTGCATCCCATTCTGCTTGTGGTATAATTACATAACTACCTTACATCACATTTATCAAATACGTGTCTCACCCTGTATTTTGATGTTGTGTTAAAAAAAAATTTTTTTTGGGGGGGGGCGGGATCACCAATGGCATCTATTGGTAAAAATTCACAGGAAGTTCATACAAACGTAGTACAAAAATGTATAAGTGTTTCACTCTGTAGTTTCATGTATTTGGTTAAAAAAAATTTTCTGGGGGGATATTGATAATGAAACCAATGGTACCATTGGTACCATTGGTACCATTGGTGACCATAGAGGCTACAAAAAATAACATTTCAAATGGTGAAATAAGTCATATTGGGTATCCTGTGATAAGTGTGGGGCTTGAAGGTTGCTAAACGACTTTGTCTATAATGGTGAGATTAGACCATTGGGTATCCTGTGTTGAATGACATTCAGATTGAGAGATGTAGGGGCTTGACGGTGTTCACCAATGGTACCATTGGTAAACTGAAATCACCATTGGTAAATGACTTTGTCTAATGGTGAAATTAGGCCATTGGGTATCCTGTGTTGAAAGGCATTTAGACTAAGAGATGCAGGGGCTTGAAGGTGTTCACCAATGGTACCAATGGTACCATTGGTAAACTGAAATCACCATTGGTAAATGACTTTGTCTAATGGTGAAATTAGGCCATTGGGTATCCTGTGTTGAATGGCATTTTGACTAAGAGATGCAGGGCAGTGCAGGGGCTTGAAGGTGTTCACCAATGGTACCAATGGTACCATTGGTAAACTGAAATCACCATTGGTAAGACTTTGTCTAACGGTGAAATTAGGCATTGGGTATCCTGTGTAGAATGGCATTTAGACTAAGAGATGCAGGGGCTTGAAGGTGTTCACCAATGGTACCAATGGTACCATTGGTAAACTGAAATCACCATTGGTAAATGACTTTGTCTAATGGTGAAATTAGGCCATTGGGTATCCTGTGTTGAATGGCATTTTGACTAAGAGATGCAGGGCAGTGCAGGGGCTTGAAGGTGTTCACCAATGGTACCAATGGTACCATTGGTAAACTGAAATCACCATTGGTAAGACTTTGTCTAACGGTGAAATTAGGCCATTGGGTATCCTGTGTAGAATGGCATTTAGACTAAGAGATGCAGGGGTTGAAGGTGTTCACCAATGGTACCAATGGTACCATTGGTAAACTGAAATCACCATTGGTAAAAGATTTTGTCTAACGGTGAAATTAGGCCATTGGGTATCCTGTGTAAAATGGCATTTAGACTAAGAGATGCAGGGGCTTGAAGGTGTTCACCAATGGTACCAATGGTACCATTGGTAAACTGAAATCACCATTGGTAAATGACTTTGTCTAATGGTGAAATTAGGCCATTGGGTATCCTGTGTTGAAAGGCATTTAGACTAAGAGATGCAGGGGCTTGAAGGTGTTCACCAATGGTACCAATGGTACCATTGGTAAACTGAAATCACCATTGGTAAGACTTTGTCTAACGGTGAAATTAGGCATTGGGTATCCTGTGTTAAGTGTTTGGGATTCCTGTGGTATCAATTGCTCCGGCTTGGCTTACCAATGGTACCAATGGTACCATTGGTAAACTGAAATCACCATTGGTAAACGACTTTGTCTAATGGTGAAATTAAGGCATTGGGTATCCTGTTTTGAATGGCATTTAGACTAAGAGATGCAGGGGCTTGAAGGTGTTCACGAATGGTACCAATGGTACCATCACTTTTTGGATACAAGTTCTATGTGGTATCTTAATATAATGAATGGGCAATTGATCGTATTGTACGGTGACAATGTGACTCGTACTTCAAAAGAATAACGTTTGAAATTCCTTCCGTAACCGTACTGTGCATTGCATTTGATGTCGTCTGAATAATTAAGCATGGGCTTTCATAGACTTTAATGGGCTACGAACTTTATTTACAAAACGTAAACGGAGTGGCTATCCGTTACCCGTACGCGAAATTCTGTCTTCTATTCGTACGGTAGTGCGTGAAATGCGGTCGAGTTGGCAGTCTAAGTTAATTCAGAATCACCTTGAAAATCTAAATAATTTTGACTTCCGTACGAACAGTAATCGGGTGTGATTTACATGGATTTTTTTCCCTAAATATTAAAGCAACTGAAATTTGGATACAAAGGTCCTTGCGGTTTTCCTGTGAATGAGTAATTTAGGATTCGTTACGTTGTATATAAGCTAGCTTACTTCGTCTGTTCAGTTAATTGCCTTCAGTAAAACGTCTTAAAAATTCCTCTCAAGTTGGAATTCAACAATGAAGGTAACTATTAGATCAATGTTTAGAATTATTTGGAATATAGCTATAGATTACTTTGAAAAAACTTGTTTGTATGTAGCTATTATTCATTATAATCAATATAAACTTGAAGACAGTATTACTAGTATTGTTGTTTGTTGTGCAGAAAAACAATCAACTTCACATTATGATACCGGATTTTGTTTCAGATAATATTTTATGTAGCACTACTGTACAAAGTCAATTACAAAGTGACTTAAAATAAATATTTCAGATCAGTGTTATAAAAAAAACTTATTATAAAGCTAAAAATGTAAGTACATATTATTTAATATAAACTGAAAACATTACATTTAAAATCAATATTGTTTCAATTGAAATTGGAACACTGCCATTCATGCGTGAGTGAGACGTAAGCAATGTTTTATGAAGTTTTTTCTTTCTAATTTTAAGCAAGATGCTCCATCTTTACGGTAATATAAGATAAATTAGGTAAACAACAATAAAGATTACTAGCAACCGCTTGTGAATGTGATCGATTCAATGGGCGATTGACTGATAATTGATAATTAAAGCGAACAGTCGCGCGTATATTATTATTTGAACACAGTGCAATTAACCAAAATTAAAGATGGCTTTATCAAAAACCTCGACTTTTGAAAACGACAATAACACACATTATGTAGCCGATTCCTGGTTGTGATTAATCGAAATATTCTCCATGAGTCTTCCATGGGTAAATCACCAAAATACCTTGTATTTTAGAAGCCACTTTCTCCAACATAAAAACTTCAGCTTTCGAAAACGACGGTATACAAAAACTAGATGGCCAGTTAATTGCTGGGAGCGAAGCGAGCAGCAACACTATTCTTGGTGTGGGATTCCTGTGCAATTTATGACGTCACCTTAATATTGATCCACGAACTCGATTTTTATGTACGGTGGTATGTTCATGGCGAACCTTGACGTCACAGGGATGAATTGGGATTCCTGTGCGATTCCATACGACAGGTTTTATGTTTCTCGAAGTATAAATGAGAGTCACAAAATGCTAAGTGATATTTTTTCGAGAGGGCAATGTTCTGTTACGGGTCATTTTGCGTATTACTGTTCGAATCGAAGCTCGTCTACGGGCCGAATCAATTCAAGCCAAGATAATAAGTATGAAGTGAGGTCGCGCTGAGAATCTCTGCAATATATTTGGTTACCCTATGAAAGAAACTTTTATACTTTGTATGTGATGCAATTGTATTTATCATTCGTTTAATCTAAAGCGTCAAATATACAGTAGACAATGCGGTATCTTTGACCGTGATGCAACGTACAACTAGCTTTTTAAAATCAGTTAGTTTTATAATCATTGCCAACGCTAGCCGCTTGTGATTGTTTGAAAAATTGCTTTTACTCAAAGTGCTAAATATTTTGAACTGTGTGTGTCCGACACTGATCCTGGAGAATTATGTTTTGTAGTTCAACATTGAAGGTCAACTAGCAGTGTTCGTCACACAACGCACAAGAGATAGACAAGAAACATTTCATATATCAGAGAAAGCGGTGTACTTTCGTGAGTTTTAGGGGAACAGTTCTGCTAACGTGGATACACCAGCTGTTTTCTGCTCGCAGCACTTCACTTTCTATTAGAAATGGCTAGTTCTACAATTTATATCGGTTGCGTGGTTGTGATCAACAATCAAGGACCTTGGCCTTGTATATTACAAGCCGCTTTATCGCTTAGTCCAAAAACTTCAGCTTTTCAAAACGACGATGACACATATTATATTATATGGCCACTTGTCGATCGATTAATTGCTAAGCAAACAGTCGAATTATTCAATAAATCAAAGGACTTTTGTATCCAAGAACTTCAGCTTTTGAAACGACGATAACACACATTATATTATATGGCCGCTTGTCGATCGATTGCTAAGCCAACAGTCGAATTATTCAATAAATCAAAGGACTTTTATAAAGAACTTCAGCTTTTGAAAACGACAATATTACATAGTAGCTTATGTGGCCGGTTGTGATCCAATTATTCACAGAGGGTATCAATTTACCAAAAGGACCATGCTTCACCAATGGTTCACCAATGGTGAAGTCGATTTACCAATGGTACCATTGGTACCATTGGTAAAGCCGGCCGTAGAAGTTGATACCACAGGAATCCCAAAGCCAAGCAATTGATACCACAGGAATCCCAAACACGAGCATACATATTGTGATAGGGTTTTTGGAGGGAACCCTGTGTAAATTCACCAATAGACACCATTGGTAAAACACATTTTACCAATGGTATCTAATGGTGATTCTGGACATACTTGCCACACTCTGCAATGGTTCATGCCAGTTGTTTTGGCAGGACACAGCAAGATGAGTTCTAGAAAACATTTCACAGTGCAATAATGCCTCGGACATAACTGTTGGGACTACATGTAATTTCAGCCTTTGAGGATCTTCTCTTGTTTGTTGCTCAGGATACTTCCCACCCCTCCCCATACAATGTTGTAATGGTTGTGAATGTACTTGCAAACTGAACAGCTACCATTCGGCTTCAACATTGAGAGGGGGAGAGGGGGATTGCATGACTAATTATTTGAAAACCTTGAATTCTACCAGCAATGACATGAAATCATGTCAGAAACTGAAAAAGTCTTAACGGGTTTTGTCCAAGATTGTAGTTGCATTGGTTAGAAGTCAACTTCTCCTATGTTAACAAAAAAATTGATAAAGTATTTACTGTTTGATTAGAGTTTACTCATATTGTTTTAGCACTGATGTTTTCAAATTATTAATTCTGATTCTGTTTTAAGGAATTAAAAAGCCTGTTACCAGAGGGTCCTCTACTCAGCACTGATAGCTATAAACTACGGAGTGAAGCCCTGCTTGCTGATCATTACATTCTCTATTCAAGGTTGTACAGTCAAAGAAAAAAAATATTCATTATATATATTCATTATAATAGTTTTGTATACTTACATGTAGGAAGTGATGACTAAACAAGAAGAAAAATAAATTATAATGGAAGAAAAAAATGTTTTTAAAAATGTAATTAAATGTGAATGTGGATAAATATTAAAGAAATTAGGGAAAAATGAAAAAGAAGAGGAAAGCAAGAAGGGAAGGGAGGAAGGGCAAAAGGAAAAGAAAGACAAAGAAAAGAAACAAAGGATATCTAAGGAAAAAAGGGAAAATGCCTCAAACACCTGTGTTTAATGTAGTGCCTCAATAGAGTTACACTTTCCCCTCCCTTTGCACTCAACAGTTGTACCCTTCCCTCCCCTTGCACTCAACAGAGTTGCACCCTCCCCTCCCCTTGCATTCAACAGAGTAACACCCTCTCCTCCCCTTGCACTCAACAGAGTTGCACCCTGCCGTGTCCTTCCCTGTAATGGTTGTAGTTTTAGGATTGAATTCATTGCAGAGGTGGACACATGCAATACTGTGCTGCATAGAGTGTCAGTCTTAAGAGGCATACATTTGTACAAACTTAACATGATTGTGTTCTTCAGAGATGCAGTACAATTTTGAAATCATAATTATATCAATTATTGAAAACAGTTGATGTAATGAAATTATTATTTTTATTAGTGATTTATTTGAGAGACCACCCACCATAGAGAACACTGCAAATGTTTGTGAAGGACATCAAGTGTTTCATGACATTATGGCACCAAGTCAAGGCAGAAATAGATTCTTTGCTATTCAGGTCAGTTTGAAGTTGTCATTACTCATTTTAGTGAGTTTAAGGCCCGGATCAAACAAGAATGTAAGGAGGTGCAAGTCAACACAAGCTTTGACCTGCACCTTCATTTGACCACCAACCTATATCGACTTGCATCTACTTGCAAGCACTTTGAGTGTGCTCAAATTTGATTGCAAGTTGATGCAATTTTGGCTTGTTCGAATAGTCACCACGCTAGACTTTGCAAGTTGTTTTTCTAACTTGTTTTTCTAGTCTGAATTTTACACATTCCCTCTCTTGCAAATGATTCAAACATAAACCAAACTGATTTTCTCCTTGTCCTTCAGGAAGCTGATTTTTTAAAAGATATTTTGAATGATGGTATTAATTGAAATTATTGTGCATCACTATTAGGAGACTGGAGAGGTTTTACATGACAAGAAAACAAGATTAACAGTGTTTGGAGCTCTGAGTCATGGGTATACAGATGATATGCAAGTTAAACTAGAGTTACCAGAATTACCATCTTCTACTGAAAAGTAAGTCAGAAAAATCTTCACTATAAACTGGTACTGTACTTCATATTAATAAATAATTATTGTACATCTTCATTTTATTAGGACATTGGGTGTGTCATCCTTACCTTCACTAGAGGTAAACATTTAAAATTAGGTTATTCTTGTAGAGTTGCTTAGCATATTACATGTACAGTAAACTCCCTAAATGTAAATGCCTCTTTAAGGCAGGCATCTCTCTAAGGCGGACACATTTGCCTGGTTCCAGCTTATTAAATTGCCCCATATTATCTGTAACTAGACGCCTAATAGGCGTTCACTCGGGCTACCTGTGTGTAGTACTTGAGGAGAAATGGAGAACAGAAGTTGATGGAAACCAGTTTGACTTGTCAGTGTCTTTTGATTGCAAAAATGCATGACAAGTACTCCCAGAGTAGAACACAAATTATATTGGGGAGAAAGTAGTTTGTACATAATTGTACCACATCATGGTGGTTATTAATATACTGCTGGTCTTTTTATCACGCCATCATATACAGTATACAGTCTGCTTTATTTTGTAAATGCTTACCAAATAATCCAATATGATCTATAGATAACACATTATAGCTCAGACAATTTAAATTTCTATTCTGTACTTTTTTACTTTGATTTATGGAAACAAAACTTACAAACTGCAGCAGACTGTTTCAATGTCCAAGTTAGTCTAAAATGATTTTGATATTGCTGTTATCACATTGGTAGATTCTAAGAAGTACCACAGTTACCTTTCTATGAAATCATTTCAGTACAGTACATTTCAGTTTCTTAATACAACTTATCAATACAACATGTTTTTAATATGGAGCAGATCAATGATTATAGCAGCAGTCAGTTGCTGACAGGCTGATGCTCTATTTGAAGAAGTGTAATGTCATACAATATATGCTCATTACCGATACCATATATAGCTCCTCCATGCACATCAATCTGATACTACTACATACAGTAACATCTTCAATTCAATCCACTTTATCTTGTGTCTGTGAGCATGGTTGCACAAAGCTTGTACAAATTTGTGGTTGAGTATCACTTTTCATTGATTGAAAATATCATTTTGTACATTCTAAAATTATTCTTCAATTGTTGCTAATATAAGGTCTCATAAACATTACTATCATTTCCATGATTATCCATATCACTAATATTTTTATCTGCTATCATTGAGCATGATTTATGATTGACAGTAAAGTGCATTCAATATAATCATGACATTGTACAAAATACAGATTGCACTAAATATTTATAAGTTAATAATACAAAATCATTTGTTTTCCATTGTTTATTTGGTGTGATTTTGCACCATTTACTAATTCCTGTTTCCTGGCTTAATTATTGAATACATCCTAGGAGTATGACTGTAGACACCGTGTATAAATAAAGCTTATATAAGCAAACATTATGTGCAAGCAGTGGTGAAATATTATTAATTTAAACAAACTACTGATCTAAAGACAATATTTCCGTGTCTTACATGTCTGTCCTCAAGTGAAGTTCGCTGCCACAAATCGATCTGTCTCGTGTTCTTGGGCGATCAATACATTATAAGTTGGTTACAACAGCTGGTAAGAAGGTCACCACTAAATTCGAGAATTCGATATTAACGATTAAAAGCAAAGTATCTTGAGATCAAGCCAAATAGTTCGATATATTCCCATTGATAATTCCATTGATAGCGTCCGCCATTTTGTTCTCAATCTCTCGCGACCACAGGAAGCCTCGTGGTCAACATTGTACCCCAAAGGCTTCTGGGTAATTTGCCGATTTGCGACGTTGATAGATAGATAGATAGATAGACCGAAAAGGTAAACCTAGACTCGAGCTACCAGAGGTAGCCCGAGTAATGAAACACCTCTCTAAGGTACAAAATAAGAGCTGGTCCTGAAAATGTCCACCTTAGAGGAGCTCACTGTATGTGACTATGTTTATAAAGTGCTCTTTCTCAGTCCCTAGATGATGAAGGATTCCATGAATTAACAGATCCTTCTAATGGAACATCTCAGAGTACATGCCCCATTGTTACTGATATTTGGTCTGAAGCTTTGAAATTGTCACCACAGCAGTTCTATACATGGGAAATGGAAGGAAGGTTTGTTAGCCAATGTTAGCCCATAAAGCTAAGATTACCCAGATTTGTGGGTTTCCTGTGTCATCATGAATAAACTCTTAGTAAAAATATATGTACATTGCCCAGATGTTTGGGCTTCCTGTGTACTAACAGATTTGAGGTTTTCTGTGATGGAACCTCTTGGACAACATTATTTTACTCACATTTTTTGGAAGCTTGTTATCATGCTAAGAATGAATTTACTCAAATTTGAGGGTTTCCTGTGATCTCATCCTTAGTAATCTACAAAGGTTTCATCCTCAGTGTCTAAACCAAGACTATGCTTACCCAGATTTTTGGGTTTCCTGTGGTGACCAGGAAAGGGATTCCAATGATCTCATCAACAGTGTCTAAACCCAAACTATTGCCCAGATTTGTGGGTTTCCTGTGGTGACCACTAATGGAGATTTTTGACCAGTTTTTGGGGTATTCTGCAGTGTGATCCTTAATTCCAGTTTTATTTTCTCCAGGAGAGATGGAATGACTGACTGTCCATATATCACAGAGGCAGGTCCCACTGTCTTTGATGAGCTTTATAACCTTGTATCTAGACAAGTGTCCTATCTAGTCAAGACACCCACACAATATAAATTGGTGTCCATAAAGAAACTGGTTGATCATTCACTGGATGTACTAATAGGTGTGCCAACAACAACATTTCTTTATAACATGGTAAGTTTGACTGCATACATGTACATGTAGTCAGTTCATGGTTCATAAGGTGTCAGTAAGTGGTTGGTAAGGTGTTAGTAAGTGGTTGGTAAGGTGTCAGTAAGTGGTTGGTATGGTGTCAATAAGTGGTAGGTATGGTGTCAGGAAGTGGTTGGTATGGTGTCAATAAGTTGTTGGTAAGGTGTCAGTAAGTGGTTCATAAGGTGTCAGTAACTGGTTGGTGAGGTGTCAGTAAGTGGTTGGGAAGGTGTCAGTAAGTGGTTTGTAAGGTGTCAGTAAGTGGTTTGTAAGGTGTCAGTAAGTGGTTGGTAAGGTGTCAGTAAGTGGTTGGTATGGTGTCAGGAAGTGGTTGGTAAGGTGTCAGGAAGTGGTATTGAGGTGTCAGGGAGTGGTTGGTAAGGTGTCAGTAAGTGGTTGGTAAGGTGTTAGTAAGTGGTTGGTAAAGTGTCAGTAAGTGGTTGGTATGGTGTCAGGAAGTGGTTGGTAAGGTGTCAGGAAGTGGTATTGAGGTGTCAGGGAGTGGTTGGTATGGTGTCAGTAAGTGGTTGGTAAGTTGTGAGTAAGACATTGGCAAGGTGTCAGTTAGTGGTTGGTAAGGTATTTCGAGAAAAAGGAATGGTAAAAGGTATTGGTAAATGGATGGTATTGTTTCACTAAATTTATGGCATTTTACACTCATTGATTTTTTATGATCACCTTTTTAGGAATCATTTGATTTCTATGTTAACCCTGATATCAGACTGACTGGATGCTCCCTAGAGTCACTGCATAACACCTTAAGTAAACTAGCAACCATAGGAACTGACTATATACACCTTGTTGAGTTTATCAACCAAAATGAACTGTCTGGAGGTTTGGTTTTGCATGCTTTTATAGGAGGTCTAAGAAACTATTTACAGTGTTACAGAGCTACAGTATTGAGTATTGATGGTAAGTAAATGTGTTAATTGAAGTAACAATATTTGTTGGAGCAACAATATTTGTATTGTGATCATCTGGGTGGATGTAGTCCTGAGAAGGACTGTTTGGTATGACTGACGTTTTGACAACCTGAGCTCAGTAAGTCATCTTCAGACTCAAGTGAAGAATAAAGCCAGATAGGTCATATTTATACTGCCACGTGATACAATAGCACAATTACCTGTTGTTGTGTAATTAGCAGTATCGGTCTAATTAGGGCGTGTCGGTGTGCTGGCGGCATGATTGTCGGTTTTGCTTTTGTTCACAAGCGTACTGTATGGTGCTGGTAGTTTGATTGAGCAGTTGAGTGGTTAACGTTTGAACTTAGTAACTTTAGTAAGTAAATGTACATGTATTGTACAATGTACAATGTAAAACTGCAACTGCTCATACATGTAGAACGATTTCAATAAGTGCAAAATTGTTGTACAATCAGTAAAAAATTTTAACTATAATTGAGAAACTAAAATGTAAAACGTACAAGGTATGAAACTTTTTTCTAAAAAAGTTATAAATAAAAACTGTACATTTCAGAAGTACAAACTTATACATTAGTTTTTACAGGTTTGGCTGACTGCTTCAGTTAATCAGTGTCAATTGTTTATGTTGTAGCATCTTCAGTGCAAAGTCCATCCCAATTAACCTTTACATTTCAAAGTCTAGGAAAACAATTGAGGTAAGCTTAATCTTCATACATCTGCTTGTACTAAGGGGGCAATCATTTCACATTTTGTGGATGTGAGATGGAGTTTTTTTACAGGATCCATATTGTGTAAGAACTTTTCAGGGGGACATGTTGTGTTCTTTACCCTGAAAATTACATGTACAATAACATTCTTTGGGTGTGGATCAGGGCAGTCAGTATATTTCATTTCCTTTGTTGGAATAGTGAGGTATAGAGAGCAGAGCATCCTTTTCCTTATTAAGTAAATGTTGGTCAAAATATCCATACCCCCACTATGGAGGGAACTGGAAATTCTCAAGGGGAGGGGGGGGGGGGTCAGAGAAAGAACAAAATTACAGGGTTTGTATCTGGAAGAAAAATGGAAGTTCCATGGATATAGATATTGTCTAGAAAATAAGCATTGTTTCTATAGGTTTTTATCAGATATGTGTATGTGCTCCACCAAACCCAAAAGACCACCAAGTGACAACAAAGCTTTTCCTGTAGTAAGTATATAAATATTGGTTAACAATGTTAATTAGTCTTGTGGAACTGCTTGTAGAAATTCCTCATTCCCTAACAATCTCAGCTGATTAGAATGTATTAAAATAAATTAGAATAATTCTCAGAGACTTACAATCAATAAAATACAATATATAGTATTATAAGGGACTGGGAGATTTTATTAATCTTTTTAGACATTGGAACATTGGTCACAAATACTTTTTTACAGCCAATTTATGAAGGGCAATCAGAGCCATCAGCAAAAATCATTACATTTATCTTTAAACTGTACATACATTTGAGATGCACTAGTGAGCAGGTTTCAAAGATCATCACAGACAACACACATCAAAACTAATTAAAATATTTTAAATCCTTCTTGCTATTCTAATATTGCTGTTTTTTAAACTATCTTGTAGGGTGTAAAGCTTCTGTCATATTTGTACAAACTGTGTTTGGAACACTCTAGTACTGACTATTACCCTGTCTTGCTGTCACTACTCAAACACAGTTGCGCACCATATATTATGTAAGTATTAACTTTACTATCCATAATGAACAGAAAAATGCTTGTCAATGAGTTTGTGAAAGCAAGGCTGATATGGGCTTATCTAAGATCATTATCCTGTCCTTAGCAAATCCTCTCTATGCATTGGATGAAGATGGAGGTATCCTGCCCAATGAAAATATAGTAGGTTAAGACAAGTGCCTTTTTATGATATGGTCCATATCCAGACACATTTTACCATAGGGGATCTCCAGGTCCAGTTGCTTGAAGGGGGTTAATACTAAACCCAGGGTTAAAACCTAAAGTTCTATTCAGACTTACAGTAACTTTGTGTTAACGCTAACCTGCATTTGAGCAACTGGACCCAGACATAGAATTTTGGACCATCTGAGAAAACTTGAAAACATCATTTAAAAAGTCACTTATAGCACATTTTCTTGTGTACCCCTTCAATGCAACTTTCAGAAAATAATAAACAGACATATGAGAAGATTTGAGATCATGCTGATTTAATATTTCGGTCCCTATCCAGCAACCATCATCAGAATGACATGGATGACAGACTGTAAATTAAAGCAGTCAGACTTTACTGAGATGGGATATGCATTTTTGTCTCAATAAATCTTTTGGAATATGGTGCAATATTAATTCCAATTTCCATTATTAATTTTTGCTTCAGGTTTATACAACAATGGGTGTTTCAAGGCATATGTCGAGATGTTTATGAAGAGTTTATTATTGAAGTTGATGATCAGTTCCTTGCATACAGAGGCACGTCTACATGCACTTTGCAGTACCTGACTTTCACTTCTAAATTCTTTAATATGTACCTGTAGTCTGTAAAAGAAATTGAAATATTACCAATGATGTTGAGAGTCAAATGGGGTCAAACTAAAAGCTTCTAAAAGTACCTTCTTGCAGATGCTATATAGTTCTAGTCCACATACTATGTACATGTCGTGTGTGACTCCAGAGCAGTAAAGTTCTAACTCAATTTGAATTGGCAAGGGTTGGTTAAAACTGTGATGTTTGCACTGCAACTGCTAGTTTTCATTATATTTACAATGTAGGCCTGCATACTAGACTACTAAACATGTTATGTATTGCAAGTACTGAATTTTGTTTGCTTTATGAAACACACATTCACAGTTTGTACACATTACTGATATAATTCTTTGTCTCTGTAATAGATAAACATTTCTGGAGTCATGGGTTTGTAATCTCAGAGATGGACAAACTTGATTGTGTTCCAATGTTTCTCAGTGAATTAGCCAATGACATATTTGTGTGTGGTAAATCCATCAACTTGATGAAGCTCTGTTGCCCAAATGTAAGTACAACTTGACCAATGATAAAACGATTTTGGATACTTAAGCTGTTTTGAACCCCTTCAATTTTTATTTTAGGAAGTTGGCATAATTTGCACTAAAACTTTAGTGTTAGGTTTTTTCCTCCCTCAGTAAAAGCAGACTAGTGAGATGAAAGTTGTACATGTATGCATAGAATATAATATAGTGTTAACTGTGTATGAGAGAGTACAATGGAGTGCAAGCAACTAGCTGTATAGCTAAGTGCTCTTCCACGATAAATAAAGTATCTATTCATTTAGTATTTTATTTGTTGACACACAGTGCAGTCAAGTGTTAACTCTCAGTATTCTTACATTTACAGCATTTCTTGTGTGACTCTGGAGTTCCTCCACCCAAGATGGAAGTCACATTTTCCATGAACAAGTTAAAGGCTATTGATCAAAACTGTCTTGATTATGTTCATGCAATTGAGGACATAGCCAAAGCAATTAAAGACAAGAGAGAAAAAGAGGTACCAATATTTGTGTTTTGTACGAATAATTTATATTTTCAATATGAATAATCGCGATGCTTTTCTTAGAGATTAGCCCTGGAAGAAGCTAAGGAAAAGGCTGTTATGGAAGAAAGAGCGCGTGCAGAGAAGGCATTGGCTGAAGTAACAGGTACATGTTAAACATGTGTATTGAAAGCTCAGAGAGTGATAATGATGTTGACTGATGGTGATGGTGATGTGATTTTTGTATATGCAGTTCACTGAATATACATTTAAAAGGGTATGAAATCCAAAGGTCTCCCTAGAGGTTTCCTAAAGTAAATTCCTTCTGTTAAATTGCAGACAAAAACATGAAATAAGCTGGTAACATCACTGGCTACCAGCATTTTAACAACTAAGATATAGTATACGCATACTGTATTGTGGTTTTTTTTAATTGTGTTTTTTTTTGTTCGTAGGTCTCATCCAACAAGTAAAAGAAGCCATTGAGGCAAAAAAGAAAGCAGACTTAAAGATGCTAAAAGAGCAAATGGAAGAAGCCATTAAGGTTTGTAATCCACAGAACTGTTGCAAGCTTTTGAGAAGGCTCTTCCGATGACAATTATGTTTTCTTTCAGAAAAGACAGTTAGATAAAGAAAGAGAAACTGAAGTGGATAATAAATACATGGTTGATGCTTTGAATCGGGCAGCAGCTGAAGAAGAACTAAGAGAAAGAGCAAGGTGGAACTTCCACAGCACATTACATCTATTATGCCAGAGGCTCATAAGAGGATATATAATAATTCATAATATAGCTCAATTGTAACACACGTTCTCCCCTACAGCTCGTGATTTTCAAACATTTCTCGTGTTTCTCCCAACATCACGCGTGCTCTGTTTCTCCGATAGAGTCATAGAAAACTAATTACAATTCATAGAAGTCCATACATACTGAAATCCTCTTATGAGTTTCTGATAATACATCCATATCCCACAGGTCCCACAAAAGTCACCTGGATTCTTTCTTTCCTTTGCTGTCTCTCTGCCTCCCCTCCCTCATTCAGCCTCTCTTTCTTCCTGGTTTGCCTTCCCACCTTCTTGCCACCTGCTTTCCTTTCTTTTTTATTCCCTCTAGCTATCCATTTATCCACTGTCTTGATGTGCTGTTGTGTTATTCTACAGGCAAGAGTTGATTGACTATTATCAAAAGCTAACAGAAGAAATGGACCGACGTGAAGAAAGAGCTCAATGGAAAATCAAGAGGCTCAAGCTCAACAGTGTTAGATCTCAATTCTTGGCAGAGGATCAGGCAAAGTTTGAAAGGCTTGAAGCTGAAGCTTCAGAAGTTCGTACCAAAGAGAAGGAGGAAAGAGACTCTTCAGAGAAGAAAACAGTGTCTGGGGACAGTGATTTTTCGGCCACTTCACAAGCTTCAGAGCGCCCAGCAGAGTCATTGCCTAAACAATCTGATTCCCCAAGTTCTGCCCAAGCTTTAGCCCAACAATCGCCAACAGTTGCCAGTCCAAGTCTGGTGTCTCTCATAGCTAGTGGCGTCAAAACAGATGCCCTGGTTAAGTTTGATGCAAACAAGTCCATAAATTCTTCCAATGCTTCAGATTCGGGCTTTATTCCTGGTACTACAACTGTAACTGGAATTCCTGGCAAAGATACCAAGGATGGTGATGGGGAGCTCTCTGAGGAGCACACTCTTCATTCAGTTTCATCCATGGTACATGATGAACCCTGATGGAGACGAAACTGATATTTCTGTAGCATCAAATGTCTCAGTGCCCTCAGTTCGTAAGAAGTGGTCAAGTAGTAAGGAAGCTAAACCGGATGATTTGAAGTCAGAGTCAATTACTTCTAGGCGAACATGGGATTCAGCTGCTGGAGATGTTACTCTAGCTGAGTCTCCTTTTCCCCATGGTCATCCATCTGATTCATCCATCCAGTTTTCTATGTATGCGGACAAAAAGGTGAACACCCCAAAAACTGGTGAAGTTAGTAGCACAAGTATTCATCCTTCTCCTTTACAGCAAGTTTCAACTCCTAATCCAAGCGATTCTAGTATTGGAGATCTCCTTTACCCTGTTAGCAAAGAAGGTGTTACTAAAGTAATCAAGGATGAGGTCTCTACCAAAGAAGAACCAAAATCAAACGAACAATCTGGAGAATTAGCCCATCCATCAGATGGAACTAGTGGAATCACAAAGATCTGTAGAAGACACAAAATTTTGAGGAAGAATCAAAGGAAGATCCTGTCATTCAGGATTTTCTACGTAGTCTCTCCAAAGGTGTGGATGAAATCAGGATCCCCTCCAAGCGGTCATCCCTCTGATTCAAGTATGGGTGACTACATCACAGAAGGCCAGGCAACTGAGGGACTGAGAATCACTAAGACGAGATCTTCCTTATGGGCACCCCAATCAAAGTAGTGCACAATCCTTACTCTACCCCTCTCAGGATTCACCAATGGATCGGCCAAATCAACCAAGATCACCGTTTGGACATCCCAATGACTCAACAGCTCAAAACATGTTATATTTAAGTCAAGAAACCCCTGTGGTACATGGAACACCTAGGACAAATCTCTCAAGCAGTACCTTCACATGTCACTGACAAGACACTGACCCCTAGTGGACCTAGATCTCCATATGGTCATCCTTCTGACTCCCAAATTGGTTCGAGCGCTTCAAACCAACAAAAATTGGAAGCACATGCAAGTGATCAGACAATGACCCCTAGTGGACCTAGATCTCCATATGGTCATCCTTCTGACTCCCAAATTGGTTCAAGCGCTGCAAACCAACAAAACTTGGCAGCCAGTGATCAGACACTGATCCCAAGTGGACGTAGATCTCCCTATGGCCATCCTTCTGACTCCCAAATTGGTTCAAGTGCATCAAACCAACAAACACTGGCTCCACATGCCAGTGAATGGAGATCTCCCTATGGCCATCCTTCTGACTCCCAAATTGGTTCAAGTACTTCACACCAACAAACATTGGCTCCACATGCCAGTGGATGGAGATCTCCCTATGGTCATGCATCAGACTCACAAATTGGATCAAGTTTAACAGATCAAAATATCTTGGCTTACAAGTCGAGGAGTCACTGGGGTCACCCTTCAGATAGCAAAGTACAAAAACTTCTTGTTGACATCTCAACCCTTTCTGAAAGTCAACGCAACACTAGTGATGTGACTCCTACTCCAAATTCCACGACCGTTAGTCAGCTCCAAGATCAATTGCAATTTCAGAACACTCGGGGAACTCCCCCTGTTGATTCTGCAAAAGATATAATATATCCAGTAGGTGAGAGTGTAAGTCCGGGGGGGACAAAGAAGTCAACGCGTGGTCATGAGCCTGCTGTTAGGATAACAAAATTGATGTATCCAGAGGAACAACAAAAAGGTAGGTTATTTGAGATCTGCTTCAGGGACGTCTTTGTGGTTGTGGTTTTTAACATTGTTCTCATAGTTAACCATTTTCGTTTTTAAAGACCTGGCTCCAGAACCAGCAAAACCTCTTCAATTTGAAGATGTGTGGGTTGCGTCAGAGGTTCAACCACTTCAAGTCACGTTTGATGCTCTAGGTAATCCTAAATTCTTTAAGATAGTATTTCTGGTTTCTTAAGTTTCTCTGATACACTATGTACAGAGTTTTAGGATTTGTTATGGGTGTCAGTTATAATGAATGGATTCGCATTTCTATTCAATGTTGCTAAAGCGCCAAGCCCCGGATTCACAATCTGTAAATTCTACCAAATCGAAGCGATTTTGTTCCAAATCATATCGTGGTTAATATTGACAAAATATCCAGAATTGGCGACGACTATGAACTCTTTTTCTGTAGCGTAAATGTTTTTTATCTCATGTTCCGGTGCTCATATATATGTAAGATTTCGTATCACCATGGCCACATTTAAAAATTGACGATAAGTTTCAAAGTTATTAAAGAAGTAATACAGTATTGGTATTTCTCTAGATGAACAACCAACAACTGACCTCCTAAAGAGTGCTCTTAGCGCTGTTCCAATCGATAGAGGTAAGAAGGGAGGTGACTAATATTATACTGCACCATAGTTTCTGTAATTCAGCATCAAATTTCGGAATACGTTGGAGAGGCTTCGTGAAAGCTCCCGTAAAGGACCGCCTTCAGTAATCATATCATCGAGGAGCTCATAAGTAGAGCTGCTTGCCAAACGCACTGTAGTTGCAAGAGAGTGGTGGTCAGTTTAGGGGACCTCTTCGTTTACGATGCTGGCCACAAGAGTCAAGAACTTTAACTCGACTAATGTACTGCCCTTCTCTTCTCTTAGCCTAAAACTTAAATGAATAATGTTACTTCTTAATTTAAATGTTACTTCGTTAATTATGAATATTTGTATTTCAGATGATGATGATGATATCGAAGCTGCTCAGTTGATGACTTTACCTGTCCTACTACGTCGCTCTGTTACAGCACCGCTAATGGCTCAGTACGTTAAATTACTTTATACCTAGCCTGCAAATCTAATAATTTGAAATCGAAGTATCGATTATCGAAGGTTAAGTTTTTATGAATTATATCGTTGTAGGATTACGTTGGTCAATTCAGCTATAGTTGAGTATTTCATGGAAGATCTAAATCTACCAAAACACTTTGAGGTCTTTAGAAAGTTCCTGTTTATGGAGGATGGCGAGTTCGCCCTCTCGTTGTCTGATCAGTTGTTCGAAAAGGTTGGTTCATAAGATTGATATCTGGTCTAAAGTATTTTTGTAAAGGAAGCTCAATCAAATGCACAACTATTGGGATGGTCACTTAGTTAATAATTTCGAAGTAGTGAATAACAAATCCTTCTGTTAAGAAATGGTTAAAGAAATACAAGATGGAAGAAATGGATGGCGTCACATTTCAAAAGCCCCAGTTCCCCAGCTCGCAGTTTTTTCCCATCTAAGAACTTCTTAAAACAAATATTCCTCAACTCCATGTATCCTTCCCTTGTAAACCAAACCATATATACGCAACCCCAACATTTGTTTTGCGTTTGTAGCTGACTACTGGAGTGAGTCCGCAGGATTTGTGCTCTCCAACTGTGATGAATGCAATCGTTACCAGGGCCCTGCAGCTTTCTGTTTACGCGGACAAGACTGGGTTTGAACAGCAATTGTCGTTCGCTTTGAAGTCAATGCCAGATATGTTTAATCTGAATGGTAGGCCTATAATGAGTATTTTTATCACAGAATAAAAATGATTACTATAGATGTAATAACCATAGGAAATACTGCATATTGTTCTCATCTATAGATATTGGTACTCTGGATTTCTTGGAACTTCGATATCGCGTGAGTAACTTTGATAAAATGAATATTGGTTGTATAAATATTTTAATACATTATTTATAGTTATTAGTGATTTCATATGTTCAATTTCATCTGTTAGCATTCTCCTCATCACTTTAGAAAGTGAGAATTGTAACATTTTGTTTTTGTTTTTTGCTTCCCTTTCTTATTACATTTTTTCTATTCTCAAATGAACAGGTTCAGTGGCCTTTGAACATTATCATTACAGAAAATTCAGTCATAAAATACAACAAGGTAAGGATTACATTCCTGTTCTTTAAAACGAGCATTAAATTTCAGAGTCGAAAAACTTTTTGTGCCTCTAAATGGAAACTCCTCTTATGAAACAATCTTTTAAAATATTGTTATTTGTATAATTGACGGCACCTTTTTGCCCTTTTATGAACTTTCTAAAATGTCTGGAATGTTTTTAGGTGTTTTCATTCATGCTACGTCTCAAGAGAGTGGCCTGGGTTCTAAGAGAGATTTGGTTCCATTTAAAACATATCGGTAAGTGAGAACACAGGAAATCCAACCCTTAAAATCCGAGCCATTTTGCAGCATAAGTCGTAGCTGTACGATGTCATCGACGTTTGAATATCATTCGTGGCGTCTGCGACCAATGATACATGTAGAAGTGATTTTATAATAAGATGGCTCAATGGGGATTTCAGTAGAAGCCATTAGGAAGGGATCGAGTTGAGCCTGTACCTATACAGGACCTGTACTCTACCTTAAAGGTTGGTGTCCAAACTTTCGCTATTGTATGGCATCATCAGAGTGGATGTCCATGCAGTCTAATTCTGCACTAATGTTCACAGGTGTAAATTTTAGGGAAGTGTGCAAGGGTTGCACATCCCCTCCTGAGGCGACTTTAGTCACTAGACTAGTGACTGACTAGTTCTTCTCAATACTTTTCGAAAATATCCTTTGGACAGTTTCCGATTTCAATAACGCTACATCCCTTTCTAAAGGATAAATATGGATTCGCCTCAGGTCCACTACTGACAATACTGTTCGCGGGCCACTGATGTTTTTTACAGCCCGTGTTATTTCGTTTGTGCACATTATATGCGAAATGATACGATATGCTTGTATTTTAAGGATTTTCTCGTCGTGCAGCTGGATCGCCGCAGCTAAGACAACTACAACTATTCAGGTAAACCTTGATATAACCGCAGTCTACATTAACATTTTGAGAAAAAGACGATCGTTCACTCGGCGGCCGTTTGAATCTCGGCGTTCACACGGCGGGCTTTCGAACCTCCTCGACATTCACTCGGGAGCTGTGGAACCTCCTTGGCGTTCACTCGGCTGGCTATGGACCCTCGGCGTTCACTCTACGGGCTGTCGAACCTCGGCGTTCACTGGGCGGGCAGTCGAACCTCCATGGCTATGCATGTGTTTTTAGAGACCATTTTGTGATGGACAACGAAAAGTGCACATTATAACTGGGCCTGTTGCCCCCCGCCGGGTAAAAACCAGAAGCACGCAGACCAATAAGAGTTAAAGTGAAACTAATTAAACGGAATATGAGCATTTTTACTTATTGCGCTGTTGTTTTTGATAGGCACGAAATGTTACATTTTCTTCAAAATATCGATGGCTATCTGTCCAATCAAATTCTCAATGTGACTTGGGCTGAATTCCAACAAGAATTATCTACAAATGTAAGTTTGTTCATATTGTTTTTCCTGTTTGTCTCTGAAGTCGGCTTATTTTTGTCTCCATATGATCGCAACGATCCCAAAAAATGCGTTCAGTGATGGTAGCGATGTTATGCAAACCACACTACTGCGATTGCAGAGATCATTTCGTTGAGCACAGGTTTTTTTTTGCCATCGTAGCGATGGAAACCAAGCTTTGCCGTCGAAAGCTGAGATTATAATTAAACATTAACACAGCAATGTACGGTCTCATCTGAACACCGTACAGTTAACTTTGGAGTATCTCTCGAAACTAAAATAAGTAGCTTTAATGAAATGAGATAATTTTGATCTTCAGGTTCGAGACCTTGACGATCTACATCATCGTCATACAGAATATCTCAACAAAGCTGTTTTCAGGTCATTACTTAGTAAAAAAGCTGCTCCAGTAATGAAGATCATTAGCGATATGTTCAGCCTCGTTCTCAAGTTTCGAACTCAGCTGTTGTCGTGTCCATGGCAACAAGATGGCGATGGAGGTCATGTGACACATCCTCGTTTTGATGTCATGTGTTCGACTTACAAAGCGTTCAAAGAATATTCTGGATTTCTCTTTACAGGTACAGTGAAATTTCTCTTAAACATTTATAATACACACGATATGGTCATATTTAGACTCCTTCATACAGAAACCTGTATTTCACCTCAAAGATACGGACGGGCTTACATAATATTAGAACGGCATCTTTCATATCAAAAACAGCTTTATATTACAAACACCTCAAAGTTAGGGACACTTACATAATATTAGAACGGCATCTTTCATATCAAAAACACCTTTATATTACAAACACCTCAAAGTTAGGGACACTTACATAATATTAAAAGTGCATCTACATATCAAAAACACCTTTATATTACAAACACCTCAAAGTTAGGGACACTTACATAATATCAAAAGTGCATCTACATATCAAAAACACCTTTATATTACAAACACCTCAAAGTTAGGGAAACTTACATAATATCAAAAGTGCATCTACATATCAAAAACACCTTTATATTACAAACACCTCAAAGTTAGGGACACTTACATAATATTAGAACGGCATCTTTCATATCAAAAACAGCTTTATATTACAAACACCTCAAAGTTAGGGACACTTACATAATATTAAAAGTGCATCTACATATCAAAAACACCTTTATATTACAAACACCTCAAAGTTAGGGACACTTACATAATATTAAAAGTGCATCTACATATCAAAAACAGCCTTTATATTACAAACACCTCAAAGTTAGGGACACTTACATAATATTATAAGTGCATCTACATATCAAAAACACCTTTATATTACAAACACCTCAAAGTTAGGGACACTTACATAATATTAGAAAGTGCATCTTACATATCAAAAACATCCTTTATATTACAAACACCTCAAAGTTAGGGACACTTACATAATATTATAAGTGCATCTACATATCAAAAACACCTTTATATTACAAACACCTCAAAGTTAGGGAAACTTACATAATATTAAAAGTGCATCTACATATTAAAAACAACTGTATACATCTTTATATTACGGGCAATCTTTTGGATAATCGAATATTTATACAGGATAACCTATCCAGATAGCTCTTTTATAGAATCACTATCAGTATACTTTTCCTCCTTTCCTTTCTGATTTTCTCTTTTTATTTTGTTTCTAGTTCTCAGTAAACTGGTTCGACGTGGCTACCAATCTCATTTACAGGACTTTTTGTTGCGTCTAAACTTCAATGACTTTTATAAGACGTAGTGCAAGAGTATCTTTTGCTGAGATATACGAATATACTCTATATGCAAACATTGGCAAGTGACAAAGAGAACTCGAAAAAAAAAAAAATGAAAAACAAACAAACAAAAAAGAAGGACGTGATATCTCGAATATTTATCAGGGTTCCCAGGGGTCAGGAAAAAGCTTTATTTGGTCAGGGAAATTGAGGTTTTCACTTGAAGTCAGGGAATTTTGTATAAGTAACAAAATATTTCGTGTTCAAAGAGAGAATAAATTTTTGGAGCATATTGGTTTAGTAAATTATAAATTGTTGTGTTTGTCTTGTGCGAAATGGTCAGGAAAAACTGAGTTTAAGTCAGGAAAAAGTCAGTGAAAAGTCAAGGAATTTGATATTTCAGACTGGGAACCCTGTTTATTCACGAGATGTATTAAATTGGTTATAAAAGACCACATATACTGCAAAGAAACCATGTTACAGCACCATTATTTGGTCCCAAACCTGGTCCCAAATGTGAACACATTTGAGCATAAAACACTTGAGGTACAACGATTTCAGGGGCCGGTGCCTTGAATTATAAAACCAATGGTTTTCTTAAGAGTTAATCCAGGATTAGCGCTTATCGGGCTTTCACGAACTCAGGCCAAAAAATATAATCTAATATTTTTTCTCTACATTGTTGATCAACAAAGGAAATAAAATGCTGTTGTTAAGAAGTGCTGCATGTAAATGTTATTGCACTGTAAAGATAAGTGAAATATGTTGTAAAGGTAGGTCAAAATGCCAACTCTTAAGTTGCTGTTGCAGGGTGCAATTTTTATTTGCAACTTGTCGTTCTGGCAGTGACGTTGGGAAACAAGCTGCATGAACCATTGCAGCGAACAACATACCCTACATCGCTCAAAAACATGCGAGGAAAAAAAACTGCAACAACATTTTTCGGTGTTGCACCGTGTACCACCCCTCTAACGGTTCGTGCAACTTGTTTTGTAACTTCATTACGAGACAAATTGCAGAAAACATTGTACCGTGTGGCAGTGTCTTTAACCATCTTTGGGACACAAGCCATAGCTGTAAACATTCTTAAAATAGATAAGGAACATGGCAGTAAAACAAGTTGAAGCTGTTGTTGGCAGTGTTGTTGTTCTCGACTTTGCAACGAGGTAGTGTTCTAGGGTATGACTTAGTGAGTGTGAGAGAAGGTGACAATGACCTCTCACTTAATTGCTATTGTACAGAATGTGACATTTATGAATGAATAATTATCAGTTTTTTTAAAGTTTTAACTTTAAGTTTTAAGTTTTAACTTTAAGTTTTAAGTTTTAACTTTAAGTTTTAAGTTTTAACTTTAAGTTTTAAGTTTTAAGTTTTAACTTTAAGTTTTAACTTTTATCGAGTTAATACTCGATAACAAAAGGCACACAGTAGAGTACTTACAATATATCCGTGAAAAAGTTAGCGAACTAAATTGTACTAAATAGCGCGAAATCCTTTGTTTTCTATTGTTTTTAAAATTAGTACAAATTAGTGCAATTTCTTACAAAGTTTTTCACGGATATATTGTAAGCACTCTAAGGCAAGGGAAACAGCAAAGAATTAACTTACAAAAATAACATTAAACCAACTTTTCTTTTTTGTAATGATATATTCTTTTAATTTTTAACGCTTTTTCTCATTTTTGCATTCTTCTTGTAGTAATCGAATATTCAGCTTTTTGGGGAAAAACAACACTTTATCGGCCCAAGTTAATTGCTTTAATTACTGTCTTTATCTTTTTATTGTTTCTTTTTAATCTCTTAAAGCTAATTATTCTTTCAAATCAATTTTTTTGCCTCCCACTATATTGACTATTTTTCTATCTTATCAAAACAAGAAACAAAATCGTTAAAGAAATATTCATCATCTATTGAAATTGGTTCAATAGGTAAAATGATGAGTTGTTTCAACCGGAAATGATCTAGGGATGGATCGTGCACACTCTACTGTATGATCCCCCCATCAGTACACCTTCCTATGGACTATAAAGTTATACAAAGCTACAGATTAGAGGGAAGTCCAAAAAAGAATATGAGAATTGCAGGAAACCGTTAATTGAATCTCCGTGTACAAACACGTTTTTACGATTCAGGTGTACTTACGTGCTATCCAATTTAGCTCATCAATTATTCATGTAGAACGACCCCAAAAAGCCATTTCAAAGCTGTATGTCTACAGAACGGGAAAAAACCTGCGGCAAGTATCAGATAACGTAAGTATTGATATCATAGATCGGAGTTAAAGAAAGAGTTTGGTAAAACTAATATATTCTATCCCTTCTTTCTTTGGTCAGCGATACTAGTGAAGCGATGTGCGTTAATGGTGTATAAAGGTGTATAAACAAGTCGAAAACTTCAACAGAAGGTATGTCAGTTTTTGAGTAAAAAAATTTACAATAATTTTTAAGCTACCATTCGAGTGTTCCTGTACATGTTATACATGAAACTTGCGTAAAAGAATTTTCTTACTAGTTCTGAAACTCTCCTTTCAATGTGGTTTTCATTATTTCTATATACTTTTCTTGGGCTTTCACCAAGAAAAATGTATAGAAATAAAGAATTTTCTTGATTTATGATCTTTCGATGTTTATTCTTAATATTTGAATATTGAGCCCAAGCTGGTCAACTGACGATTTCCAAATATCCTCAAAAGTCTTTAAGACATTTTACTGCAGATTTTGTAATATTCTGCGAACTATGACCTTCAAACGGTCCGTTGGAAGTTATTCGCTTCCGCACATCCTCACAAAACATCAAAAAAATTAATAGTAAAAGTTCCTTAAATCCTACCAAATGACCAAGTAAGAGTTTTAGACGATATATATTAGCTATACTATCATTTTGGCATTCATAGTTATTCGTGTTAGTGATTTCTATTTTTGATTGACAGAAGCAAAAACGCAGATTAGTGGTTAGTGTTTGAAAGTCGGAGTTCGCAGAATACCGAAAACCGCAGTAATGTAAAATGTCCTATCTGAGAAAAATAAAGTCATAAAGCTACAATATAGAAACGAAAAGAAAAAAAAAAGTAAGAAAAAAAAAAAAAAAAAAAAAGAAAGAAAGAAAAGAAGATATATTTTGTGGATTGAAAGGGATTCAATCGCAATAAATTAATTCAGAGAGCTTAAACTCAAAAGAGTCTGTTGTAAACTCAGTCGTGTGGAAAGAGCATATTTTCGACAAATTTTGATATTTACAAAATTATTCTTTTTTTGGTCAAAAACACTTGTCTTTTGAGTGAACTTAGGCTACATTGACACTAAGTCAGCAATCATTGGCATGGGTTAGAAAGTATCGTCTTTTTTCGCTCGGTTTTGCTGCGTTTTGTTTTGTTAAGTCAGCAATTATTGGCATCTGAAGCTCATCTGTAAAATGTGGTAAGAAAAAGCCAACGTTAAAAAGCGCAATGTGATATTTTTTGTTTTTGAAGCCAGAAAAGGGGAGTGAAAGTTACTATGTAATACTGTCGGATGCTTTTTCCTGTCAATTGAGATCATTATTTAAAGAGTTTCTATAATGATAATGGTTAATACCCTATTCAAACAACAAAAATCTTTTGTTTGTTTTGTATTGTTTCTTAAGTTCTTTAAGTATATAACCTGCCTTTTGAAGATCAGTCGAGAATTCCCCACAGAGTACCTACATTTTTTCATTCATGCTGGCTCAGAAACATAAAATAATTTTAGTGTGAAGAAAAAAGCACTGATTACATTGTAAGACCGAAAAAGAAGCTTATTCACTAATTGTATAAGCGCGCGAAATCAATTAAGGAATTTGAGAGAATTTGAGCATGTAAAAAGTTATATCAACTTGATATAGTCGATTGCAACAAATCGTCCCAGGACGGTCATCCAATATAAGAGCTTTTGTGATTTATACAGCAGACTACAAGTTTTTTTTTTGGGTTGGGTAGCAACCCAAACAAACTTTGTCGGCAAAGATAAGTCAGTACAGAATAAATAATTCATGGCTCTAGAACGACGTTAATTATGATATATAATAGCCAATTAGCATCGTGAAGAGATTACTTAAGTGGGTTTTGTTAAGTGAGATGAAATTGATACGCTAATTGATCTGTCAAGTTGTAGAATTACCTTGAAACATAGCAAGTTATAACTTTTCTTAGGACGTTCAAACAGAACCGGCTCGTTTGTCAACGTAAACACTTTTATTCAAACATACGCATAGCCGACAATCTTATCATTGGTGGCAAGTGTGGTGTAGTGGTTTACCGCACGTCTTTTATCGCTGTGGTCCGGGACTAGACTCTTGCTTTGACTGTATGTGAACTACGTTTGTTTGTGTTCTCTTCATTGTAACGAGGGTTTTTTCTCCGCATTCTACGGGTTTTTATCAGCAAAAATCAACATGTGAGTTGTGTCGGATGGTACAATATTGTTAAATAAATAAATGTAGTGGTATGGTTAAATGTGTGTGTGCCTTTGTGTGTGAGAGAGAGACAGCAGGCCCCACATCGGCCGGGTAGCTACCAATTGAGCAAAAAAACAAAACAAAACAACAACAACAACAACAACAACAACAACAACAAAACAAAACAACAAACAGACGGAAAAAATCTAATGCATTTTCAAAACTAACAAGGGTTAGTGTGAACTGAACCCATTATTAGTTGTCAAATTGCAAACAGTATGAACCGTGCGAGACTCTTATTACACTTTCTGAGCCAAGAATAATCTATCGTTTTTCGATTAAATTTTCAGTGCTTTGATGATGCAGTCACCAGTGCACTTCTTTCTCTTGCTTACTGCAATGCAAGCACTCCTCAGCGAAGCCCTCTTCGAGTGGAACTGTGCGCATAAGCTCCTGGAGAATGTAACAGGTAAGATGTTTTTAAAATATGTGGCATAGATTCTGGTCTAGTGGTTAAGCCAATCAATCGGTTCCATGGGGCGCTGGATCATATATACCTATTTCAATTAATGTTGTCGGCAAAAGCTTACGCGACTCACCCGAAAGGGAGTATGGGTAGAAATTACTAGAGCTATAAAACCACATAAATCAGCCATACGACAACTCAAAATAGTTTACCTTGACCTTAAACACCAAAGACCTTCAGTTGTTGATGGTAAAATCAAGACTAAACCTAAAAGGAGAGTAATGTTTTGCCTACTACCCATACTCCTTTTCGGTCTAGTCGCGTAGGCTTGAGACCTCTCGTACGACAACCTTTTTTGAAATAGGTGTATGTGAGCTGAGTTTGTTCGTTGTGCTTTCGCTCTTGTCTTTTTCCCCCGGATTCTCCCGTTTTCCCTCCCTCATCAAAAATTAACAAGTGAGTGGATTGTTGTATGTAAAGTATATTGAATTTGTTGTAGCGAGTGCGGAGCTGGCTAGGAGATACACCTATTTCAGTAAACGTTGTCGGTACCAAGCCTACACGACTCACCCGAAAGGGAGTATGGGAAGGAATGACTAAAGTTATAAAATCACAAAAATCCCATATGATTACTCAAATTCAGCTTGCACTGATCTTATACACTAAAGAACTTCACTTACCGATGCTGAAGTCAATACCAAAGCGGAAAAGTAAGTTTTGCTTCTACCCATACTCCTCTTCGGTCTAATCGCGTAGGCTTGAGAGCTCTTATATACGACAACCTTTTTGAAACAGGTGTATTAGTATACATCTGCTACCTGAAATCCGAGGATAATGGAAGATTATTTACATTTACAAATCGTTGAGCATGCACGTAGATGACCTAGCAAACGTCATTATCACTAGCCAACAAATGATGACGTTTTCATACAAAACGTTTTGAAACAGATTTTTAATAGACCATAATTTTTACATACAGAAATATGGATGTGTATGGAAATCGCGAGGGTCGGCAGGGGCTATACTTTTCGCCTTGCTTCGCGAAGAGATTAAAAAAGTAATCTCTGCTCGCAGGAAAAAAAGTGAGTGGTTTCCTTATTGTCATTAGAGGGAAGATCGAGTAGTATAGAATGCCCTTTCCATTGAACTATAAAGAAAATGACTGACCCCTTTTTTATTTTCTGTGTTTTAGTGGACTGGTCACGAATTGAAGAAAATACCGCCCGTTGCTTTAGCATACCAAGTATACCAGTTGAGTCACTGGAGGGAACCGACCAGATACTCAAACAACGACATCCCCTAAACAAGAAAGTTTACCAGTGCGCCAAAGCTGCGACTGGTAGAGGATTTCCTTTCTTTGGGTTTAAAAACCAAAAATGTCATGGCATAAAAAATCGAAGTGAATCTATATTTACAGTAACGGGTAATTGCAATAGGGACCGACATGGGAGCTGTGTTGGTGGTTCTGGATATGGATGTAATACCCTAGGGACTGGTCAATGTCATTGTGGAGACGGCCTTGGAGGATCTGGCAGTTACTTCAATTTGTATAAACTCAATTGTAAGTAGAAGATAGCCAATGTTTACTATCAATAGGCGTCACCCTTTATGTGTCAATCACAAAAAGAAAACATTATGCCAAGAGCATAATGACATTTTTATATCGCGATGTCTCCTCTTCATAATAAAGCACTGGTCGAGTGACCTGGGGCCGAGGTGACCACGTGGGAATTGTGCACTGCTTAAGCCGTTGCATAGATTACCTCGCCCTCCTCCTGCTCAGTTTGCACACCGTCGTGAGTCAAGCTAAAGCGTTCAGATATGACGATGTAAAAATTAATGCTAGGCTCTATAAATGGCAGAAAGGGAAAGAGCATGTCGAACTTAGTGATCACTGAAAGTTTTGGATGATCATCTTAAAAATTGAAGCAGTGGTGAATTTTGGAAGCATTGGCATATTTACTAAGAATGTGTGGTGTTTTTCGGATGAGGGGTAAAACCTGCCCCCCAGTGAAAAATACCCATACATTCTTTGTAAAAATCCCAGTGCTTCTAAAATTCACAGTTTTTCAATTTTTAAGATAGCTGTCTGAAATTTTTATTGATCACTAAGTTCGAAATGCTCTTTCCATTTACGTTAATTTTTGTGATTGACACATAAAGGGTGATGCCTATTGATAGTAAACAATAGCTGCAATCTGTTCAACGTTCCCTTTGTGGCCACTGTATCAAAAAGTGTTCTTAACATACAACTACTCGTGGACAATTTGGACAAATGTCCCTACAACCATACATGATTTCTTTGTAAATTCGTACATTTTTGCACGGCTGTTAGTCGTTCAATATTAATCCGATTAACATCAAACTTCGGGATTTAAAGGTTTATGTGCTCTTTCTGGCTATATGAGTCTTGTTTTACCATCAGCAAAATGTAAGGGACTCATACGATATGACAGTGGCTACATATGGCT